>WEKX01008908.1:372-10700 GCA_013390025.1 Pitta sordida
GCTTTCCCTGATGCTCTGGAGCCTTTCTACCTGATCCTTGAGATCTGCTACCATGAGAAGGAGGACATTGACCTGCTCACACCAGATGAAGGTGTTTTTTTCACTGCTCTCCGGGGCCACCAGGAGACTGCAGCACTCCACGCAGCCAGCGGTCTGAAGAGCCGCGTCCCTTAGGAGAGGTGTTGTTTGAGTGAGCACACTCTTTTTGCTCACATTTTTAGACCTTTTCACAGGCATTGTTGGCTGGGGGAGGCAGAGGGAAAAACAGAATTCAAATCGGAGATACTGGATACCAAGGCAGTTTCCACAGCCCTGTGCCAACTCCCTTGTTATCACCTTGTCCTGTTCACCGCAGAGTGTAATAGCTTTAAAGAGCGGCAACCAGGAAGTGCCTGGCTGGCAGGAGTGCACCCCTAAGTCCGCCCACGTGCTCGCTCTCAGCCAATCCGGAAGCCAGAAGGCTCAGAAGTTTCTCGGAGGGAGGCATGTCCCTGCTAATTAGTCAACGACCTGAAGGACACTGCCCAGCCCCCCTGGCACCTCAAAAGTTTCCCAGAGAGAAGGCAACCTCTTCTGATGCCCAGTACCTAAAAAAAAGCCACCAAAAGCCCTTCCTGGGGGGTTTAAAAGCTTCCCAGAGAGGAGGTAGCCTCTTCTGATGCCCAGTACCTCAAAAAAAGCCATTTTTTCCATTTTTGTGGCAGCAAGTCATACTACAGGTGAACTTTTACCACCTTTAGGATGTTTGAAAAATGAGAGAACTTTTATGAAATTCCAATAAATGATTCTTCCAAATTGCATCTTTTTTCCCTCTCACTCCAGATTGTTTTTATTCAAATCCTGTTCAGATGAAAAATAGTTGTGGGGAGTTGAGAAAATAATTATATACCACAGAAGTCATACTTTAGTTATGTAGCTTTGTTTGGGTGCTGTCTTCAAGGTCTTACTGCTTTACCTACACAGTGAAAGGAAGTACAGTAATACCGCAAAGCATCTAATTCACAAATGCACGTGGGTCATTAATACCCATACAGGCCACACCCGTCACTCCACCCCCACCCAATCAGGAGTGCTGGGGAGCATTTTCCGCTCCTTCCTACAGGCTCTCCCAGCCCAGGGGAGAAAAGGGAAATCACAGAATCACAGAATCACAGAATATTCTGAGTTGGAAGGGACCCACAAGGATCATCAAGTCCAACTCTTAACGCTGTCTCCCTGGCAGGAATCGAGCCCTCGTCAACCACACACCAGGTGGGGACACTTACCACTGTACGTTTCTGAACACTCTCTGCCTGGGGAGACGCCCCCTGGAGAATCCCTGCGCTTCTCTTCATCCATGTTACTGCTTCTGCAGCTGCCGCCGGGCTGCTGCCACCACTCATGCTTGCACTGCCTCCACGGTGGGGAAGGAGTGTCCCGAGGTTCTGCTTTGCGCTCTTGGAGCCTGGGAAACCTTAATTTGTTGACATGACCCACCACTGCCCCATCCCAGCACACAGCGTTTTCCCCACTGCCGCTGCGGCCAGACCAGCCCCACTTCCTTGGGGCACTTTCCCTGGGGCTACATCATAACCAGGTGCCCCAGGCATGCAGTCACCAGGCACAGACTGCATCGCCTTCCCCACCTGTAGCCATGGAAACAATAACGCGTGCCTGGCCATGGTCAGTTCCCCGTCTGGGCTCAGAGTAGCAGGGGACAGCGTGACTTGTGGCAATGCTGCACTGTGTCTCAGCAGCTGCCTGGGGCATACCACGGTGTGAGCCTTCCACTATAGGGATCAGGCATGTAGACACACGGGAGTAAGGCAGGGACTGAGGCACGGTGCCGCAAGACCATAAACGCCACCATGAGCAGGAGGCACCACGTGCCCTCCCCATGGGGCTGCGTAGACCCACTCTACAGGGAACGTTGGTGCCGCCCCTCTTTTGAAGCAGAGGCACTGTGCATGTGTTGGCCGGGAAGCTCCATGAATCACTGAGGCTGATTTTTGAGAAAAATTTCTGGCAAACCAGCAAGGTTGCAATGGAGGGGTCACAATGCAGCGAGGTATTACTGTAAAACCACTTTAATTGATCCCGAAGCAATCAAGGGATCAGTCAAGCACTGACATAGTGGAGAAGGTGTCATAATGGTGGTAGTTCAACAGATCTCTCTTAAATTTATGTTATCAGTCAAAAAAGATTAGTGTAAAATGCAGTAAAATCTCTTATCTCAACAATCTAGAGTAGAAGAGGAGAAGACTTTGACAAAAAATGAAGTGAAATTGGAAAACTAAAACAAACAAAAAAAAGATAAACAATCTAAAATTAATATCTCAGGTAGTGTTTTTCATTTGGATAACTCATCCATTCATTGATATCACTGTTAAAGTGCATACTTTAAAGGAACATGGAATATTCCCATGGGTGAGCGAAAATTAAATTTCCCTTTCCACTTTCCCCCCAAGTCTCTCAGCCTCATGTATCATTCCATTATAATCTTAGTGTGGCTCGAGACTAGTGAAGCGGAGAGAGACTTAGGTGTACTGATCGATAGGAAACTCAATATGAGCCAGAAGTGTGCCCAGGTGGCTAAGAAGGCCAACGGCATCCTGGCCTGCATCAGGAACAGTGTGGTCAGTCGGTCCAGGGAGGTTGTCCTTCCCCTGTACACAGTGCTGGTCAGACCTCATCTTGAGTACTGTGTGCAGTTCTGGGCTCCNTTTATCATTGAATCAATGAAACCAACTTCCTCTTTCCTTTTATTTTTTTCCCCATGATTCCTCCACAGCCATTTTGCTTCTTTATGTGTGTGTGCTTTATTTTGCTTATTACTCCTCTTTGAGATCTACTGCACTGCATGGTTATCAGCATGATAAGAGGAGACAGCCTGTCTCTCTCTGCCCAGTCTTAAAAAGACTGGTGAAGAACAGGGGCCTGACTAGATAAACCAGATGACATCCCAGACCTGGGAAGAGAGCCAGGGTCCAGAGCAACATCTGCTATGCCCAGGCTGCCAGCCTAAAGCATCCATCCATGTCTGACCAGTCGCCTTGGATCCTGAGAACATCAAGAGCACTCTATTTCTCCTACCTTTTCCATCCCCTTGTTTTTTTCCCCAATGCTGTCTAGTGTTTTGACAAAGGCAAGGAAAACAACCGTAGTTCACAGAATCACAGAATCACAGAATATTCTGAGTTGGAAGGGACCCACAAGGATCATCGAGTCCAACTCTTAACACTGTCTCCCTGGCGGGAATCGAACCCGGGTCTCCCACATGACGGGTGAGGACATTTACCACTGTACTAAAGTGGATTTTTTTTTCACAGCTTAATGTTAAATGTGAAAAGCAACCCATTTCTCCTTGCTGAGAAGGAATATTTGATAAAATAAGAGGCTGTAATACCATCCTTTATTCTACATAAAGGAATCTGGCACATTTTCAGTATGTATGTTTTTCATAGCCACCCAATTATTGGTTTAAGATTTGTTTTCATTCTTTGTGTGTTTGTGGTTAATTCATCCTATTCAGAGACAGATGTAGTGCGGATTGAAATAAGGAGGTTTTCTCAATGTGGCTTTGAAAACAGTGTGGCATATAGGGGTACCATCTGCTATAGTCAGCAGAACCAGTATGAGAGACCTGAAGCCCCATTTTCCAACTGGTAAATAAACACTTGCTATTCAGACTGTATCTAAGAATCGTGATGCATTTTTAACGTATTTTCCATCAGCTGAAAACCATAAGTCATGCTTGACTGTTTCTGTGACAGAAGCATCTTAAAATATTTTTCTGTTTTGAACTAATTTATTCTCTCTAAACTAGAAAAATATAACTAGTTATCTCAAACTTCTCTCCTTTGTCATTTGTTCTCATGACAAATATACATGAAGTGGATTTTATCCTCGGGGAATACCGACAGAGAACACGTGGGGAGAAAAAGGAAGATGGGATGTGAGCAGACATGGAATAACTGAGTTACAACTTTGTTCCACAGAAGATTTCCTTATAGAAGAACAGATTTTTTTTATTTTAATCCAACTCCTCATATGTGCTTTTCATTTAAGCCTGAAACCATGATGGGTTGATGCCCGGTTTTGCACTGTCCACCTGCCTGACCAGGTTTGTTTGCTTGTTTTCTAAGGGGAACAAGACTGTGGAACAAACCTCAGGGAGTGTTTGTGCCATCATGTGCATTCACCCCTAGTGTTGGATCAGGCTGCCTGCCAAAACAACAAGGGCCAGGGAGGGAGACTTGTCGCTTACACACAATCTCAGTCAGGAGGCACCTTGTGGAGAGCCCAGGTAAGATGTGAATCCATCCTGGCTAATACTTGAAAGCTTCATCCAAGATGCCCTGAAGCCAGTATAAATACAGAAATTGTTTTCAGGGTGTGCTTGAAGCAGAATGAACTTGCCACACTGAAATAAATGGGATTGAATCAGTTATAGGAACTTGAAGGGTTAGAGGAGGGACTCCTGATGGCTTGAAATGTAATAAGAATAATCAAAAAGGAGGGGACAGGAGAGCAGGAACTGGGTGGCAGGTGTTTGCTTGCTTTGAAGAATAAAAGGAGCAATCACAAAAATCGATAGTGAGGCTTATTAAAGGTGAGCTGGGTGCTTTCACTTTGATATTTTGTTTGGTTGTATTAGGCTTAGATACCTCACAGGTCAGGTATTTCAGACCCAGAATCTCTAGAGATCCCCTGCTTGTATTGCAAAGCATTCCCCCCAGAAATCTGCCACTGTCAAATGAACTTTCTAGTCCTGAGCTGAGGGTGAGAAAGTGAGAAGGGAGGGAAAGAAAGGGGAAGAAAAGGAAAAGAAAGGAGAACAAGATGAGAAAATGATTAAAGAGAAAAAAGTAGAAGAGGTAGGGAAAGAGGAAAAAAAGAAAGGATAAAAAGAAAGAGTGGAAGGCAAGGGTCCCCTTGTTCCACGGCAGTGTACGTCCCTTTATTTTTGATTTTCATATTCATTCAATTTTTTCTTGGACCATGTGTTCCTGAACAGCCTGTACTATTTCCCTAAGGTGAAAACCTCCTCTTAAAGAACTGCAGTGAATATTATCCCTGGGTCTCAAAAATGCCAATAAGAGAACAAATAATATTTGTTCATGATAGTCTTCAGTGCAAACGATGACTGATTAGTGTTATGTCTGACATCAACAGAGACAGTAATCAAGGTTACTTTAGCATTGATTTTTTACAGAGGTGAAGCCTCTTTGATGTATTACTCCATCAACACCTTCAGAGCCAAACTTTGCACATGAAATTAATCCCAATTAATTAGAATATTTGCAGATAGTGCTGTGCTTTTTTATGTTGCAAAATAAATATTAATTCAGTGGCATGTTTTTTTTTCACCTTGTGCAGCATGTGTGGCTAGGAAAGGGAAATGAACCCTATTGATCAGTATACTGAAAGATGTTAGAAAGTTTTGGCATCTGAGGTGGTCTGAGATGCTGCTTGCCTGGAATCAACTCAAGGCCTAATAAAGAAATTCAGGAAACTGAATTCAAATTTTATTGACTTTACTGATGCATTTTGCCATGGAAAAAGTATTGTTTCAAATATATAAAAAGGTATAAAGTTACAAGTTATATCTATTTTCACAAAATATACATGAAAGAGTGGACTGTGACACTGCCATGCAGAGAAGATTTGCCCTGAGGGCACTGATCAGAGCTACGTATCTTTGAAATTCAGAAATGTATTTGATCAGAACATTGTCTAGTATTACTGACTTATTTTACTAGCCAGTGTGACAAGTAAATCCCTGTGACTAATGTTGGTCTGTCTTCAACAGATTTCCTCTGGTAAGAGAAGAAATCCTTTGTATCACCTCTACTCCTTTGAAATTCAGATGCTTTTGGCTAGTGCAATACCAGTTTCTTCTGATTTCTAGAATCTAGGACTCCAGTTCTGATTCCCAGAAATGTTGTGATCTGGGAGAAAAGATAAACAAGGCAGAGAGGATTCTTGTTATTTGCTAATCAAGACATTTTACACCTAATGTCATAGTCCTCCCCTGCTTGTGCACACTAATTCTTCCTACTGAATATATAGGGAACTTCGATCTTACGGAGACTCTTGAAACTTCTACTTTCAGGGAATACAGTTGTGAATCCACTACACTCAGTTTTACCCCTAGAAACAATATTTATTACTGAAATGTGAAGAGGGTGCAAGAAAACAACACAATCTTTTTCAACATGTATTGCAGATCAGAAACATGTGGCTATAGTCAGTCTTATTTTTCACTGAAAGAAAAAATATAAAATAAACCCCAAACTGACAGTTAAAACCATTCTGCTTTAAACATCAAATAAGTTGTCAAAATCCTGCCTAGAAAAAGTAGCAATAAAGAGTCTAACTTGATTAGGCTCTTTGGAACCTCATCAAAGGATAAATAAATGAGTGCTTGCATTATTACAGTAATGCTTGGATGGCCATTTCCTCACCAGATTTAGTCATCACATAGTATTATCACAGAAACAATAAACCCTTTTCTATAGCCAATTATTCTCTGAAAGGAAGAATTTCAAACCATTCTCTGCTCACACACCCCAACCTATGCTGAGTGGCACCAGCAAGCAGGGTCAGTGAAATACTGGTCCCATCCTGGGAAAGAAACACAAAAATGCAAAATAGTGTAGAATAGCAGGCTGCAAGACAGGATGTCTTCGATCAGCCTGTGTTTCCTCCTAAATAAAGAGAGGAAAATTAGCTGGGGAGTAAAATTTCAGTGACTTCAGTGAGCGAAGGAACCTGGTGGATAAGACTTCTGCTACTGTGTGGTGACAGCTGTGGCAGGGGCTCTGCAGGAGCATGTGCTGCCACAGGCACACGGTCAGCACTATTAGCATTTGCCTGAAGCAGCAGTAAGTCCTGCCGGAATATCTGTCCGTATTTGCCAAGAATTGTCATGATGACAAGGATCCCTCATCTTGAGTACTGTGTGCAGTTCTGGGCTCCCCAGTTTAAGAGGGATGTTGAGCTGCTTGAGAGGGTCCAGAGAAGGGCAACGAGGATGGTGAATGGACTGGAGGGTAGGCCCTATGAGNTCTCCAAACTCCAGTTCAGTACCTCAGTTTTATCTTCACTGGGGTCCCAGATTAAGATGAAGGGTAGAACAGCCTGGAACTCTAACAAGCACTAATCTATTTATTGTCAGTCTACTTCCTCAATCAGTAGGCTGAGTCAAAAGATTTCATTGGAGAGCAGAAGAAAAGACCTGGTCCTACTTGCTTTGGATGGGCTACTCATTCCTGAAAAAGAAAGAGGTCCCGCATAGACTATTCAGATTTTAATTCCTGTCCCTTGTCACCAAGTAGTGCAGTAAGGATGGAGCTTGTTGTATAAACACTTGAAAACTACAGTGTACATGCTGATGTAGAATTAAAGTGAATCCAGAGAGGCAGAATGATGATGGACAGTCTAACTGTCCACACATATTGTATGGGTGACTGAATCCTGCTGGTGAAAGTTTCTGTGTCTGGTTATATGTTCATGTAATATTCAAAACAAGGAGATCTGTAGGTAGCAAACACGTTACTGCTGGTAATAAGGATGATGAAAGACAGGGATAGAGGGTCTGAATTTCCTCAGTATCATGGTAGTAGACCTCTTGCTAATTCTGTACTGTACAGCTCCTGTTAATTTACCTCTAATTCATGGTGGTGTTAACAAGAGCAGAAACAGTCTGTGCATATATACAGCATTAGTATTTTGTGTGTATCCTTGTCTTTGGATTTGCATGTGAATATGAAATAATTCTGTGCAAGTATTGGATGGGATTTAATTGTTTTCTCAAACAATGTATCCTTATCTTTCTGGAAGCAGTTCAGACCATCAAAGAGTTGTTGTTGATGAACTTACTAATTAATTTCCAATACTTAACCTTGTATTTTGCTTCATTACTGGGGCTCTTTTCCCTTTAGTTTTACATTTGGTATCAGAAAGTTCATTTAGAATCCAGTCAATCTTCCAATGCTAGTTCTGCACTTTAATTTTTTTATTCAGTAAGGACACAGTGGGAATAATGTTTGTATCTGTCAAGGAGATGCATGGAAACTTCTGACTGGCATTGTCTAAAGAAAAAACCTCCAAACAACAACACCAACAAAAAAAAAAAAAATCCAGGAAGGAAAGNAGAAGTGGTGAATCGCCGTTTAAATATCCGCACTGCATCTGATGATCTGCCTAAATATGAGGTCCAAAACACCTGGATCTTCCTCTCATTTGAAGAAGTCTTGGGGCTTCTGTCTTGCTCTGTAAGAGGGAATGGTGTGGAGAAAAAGAGAACATATTTCATGCTGGTCAGTTCCTTCCCCTCTAGTTTGTGCAACTTCACTTTCTGAAACCAGTTTGCATAAGCAATAGGATTTAAAAATGCACAATGAGTCTAATTAATCAAGAGAGGATTTTATGGTTCTGGTGGATTCTCTTTCAGTGAAGATCTTTAAATGAAGATTAGATGCTTGCTGTTTTTTCTACAGAAATATGTGCTCTCAGACTTGGAGCAGGATCAAACTCAGAAAGTGCCCTAGCCGGCACCATTTCAGAGATTATAGTATATCCATGGTCTTACATTTCATGAATTCTTATTTTTGCAGTATGCATCAGTACATTGTAGTTCTTCATGTTTATGGATTACAAGGACTGTTATTGTTGGTGATATTACATTTTTTCTATGAACAGTGGCTTTGGTACGAACAGGCTCTGCCTCTACAAGGTGGCCTGGGAACACTTCTTGGCTTTGGATAAGGATGTACATCTTGGCTGTGGTTTGTCTCTAGTTAGGAACAAGACCTGAATCTGTACCAGTGCTTTCACTCTCTTCCTTCTTTTCTGTGCACTCATTTTCATAGAAGGAAAAATACCAGGCAAATCCAGCAGGGCTAAAATCATGGAGGGTCTGGACATCTTCCCAGCCTGGGTGATTTGGGAAATTAAGATCAGGAGGCATAGCACTGGCTATATCACAGGTCATTTTAGTTTGGTGTCCATCCAACTACAACATATTTTTCTGTCTTGAAAATGTATCTGTTATCCTGTTTTGTCTCTCTTTAGGTTAATTTTTTATATTCTCTCCTAGGAGACAGAGAGAGCCCCAGATTTACCAGATCCAATTGTGTGAGGTTTTATGCAAATATGTAAGGAGTGCTACAAAAGCATTTTTAGTACCCTGTGATGTCTAGACCATTGGTTAAAGAAGTGAGATGACAAGTGAGTTGGAAGGAATAGAAAAGAGATGAGAAGGTATACAAAAAAGCATTATGATTCTAAACAACAGCCCAAAGAAGTCATGTAGAAACTCCTACCAACTTTGGTATTGAATGAGACAGTTTAGGTACAGCCTGCTGGTTTTCACTCAAAAGAAATTTAATATAAAGATGTCATTAAAATGTGGTTGGGACATCAAGAGTCCCTGTTGGATCCATTTCTATATGTGAGAAAAAAGTATAATCATTGTGTTAATGACTCAGCAAATCCTCTGAGGGTTTTTCACAATTTCCTAAAACCATTCACTGGGCATGACTACCTTTGGTACTTTATTACATGTTAATACTTTTATGGTTTCAGGAAATTTTGCAGTGGAATATATTTTATGTATTTAACCACACATACAATGTATGAGTTGTTTAATTTTTTTTATCTCAATATTTGCATTTTCTGAGAAAAAGGCATCTTGTGGCTGAAATCATAGCATATCAACTCATAACTTTCATAGATTGCCCTCCACACCTTTACTGCCCAAAGGGAACCATGAAAGATTGCATGGTATTCCAGATATCCTACATCTTTCTGGATATGATGGAGAGGAGAAGGCATTAATTCCTTTTCACAGAATCACAGAATCACACAGATTTTAGNNATCACAGAATCACACAGATTTTAGATAATAAAAACATTTTCCTGCTGGTACAGAAAAAATGGCTGACATGTACCATCAGTAATGCCTAGGACATTCTCTTCATCTGCTGGATTTGAAGACAAATTTCTTTTTGAATTTCATAGTAAGTATGATTTCAAGTATGTTCTCAGACAACAAAAAATATTAATTTTCATTTTCTTCAGTTTTGCCTTGAATTCTTAGGTTTTTAAATGGGTTAGAATAAAAAAATCTTGTTTCTATTTTCCAATTTTTTATCATTCTGGTTTAGTTTAACCCAGCTGGAAGGGCTGGAATATCACCTTTGACAGTTTTATACTCCTCCACAAGAGAAATCTTGTTAGTACTATAAAATCTGGGGCAAGATCAGACACAGCTGTCCTTCAGGATCATAATAAAAAGCTTCAATCAGATAGAATAATTAAAAAAAATATCCTTTTGTCTCCAC
>WEKX01008911.1:0-21452 GCA_013390025.1 Pitta sordida
GGGCCACCCAGCGCCGCGGGGCCGCGCCACCCAGGTGCAAGGGATGCAGCGCCGGCGTTTGCGCTGTGAGCACACAGTCATGGCGGCCTGGAGATTCTCAGGGTGGCGGGGGTCTCCCGAGTCAGAGGGGGCTCAGAAACGGCTCCCTTTGCTGGCCCATCCTCAGAGAGTCCGAGGGGAGAAGCAAAAAAGTGCCCGGAGCCCTCTGGAGTTCTGGGGGGTGGGGCAATGGGCGTGGCCTGCATGCATATTAACGACCTGCACTTCTTTGCAAAGCTAGGGTTTTGCGAGGGCTGTCACCTGTCCCTTTCCTCATGAAGGAGGGGGTATAACTGTATATACAACTTGGTTACAAGATTGATATGTGTAATTGGGCTTTCTAAAAATAACAATTTACTACCAGTATCAAGGCTGTGAATTGTTATTCATCATTATCTCTTCCTGGATTATAAATTGAGGGGGTTTGTTGGGGTTTTTAGAAATTGCTGTAGTAGTTAGAAGTCTAAACAAATATAGAAATATTTTATATCCATTTGGTGGTTGTATTTCAAAGTACAAAATTGATGCATAAGACTTTGTGCCACCAAAATTTTGATCTTACTCTGTTTTCACCTATTTTTTTCCAACAAGTATCTGCACCTCCTTCCTGTCCAGCTTTTTTCTGCTATTCCATCTCTCTTTCAATCAAGACTTACTTTGAGTCCCACAGCTGAGACCCAGGTAAATTCATCTATCAGTGGTACGTGCCCATTTTCTGTGTTTTAACCTTGTATGAATCGTAGAATCCCAGAATATGCTACATTGGGAGGAACTCATCAGGATTGTTGAGTCCAGCTCCTCACCTTGAGCAGGACTCGCCAAGAGTCACACCGTGTGTGTGAGAGCATTGTCCAAACTGAAATTCTTCTAGTGATCCCAGTGAATCCAGATGGCAGTGGTGAGTTAGAAAGCTTGTACATCTCCAGAGCTTTGTTTCACCATAGAAAGAGCCATACCTTTCCCATGCCACTGGATAGCCCTGGAGCTGTATGGTCCTTTGCAAAATATTTTCTGATGGAAAACCATGAACTTCATGCCTTTCTTTTGGTTTTTCTTTTTTCATGATTTCCTCATTTGGACATGTGATTTGCTTCCGAGTGTGGGACAAATATAGGATATACCGAGTTGGAAGGGACCCACAAGGATCATCTAGTCCAACTCCCAAGCAACTCTCACCCAGGGATTGAACCCACCACCCCAGAGCCATGGGCACCACACTCTGTCCATCCCAGCCTCCCATCGCCTAGACCATGTCACTGAGTTCCTCATGGAGTCTTCTCTTAAACACCTCCGGGGATGGTGACTCCACCACCTCCCTGGGCAGACCATTCCACTGAGGGATCACTCTCTCTGTGAGTGATCTGTGAGCTCTTCCTGACATCCAGTCTAAACCTCCCCTGGAGTAGCTTAAGAACAAGATCAGCCAAGATCAATGTGGTTTTAAACTCCGAGTAACATTGCAATAGATCTTTGCCTCGTAATTACAGCTGCTTCTGGAGGCAGCTGTTGTTCCAACTGTTGTTCCCCAAGAGCTGGTGCTAAACAACCGTTTTGCATTGGAGCAGCCCTGCAGTGCTGTGGTCCTTTCCAGCAAACTCGTTTTTCAGCGCAAAGCCAGCGCCCTGGTGAGCGCCGCCAGGGAGCGCCGTGGGCCCAGCGATGCCCGTTCTCGCTGCCCTGGTTATTCCCACACAAGGAATAACCCGAACGAACCAGCCTTTTACATGACACTCGGCAGAGGGCAGGCACCACTGCCGCTCTAAAAGGAGGTAATGGGTCGTCTCGTTTTGGAACACGGAATTCAAGCATTTTATGAAAGCATCTGATGCTGATAAACCACCTCAGATAAGCCAGCTCTGGGGTTTCTTTGAGGTGCTTAAGGGTATGGAAAAGGTGAATCTCTGGGTCTCTTTCAAGTGTGAAGTCTTGACAGAAAGCCCATTGTGAAAGTCTCCTGTGACCCTGAGTATTTAACACATCAGGACACAAATACACTTACAGATCTGTCCCTAACATGCAGAGAGAAAAAAAAAAAACCAACCAAAAAAAACCCAGAAGTTGAAAATAAAATTAGAATGGAAGTCAATATCCATTTCTAGATATAACTGAATAGTTACCATGTGAGAAGGAACAAAAATTATACTCCCTTATTTGGACACAAAGAGTAGGATCTTGTCCCACTGAACTGGGATTTGCTGCATACTGGTACTTTGAAATGCTGAAATTTTTTTTTAAATATGTTTCTTACCTTTCCACGGCTTTTTTTTTTTTTTTTATGTGGAATATCAATGTGCACTAGGCTTTCATAACACTGCCTCTATAGGGACTTAAATAAACCATAAAACCAGTTTGACCAGCCAGCTAAACCACTAGTGTTTTACTGGCCGTACAGTCATATTTTCCTCCTGACTTCCATCCTACACTTTTTAATATGGCATGACTTTTGCAAGAATATAATCATAAAACAGTCAACAAGCATCTGGGTACTTTAAAATTCTAGTACTTCTCCAAACTTCATTGCAAAGCAGGGATGACATTTCAGGATTTTATTGTTTTAGAAAACATTCCATAATACACCAACTTGTGAACTGATTTAAGTGGTCAAACCATGCTGCAGTAGACAGAATTTCAAAGGAAATGGAATACACTTCTTTCCCCTGCTGATTCAACTGCTGAGCTGTGCAGCCTGTGATGAATATGCAACTGATTCCTAATGGGAATGAGAAACAGATAGGAAAACCACATAGTTTTGTGCTTTAGGGAAGTTTCCAAACAATAAGCAAAACTACTGACTTATATATAGATACAGGCTATCAGGGTTTTGGCAGAATGAGGCAGAGCTCAGCATAAAGGTACAGAAAAGTAAATGCTGTGTCTCAGCACCAGGGAGCCACTGAAAGGTTTAGCATACTGCCCTGGTGCCACTTGGGCTGTCTCACAGCCCAGTATCCTATGGAGATGCATGATACTGGCAGACAGGACACAGAACCTGGGAAAAATACACTAAATGTTTACCTTAATCCCAGTTGTAATGGGGGGTCACTTTCTCTGTGTGTGGACAGTGAGCTCCCACCTGGCTCCCCCAGACAGGGTTCAGGTGTCTGTAAACAAGGTTCGCAGTGTCGCCTCGAGGTGAGCACCTCAGGTGCTGTGTGGAACTTCACCTGGCCTGTAGCCCCTGAGCTAGGGCAAGGAAGGGCTGGCATAAACACAGCACTGTGCTGTTTGCTCTGCCTGGGGATCTCAGACACTGTGGAGACCTCCCAAATTGTACTGAGTCTGTATTTATCTGTCAGGAACTGAACAGCTTGTAGAGATACAGAGTAGTTCATATGCGTAAAGACAAAGATACATTCTTCAGGGAAGATTCTTGACTGATGCAATTGATTAGACATGGGACTAAAGCCCAAAGTTTATTACTCCTGATGTTGTCTTTCTTAAGCATAATTGCCTTTCACAGAATCACAGAGTCATAGAATGCTCTGAGCTGGAAGGGACCCACAAAGATCATAAATTCCCTAGGTATAGTATATAAATGTGATATACTAAATACGCTATATAAAAATCATTATAATGAAGCCAGGGGAGGTTTAGACTGGATGTTATGAAGAGGTTTTTCACAGAGGGGGTGATCTCTTAGTAGAATGGTCTGCCCAGGGAGGTGGTGGAGTCACCATCCCTGGAGGTATTTATAAGAAGACTCGATGAGGAGCTTAGTGACATGGTCTAGTTGGTGGGGAGTTGGACTAAATGATCCTGAGGGTCCCTTCCAACTCGGAGTAACCTGTGAACCTGTGAATCATTCTAGATTAAGAACCATGGATTAGAATTGAATTGTATTTTAAGACATATTAGCAAAAATATTGCAAACATTAGGTTTAACTGAAAAAGTCTCCCAAGCAGAGTCAGAAAAACAACTTTACAACATTCAAGAACAGACTGAATCAATTATAATTTAAAAAATCGCCCTAAGAAATCCTAATTAGCTAGTAATAAAGGGCACCAGAAATTGAATATGTAATATGTTTTTAAGTCTAATTTCTGTGACTACAATTCTTGGTATAGTCTATCATCATAGGTAGCTGGCTACTAAGTCAGGGAACTGTCATGCCTATTTACTAGTTTATGTTCCTACATCTATAACATTTATTTTATTAAATGCACTTCAAAAATATGTGATGAAAAAGGATTCTGGGGAAAAGAGCAGAACAATGGACGTTTAGACAAAGTTAAGACAAAATCTGTTTGCAATAAACCACTGCTAAGCAATTAAATGTTCACCATGACTCTCGTTTTTCGAATAATGTCATAGATTAATTATTGAGGAGAAAAACTTTCCCTCTTGTATGTCTGCCCTTTGTATTAACTACATTGAATCCTACCTAGTGCATTAAAGATGATGAATTAAGGATTGATCATTAGAATCGCATTACATCCTATAGCCAGTATTCATCATAAAATACACCGTGAGGATGAAAGGCAACACTGCTGCACAAAACTGTGCCTTGGCAATCCTTCTTCTCAGTAGAGTGGCTGTCAGCTTCATTATCTTACTTACAATTCTGAATCAGCATCTATGTATTATGATGGGCAAATTATCTGAAACCCCAGGAAGACCAAATATTTGTTATTCTTAGTACTAATACATTTTTTACTCAAAAACATTGACCAGATCACATTGATACTGATACTGGTTTGGTTCTATAAATATTTGTGGTTTTGTACCACCTGAGCAAAGATATTTATCCACAAATGAAGTGTTAGTATTTTTTGCTGGTATATTACCTATACTGTAGGATGTGTATACACTAAAAAAGGGAACTAAGCACCCGCAGCTTCCATAGCACACTGAGAGACTGCTGAAATCATTATTAAATAGAGCTGACTTGCAAGTACTACTCAGCAAGCCAGAAAACATAAGGCAGAAGCTGTTTTTATAAATACAAAGGTCCTGGATCCAAAATGGCTTCATTTCGCTATGAGTGGGAGTTTCTGAGAGCAATGATTTCATGTAGTCATTAGTTTATTCTATCATAATAAGTTATCACATGTTGCTAAGTGAACTGAAAGGTTGTGATTTAGAGATGGTGTACAGCAATCTGGATTAGTAAAGTTGTAAGAAATCCAATGAATCTAAGTCCATCTGTACATTATTTCATAAGAGCTCCTTCAAAATGTCTTTGGGAATGTTCATAAATTGCAAAATAAGGGAATTTTCAACATCTGTAATTGACAGAAGGAGTGGAAGCAGAAGCTGCTCAGAAGTTAAACAAAAGTTCTAGCAAGAGGACACACAGTGGGTTTCTCCTTTGCCTATGACTCCAACTCTGCCTTCAGATCTGTGGTGGAAGCAGCATCCAGCAGCTTGTGGTCACCCTTACAGTATTTTCACTAACTTGAGTTACATAATACAGGCCTACTTTCAGTTCAAGAGCTCTATGCTCTGAATCTAGATCGTTCTGTCTCATCTCAATGCACGTATTTTATGAACCTAACTGGGAGTAACTATTATTTGAAGCATATGGTCAGTGGTAAAATTAGAACTTGTTTGATAACTTCTTTTTTCATTAGTTAGGTGATGCCATTTTTTGGTATAGCTGGTGAATGGTCTAGAGGTTAAGTAATATGAGGTGTGGCTGAGGGACCTTAAGTTGTTTAGCCTGGAGAAAAGGAGGCTCAGGGTAGTCCTTACTGTTCTCTACAACTGCCTGAAAGGAGATAGTAGCCAGGTGGGGGTCGATCTCTTCTCCCAGGCAGCCAATGACAGGATGAGAGGACAGAATCAAGCTGTGTCAGGGGAGGTTCAGGCTGGACATAAGGAAGCATTTTTTCACTGAACGAGTTTTCAAGCTTTAGAATGGGGTCTGTCCATGGAAGTGGTGGAGGCACTGTCCCTGGAACTGTTCAAGAAATAACTGGATGTGGCACTTGGGGCTATGATCTGGTTGACAATGTGGTGTTCAATCAAAGGTTGAACTCAATGGTATCAGAGGTCTTTTCCAACAACAAAACCCCCCAAACAAACAAAAACCCTCCTCACAGGACAAAACAAAAAGCTACAAATAAACAAAACCTCAAAAAACCCCAAGCAAACAGACAAATTACAAATTACAATTAAAAAAAAAAAGAGAGAGATGGTCAAGTTTCTTGATAGAGAAAACCACTCAGGACATGTATAAGCAAGTGGTAACACATTCTGTCACACTCACCATTCCTCCATCTGGCTTTTTGTGAAAATTTTGAATAAAAATACATAGAATTCCTACACTCACTGGGAACTCTTTGTTCTCTCACGTGGTGATGTTCACAGATTAATAATTCACTTCCCCATCTGGCTCCTTCACCTGCTAAGCAGCAGAGGCAAGTTTCCTTTGTCTTTCTTTTGTTTCTAACTTAACAGTATTAGTTACAGTTGACGCTTTATGTGACTGACAACAATATTTAATGTCTTAATCTTTTAATCTTTCTCATTTTATGCCCACATATTACTGCTGCTACTTTACTTTTATACTTACTAGTATTTCCACTTTTATTTAACTCCTTCTTATTCTCAGATATCTACAAGTATAAAGGTATCTCCTTTGACCTTTCTTTTGCTTCCGAAGAGTTTTCCTTTACACAATTTATATTCTTCCCTTGCTTCTCTTAGAGAGTACTTGGTGCTACACTCAGATTGTTTTCTTAGATTTAGAATATTTTCTCAAAATATTGCTTCTACCACTTCCCTAACTTTATTGTGGTCTCCTTTCCTGAAACAAATTATTCCCAATGCTCTCATCCCTTCTTTCTTTCCAAAACCAAATTTATAATCTATACAGTGACTGTGACAAACAATATAAGTTGATAGGTAGTGAACCAGGTGGGTGATAAGATCTGAGAATAATTTTTAAGCTTTATTTTAATCCAAAACTTTTGTTTCCTATCATTTGCACTTGTACCTAAGAGGATGAAACATTATATCACTCTTAATTTCTCTTGACAGTTAGAATCATGTTTTATTTTCACTTTCAAAGATCTCTTAAACTTTTAAAAGTATACAGAATAACCTTGCAAAATGTAGTGGATAAGAAACTATATATATATGGTTTATAAAAGGTATACATCTGAGATGTAGATCTATAATTATTTACTGAAATCTGTGTATGAAAAAACAGGATACTTTCTTCCCTGTTTGAGAAAAAACTAGTGGCTCATATTAAATAATTGGATGTCTTTAATATGGTAAGAATGGTAATGCTTCTATAGGATGCTATATAGCATTATGAAAGTATGGGATGAAGTCTATGCACCACTGGAATTTATTGGAACTCAGCAGTCTTAGCAGAATTTACTGGAATTTAGGAATCAGATGTAGTATCTGAATGATGTACACCAAAAGAAAGGAAGGAAATACTTTGAGCAAGAAATCCAGAAGTAACCTGTGATCTCAGGTTTTTACAGGATGTTTAAGGATCTGAGACAACTTCAGTTATGAAGATCACAACTAAACAAAGAAGAAAAGGAAGAAATTGTAAGTGTTACATATCATGAGAAGCTGATGGGCTAAACTGTGCTTTGAGGATTGAGGAATATAAAGGTGTTGGATCCTTTGGCTTTAATACAATGGAAGAAGAAACAAATTATGTTTGACTAGAAATCGGTCTCTCCAGAATGGTCAGAATTATTCCTAGCACAGGGCTTAGCTCTGAAGTGAAGAATACTGTGTTCCTGCTCCTAGCACTGCAGAAAGCCTGCTGGCACACTGCAAGCTCTGCTACTGTGCACGGCAGGATTGAGCCTAAAATGTGTTTGTTTGTTTTTGTACAAACCTGCTTTCTTCTAAGTAGTATTGAGCTCAAACAGGACACCAAATGACACAAATCTGAAGAAATACTTAGAACCACTCTCAGTTTCCTCCTGCCTTTTAATGCTTTGTGTGTTGGCATGTTTTCCCTCTTTCCCGCAAAGTTGGTTTCTTTGTTATTAGTTCAGATTACTGTCAGCAGCTGCTGTCAGTTCTGCTGTTTATAGTCATTGTGTTTCTCAAACTGAGCAAAGTTTATTTCGATGAGAAAGGTGTCTTTTTCACTTAAACAAAAGAAGGCCAAGAAATGCTCTGTTCTGTGGCACCCTGTGGTCCTTACTGGCAGCGGCAAAACCACTGTTAGTGTCGTGTTCCTTGTGGTGGACTCTTCCCACTCAAACCTCCCCACTAAGGTAACCCAGAGGCTCAAACTTCTTTTCTCTTCTACCGTGACATGAGGGAGACTTGCTGTCTGTGCCCTCTGAATTTGTGATGTAAACAGCATTTTTTGTGGTTGCCATTCTTGGCAAAAGTGGTGCTTCTAGTAAAAAAACCTCCTTTGCTTGGAAAACAGGAAAAAGCAGTGAGGGCTACTCAGAAATCTGTATTGCAGTACTCACGTTGAATGGACTTGAAGCCAATACTGTTACACAAAATCTCCTCATAAGTTACACAATGCTTAAGAAAAAGGACTACAAGACCTCACGTCAGGTCTCTGCTCCACCCTACTGTGACAGCTCAGCATGCTACCCTGCACAGGTTAAGAACTGATCTTACAGCAAGATAGTTGGGCAAGATTTTGGATGTCAGTTGGTAGTGAGACAGGGAAGAACATGTGAGGGGTTTCTTGCAGTTTATTTCTTGATGAGGTATGAGAGCCTCAGCCTTCTCAAAACAGCCGTCATGGCTGTTTCCTCTGCCCCTCCCAGTCTTTTCTGTTGTACCTGCACA
Organism: Pitta sordida; assembly: GCA_013390025.1. NCBI lineage: Eukaryota > Metazoa > Chordata > Aves > Passeriformes > Pittidae > Pitta > Pitta sordida. The sequence continues at coordinate 8,774 of WEKX01008911.1, forward strand.
AGTACGTCTGAAAAACTTTATTCCATTCCATAACTCTGTTATGTGTCTGCTGTGCATCTTTATATACTATACTGTTCCCAAAGGGCATAGAAAATGCAGGAGAACCATACTTCTCCGTTAACACAGCCTAGTATGGTGTGTCTCCTGCTCTGCTCAGAGCAGCACACAGCACAGATGTGCCCACACAGCAACGATGCTTCACCAGTCCTGTAACTCACAGTCCAGTATCTGCACTTCACCACCATGTGATTATGTTTCAGTCTTTGCTATGGGTTAATCCACATCATGCAGGGCTTAACTGTACCTGTGATTTTGGTTCTGTGAGGGCCCTTCAACCAATTTATTCATTATTTATTTACTTAATATTTATTTATTTCTTAAAATTAATTTATTGTTTTACAAATTATGGGAACATTCATAATCAGAAATCCATCTGGAAGTCTAGATACTGTTGTTGAGAAACAAATCACGCTTGGAAGCCATGGACAGGAGTAGAGGTCTCAGCAAAAATATGATTCTCTTAGAGGAGATTGGAGATACCCTCACAGGAGATTGGAGAAAGCAGTCCTTATTGAATAGTGGATAATAATTAACAAAAACAACACCCTAGAGATAAATGAAAGAGAACATACCAAGACTCCATGGGAAATTTATTTTCCTTATTTAGTACATTTTCCATGTTTCTTTACAAGAAAAATTGTTTTTATTTTGCATATCTTTCTATGCACTTAGGCAGTAGTGTCCATATTTTGTTACCCCACATGACCAAACCTGCAGACAGTGTAGCTGATAACACTTCAAGATTTACTTGTAACTAGTGCATTGCTTCTATGAAAAATTTAATGATTAGTTGTCATTACAGAAACCTGTATTTGCTGATTTACTTCTAAGACAATATCTTAAGAATAAAATGAGGATGAGCTTCCTTTTTTCTCCCCTTGCTGAGCCTCCCCTTGGGAGCACCCTGCCCAATGGTTGTGATGGAGATGCCTGTAAGAACACGGGTTTTTGCTGCATCTTCCAGCACTGTTCCCCTGTCTTCAAGTTTCTCTGTCTTGGGTTCTCCAGGAACAGGGCTGCCTTTCGCTGCTTGGAGTATGACAAGAAGAACATCAAGACCACCCATAAAGAAAGCCTTCCAGACCCTCCTGCAGGAAGCCAGGTAGTTTTAAAAGGCTATTGCATTTGGGGGGAAAGTGCCATGAAGAGAAGTATGTAAATGTAAATAACTTAGTGTATTTGGATGATTGATAGGAATATATCCATTTCACTTTTATTCTGAGAAAACTGACTTTTGTACTTATGTAGTGTTTGAGATGAAGTTTGTCCTGCCTAGGGNAAACCACGACACAGGGGAACAGTTTCTCTGTCTTGGGTTCTCTTATGTAGTATTTGAGATGAAGTTTGTCCTGCCTAGGGAGGAACAGGGCTGGAGAGGCACAGCGCTGGAGAAAAGTCATCATAAGCTGGTACCTTCAGGCCAGCCAGCAGTAGAGAGGAAAGAAAATGGGGAAATCAACAGAAAAGTATTTAAAATAATTCTTGGAAATTGCTCTAGAGGTCAGGTAGGGAGGCATGTTTATCCACTGTGTTGTTGCAAGAAGTAGGTCACAGACAAGATTTCCACACAGGCTGTCTGGAAGCCATTCGAGCCATTCCCATAGCTGTGGTTTGGCTCAGGCTGCAAACTCCCTGTGACATGCCTGGTAAAAGCAGCACCTTCTGGAGGCTTCTGCCAGCCCATGCAGGATTCAAAGGGGTCTGAGCCCCTCCAGCCCTCTTCTCATGGGGCTGAGTTTGCTACAACTTGCCATAACTTTAGCCTTTTTTTCTGGTAAGATTACTTTGCTGCTGAATAGTCTCCCTACTGTCACAAGATGATTTTTTTTATTTAATTGACTAAATTATTTTAAGGTAAATATTTCAGTAACAATTGACTTGGTAATACTTCTGTAATTTCCACCTTCTATGGGCAGCACAGGGAAAAGGCAAGGATGTTCAGTGATGTTTCCCTATCATTTCAGTCCATCCTGGAGAGTTTGGCCAATACCAATGTAGTACGTAATTCAGTAGACAAAACCAGAGCTAGAATAATGGAAGAATTTACCCAAGTATCTAATGATATCTTCTTCCTTCTTAGGACCTGCCAAGAATCATGATAAAGTTTGCTGATTCCTTACTTCCCAAAATGAGCACTGAACTAATGGGAAAGCCACAAATTGCTTCTCATTCTCGTCATGCTCCACAACTGCAAATAACAAAATCATCCACAGGCAGGAGCAAACCCACAGTGCTCTTCTGCAACAGCTGCTGGAATGACACTGGGAGTTAACATGCCTTAAAAATCTTTTAAAATCTTTTTTCAGACTATACACTCTTTCCTTTTGTTTCAGAAAAATAAGTCCTCGGTATGTGATGGAGAAAATACTATCCAGATAGGACTTCAAAGAAGTTACTATGAATAAATTTGTGGAATTTTAAAAAAAAGATTGATGGGATTATTATGTTTTATTTTAATAGACTACAAAAAATAGTTTGTAAATCATCTGCTCTTTTTCTAATATCTTTTTTCAAGATACAGATCTGAAAATCTTGTTCTCAATCCCACTTCAAACACTATATCTGCAAATGGAAGATTAAAGATAAAAATAATAATATACCATGTTAGTCTAGAAAAACTATATACATAACTTTTTGCTGGTTCTTACAGCAGTGAGCAATGATATGACAGAAGTGTAGGATCATATGTGTACAAAATATATTATTACTGAAGTCCTACGCAAAGTACTGATGTAAAGGGAAAATATTCATTTCTGAGGTTTGAAAGCTTCTACATAAGCCATAGATGGGGAGAGAGTTCACTTTGTACACTTACAGCTCTCGTATCGTGCTCCACTAAGTACATCTCTGGCTTGACAACATAGGAACTGCCATGTGGTGTTTAACAGCTGCTGTGCTGCTATAAATGGGACTGTTATACTTCCTTCCTTTATCATTAATTTGTGATGACTAGTATGGTATGTAAGATATGGAGGTTTCCATAGCCAGTGTTTTTAAATATCTCATAATAGGCAATACACATTTCTTCACTGGAATGCAAACACTCATTCCAATGGATGACAAAACAAAGCAAGTTCAAGGTACCTTAGAACAGAGAATCTGTTACTTCATTAAATCGGTTTTGCTTATTCTAATTATTTCTAGCTGTTTTGAATTCAGTACCAGGATGTGAGTCATATGTTGTATTTACTGGATTTTTATTTCTTTTCCTGGCATAATATAGACCACCAGCTAGAGAATACCTGGGATTGTAGATATTTCACCTTTCCAAATTTTGGGCCACAGTTTCCTTCCTTCATCCCTTTTTTCCCTTTTAGTTTTAATAATTTCCAACAAGTAAGAATTTTAATTAGAGGCTTTAGGTAAAGAACACATTTGCACAGTGTTTAGATATTAATCCTTAATTTCTGTTTATTTAGGAAGGGATTTTTACTAAGAAATAGTTAATTGTGAAGAGACCTTCAGACATCTAACTAAGCAAATTTTCTCAATTTATATCTTTCTCAAAGAGCCTAATTTTTAACATTCTCCTCCACAGTGAATTACAACTAGTTTGTACATAATTTCATATAAAAATGCTAGCTGTTCAAGAGAAATGGAAAGGAGAAAATAGGAAGGTGAAGAAAATGTTTAAACCCATAAATCAGTTTTTCTCCTGTGCCTTCTTTTTGTGGGAAAATAAGTACATTTACTACTCAAGACTGCTGCTTGTTTAACTCTGATTGACTCTAGGACTGTACTTGGGACAGCTTGTAACATCTTTCGCAGGAGGAGGATTAAACAAATAATTCCATCAAATTTTTCTTCCTTGGTGCTGTGATAATGAAAGAAATTAATCACTCAGATTTATTAGATGGATTAATTAGGGAGTCTATGCCCCTTTATGAACAGTGTACACTCTTATCTTCTTTTTGTCTCTGCTTTATCTGAATGCCCTGAATTTTTAATGCCTAAATCATAGGATGTTATCTAGTTTGCACACATGATCTCTCTTATTGCATGCCTACACATTTTCATATCTCAGGCCTGTCTAAAATCCAAGCTTATGTGAAATGAAGCAATCTTGAGAACTTTCATTCTGCATTAGAGAATTTCATGTATTTATAAGTATGATGTGGGAAGAACACGAATATATTTTAGGAAAGTTCTTTGTCCCCTCAACTAGGCATTTATTTGGATGCTATAGTGTAAAAACTGTAATAACTCTTCTATTTCTAACTGTTGGATTATTGACTTTTATTGAGAAGAATGTTTGACTGACGTCCCTTTCCGATAGTTCTGTCGAAAAGTTCATTAATTCATGTTAAGTTGGAGTAAATAATTATAGTCAATATTATTCACTGTCCTCTGTGCCATGCCCATTTAATAGGGCATATTAATCATAATAGGGCATAACAATCAATTCTACTACCTCAGGTTTGAGATTTAGCCCAGAGCTGTAGAGTTCAACACTTTACCCCTGGAATTCTGCCCTTTGTTAATCAAGACAAGGTTCATTGCATTGGAATTTCACAACTTACTCTGTAAGGATGACTGGCAGTAAGGTTACTCCTTGTGAAGATTTGATTTGGTTTGGTTTCGGTCTGAGTAATGCAATACTCAGACATTTTAACAAAAAGCCCCTAGTACTTAGGTACTCAGAGAAATCAACATCTCTGTAGCTTCATTGCTATCAACAATGTCCAGGTTAAAGTATTTTGCAGCTTCTGTGATCAATAGTGTTAGGGCTGAATCACAAGAGTCTGTTATAGAAATAGAAAATGCTTACTCTGAACAGAATATTCCAAGATAAAAGGTATTTGGAGCAAACTGTGCAGGATTTTCCCCATGACACATTTCCAGTGTCTGCATAGCCAGGTCTGATGACATGGAGAGATATCCAAATTCTTCACAAGATAGTTTGGAATAAATATATGAGTGTCTAAATATCTTAATAAATAACATATTACTATTACTGTCTCATATGACTGTATTAGAAAATATATCTTTTATTTAACCAGAAAAATCTCTGTCTTATCAGAGCCTCGATGCTGTGGAACAATTCTGATAGAGTGAGAAAGTTGCATTTTACTATGTACATATTCAATGTAGGTTGTCTGAAAATACTAGTGTGAATAAATTATGTCTTCCAGACACTTCAACGTAGTTTTTTGACTCTTTGTAGAGATTCAGAAGCTTTTCAAAGCATCATCTGTCTACAGCCAGACACTTGAAAAAGACGACACTAAAAATATTGTCAAATGGATCATTTGGCTGAAGGATTTGAGAAAATGACAACACAGTATTGTGCGTGGGCAGAGTTTAAGTCCGTGTTGCTTCAAACAGAAAGACTTAATATTTAGAAGAGATTAATTTGAACCATCTTTAACTTGCAGCTCATTTAAGAATTGAGACGCTTGTTGTTATGCTCCTAGTTTTTGTTTAATAGCTGTTGTGGAAAACCCACTAGTGACTCATTACAAAACCTCTGCTTTCAAGTGTCTGTGAAACATCTTACTCTCCATTCCTTAGGTAAACAAGACAAAGGAGTTCCCTGCCTCAATTGTCTCCCTATTTTTTAATAATCTAAAAATACTGACTGAGTTTCAGGCCCAGACCTGAGTCATAGTTTTAGGCGACTCATATAATCGTCAACCAAGTCTTATCAAATCACAGAAGAAAAGTTTCGATTCTATGAGGTAAAAGTGGGCACAATAACAACTGCATGTTAGCTTTGGCAACCTACCGACTACTTTAATGTTCCCAACCACTTTACAGCTCTCATATACGTGATGTTCACTCACACATCTACATTTCAGAATGAAAGATTTAAGAACAGCCCATTTCACCTTGTTACAAATTCTTTGTAAACAGCATTTTTGAGACATTTTTAGCCAGTCACTTTGACTTCTTTGTTTTTCTTCTCAAATGAATATGCCAAGCAAATGAATCAATAGAGAGCCTGGCATAGAATGTAAAGAGAGAAACCTACCAAAGATATCACATTTTGGGTTGTCAAGTTGATGTTTATTTGGAGTTGGAATACCAACACACCATGATTATATGGAGATTGCATTAGGAAACCATTAGCAGTGGATACCCTTTTGTCATATCGGTTGAAGAGTTAATTTGCAAATTTTATTTGAGCATCATTCCCTAGAATTTGGACTTTGAAATCTCTGACCACCACCAATAGTGAGTTTGCTGCCCTTGCTGGTCTTTAAATTAATATTTATTGAGGATTTCACTGATATTTTTAGGATCCTCCTCTCTACACATACAATTTTGATTGACATGTGTTTGAGGACCAAACTGAGGTGCTTAACAAGCTGCCAGAAATTAATGCACTGAAATTGACAAATAACTTTGAATTTTGGAAAAAAAATTCTAAATTTTACTATATACCTTGCATGAAACTGCGTAGTTAGGTAACAGTTATATATGAAGATTAATCATTTAATGCTTGTGAAACGCTCTGAAGCTAGGAAATTAGACTTACTACTATGAAATCTGAGAAAACTCAGAGCTAAAAAAAAAAATATTTTCGACAAATATTTTTTCACAAAAAAATACAATTTCAGTGAACCTGATAATATTCACTAATCTGAACTTGATGGAATAAACATGATCTAGACTTGACTTGCAAAAGTCAGCAAAGAAAGAGCAACATGTTCAGTGTTGTTTCTCAGCAGCTGAAAAATAAAGATACCTAGGTTCACAGGTTCACAGGTTATTCTGAGTTGGAAGGGACCCACAGGATCATCTAGTCCAAATCCCAAGCGACCGCACACCCAGAGATCAGGCCCACAAGCGTGGAACTGTGGGCACCACGCTGAGCACATCCAGGCTTCCCACCATCTAGACCATGTCACTGAGCACCTCATCAGGTCTTCTCTTAAACACCTCCAGGGATGGCGTCTCCACCACCTCCCTTGGCAGACCATTCCACTGAGGGATCACCCTCTCTGTGAAAAAAACTCTCCTAACATCCATTCTAAACCTCCCTTGGCGTAGCTTAAGGCTATGTCCTCTTGTTCTGGTGTCATCAGCCTGAAAGAAGAGGTTCACACCCTCCTGACAGCAACCTCCCTTCAGGTAGTTNCATGACTTTGCCTGGGACTGAGGTCAGGCTGACAGGTCTGTAATTGCTTGGATCATCTTTCCTACCCTTCTTGTGGATGGGTGTCACATTAGCCAATTTCCAGTCTTGTGGTATATCACCAGTAAGCCAGGACTGTTGGTAAATTATGGAGAGTGGCCTAGTGAGTTCATCTGCAACCTCTTTCATCACCTTCAGATGGGTCCCATCTGGTTCCACGGACTTGTGAGGATCCAAGCCACTCAGTAAGTCTCTAACTACTTCCTCCTGGAATACATTGGGGTTATATTGCACCTCTACTCCTTCTGTCAGCCCACAAGTCCAGTTGTCCTGCTGGCAATCTGTCTTACTGTTAAAAACAGAGGCAAAGAAGGTATTAAGTATTTCTGCCTTTTCCTCGTCTCTACTTAGTATGTTCCTCTCTGCTGTTCCTACTGAAAGATCTTCCATAATTCTACTGGATCAGAAACAACTATTATTCAAAGAATTGCAGAAAGCTTTAGGTTGGAAGGGAGCTTCGGAGGTCATACAGGCAACCCTGACTCATATTGCAACCCTTAACTATTTGGATTTTTAACACCTCCAAGGTGTTTTAACACCTCCAGAGGTCATCACACAAGTGCCAGAGTGGGTGATCACTTTACTGAATCTTATAGCTGTTCTTACAAATACTACTTGTGGGCTTTAAACTGGATTTCCTTAATACTTAGCTCTTTCTAAAGAGCTAAAGTGCATAAAATAAGGGTTATTTCCCTTCTGACAAGAAAGATAAACATAAAAAAACCTTCATATCAAATCATTGGGGGTTTAAATTTTTCTTATTTTGGCCGAACAAAAACATCAATTATTCACACAGTCTTAGAAAAAAATACACATTTATCTAGTGTACAACACATCATATATCCTATAATTTAACTTCTAGTTTGTTTAGCCACATGGGGATTTTTGGTCATGCCAACTTCCAATGTGAAATTGATCATTTCTTCCTGTTATTTATTCTTTTCCTGTAAATGATAATGAAGCAATGCAGCTAAAAATGCACAATAAGGTAAAACAATCCTTATGTTTTGGTAATGTCAGAAGAGAATGTGCACTTCTAGGGTTGTATTTCTACTACGAAAAATCTACAGTCATATCAACTCTGCTTGTGTTGTTAGTTCACATTCTTTCTGGTTTCTGGATTCGGAAGGTGAACAGTGCGTTGTACAAGAGCACGAGTGAACTCTATAAAAATGAATCTTCACTCGAAAATAAAAGTGGTACCGTATGTAAAGGCAGCCAAAAAATGTCAACAAAGTGCTGGACACCATTAGGTGTCCAGCTGTGTTGAGCACAAGTGTGTTGAGAGCAGGAATGATGGAGACCATAATTTTGCCACTACGCCAAAACTGCCTGTGTTCTATTCTTGAGAACTTTGTACAGTTTTGTTCTCTAAATGTCAGAAAGGATACGGCAGTGAAGAAATTATCCAGAAAAGCAATTTTGATTGCTAAATGATTTGACAAGCTATGAAATTAGGAGTTTGGAGAAGAGCAAACACTTGATATAAGTAAGATTTGATTAATCATGAAGGTACATCAGAAGCTGAATGTAAATTTGTTATACACTAAATTGTACAGTATTAGAGGTATGGAGTGTTGGATCAGGCTTACAGAAATCTGATTTAAAAGAGGGAAATTAGAACATCTCAGAATAGTATCTCTAGTTAATATCTGGAATTTACTATTACAGAAGATTGTGACAGCAGCCAGCATTGGTCAAAAACTCATCAAACTCATGTTCTCCCTCGATATCATCTCTTATCATTGCTAGGAGACAAAATACTGGGACTGATAGGTCATTTAGTAATTTGTATGATAAATGGAGAAACTGAGGCAATTGACTAAAATGGAATGAAAGTATTTGTATTTAATAGTACAATTAAAGTTTTGTGCTCTGAGAATTAGGTACTCCATCAGAAAGGATTACAAACTGGTTTAATCTCTTCTTACACAAAGACAAGAGGAAATTATTTAGCCCTTTAATACAGGGACAAGGGCATTCATCTCGGATGTAGGTGGACCTCCAGTTCCTACTTTGTTAGGTGCATGTACATAGAACTTTTTTCTCCTATTCAAATTCTCTAATAACCAAAAGTAGATCTGTCATATTGTAACATACTCTGCAGTCTGAAGACTTTCAGTTTCTGGAAGTCAATGATGAATTAATAATGCATAGAAAAAATACTTATTCTTTTTGTTCAGGTGTAAGTCAAGAGTTGTTGCATGTGATGTTTCCTAAACAGAAATGATTAAAAAAAAATTTGATTCAGAATTATGTGAATGGTTTCAAATAATTCTGTATGGAAAAGCAACCTTCAGATAAAATCTTGATACTTTCATAATATTTTGTTACATTTTTAGACAAAGCTGAAAAGTATTTTTTCAGTGCTCCTCTTTCCTCATCCAGGACAGAAGGAAAACAAAAATAGACAAATCTTATTTTTACCATTGAAATAGTCTCATTATTTGACAGTAATAAAAGTATTCTTCACAGCCAGAATTTTCTATATCAACTTTGAACAGATTTGATAAATTCTTTTGCATTGCAAAGACATAAAGCAATAACACAACTTAATGCATTAGTTCTGTGAAACTTTCAGTGAATATTTGTTTTTATTTGCTTTCAGACAGGAATTTCCATTCTATATGCTATGGGAACCAAGCAACATATGACAGCAGATTTTTTATTAACTTGAAAAATTCCGACACAGCTGTGGACAGGTATTGTCTAATCTGTTTGTATAATTCCACTTCACATCTGGCTAGAGAACAGTGGACTAAACAAACTGGAGGATGCTGAAACTTTTGGAGCACATAGGTGGATATTTCCCCAGGACCTTGGTCTGACTGTCTTGTGGCCTTGCCGATATCATGATAACTTTCAGCCAGAAGCTGAAGATGCTCCATCTATTTTAAAACGATCAGGGATAGAATCTATTCCTACTTAAGCCCTATATTTTAGTGAATCTTCAATGATTTTGAATCTACCAGTCCCATCGAGGAGTAATTCTCATTTATGAAATACGAATATTGCTTGCATATTGTGTGTATTCTTTTACAAAGGTAACATTTCTTTCTTTTTCTCCCAATAAACTGAACAATGCTTTCCTACCAGGAAAGAATATGTGATGAAGACTCCCAGTAGCCTCTAGTCTCCTGCTACTGCATCCTCAATTAATGGGAAAGGCAGTAGGAAATTTAGGACTATTAAACAATGCTGAGCCTTTATTTGGAGGTTAATCACAAGTCATGGAATGGTATGTGTCTTTTAAGATGTGTACATAGTTAACACAATGGTAGTGCATCACAGAGTACTGAGAGAATTGGCTGATGTAGTTGCCAAGACCCTCTTCCTGACATATGAAAAGTCACAGCAGCTGGGTGGAGGCCCAGGGGATTGGAAAAAAAGAAACATTGCTCCTATTTTTGAAAAGGGTAGAAAAGAGGACTGTGGGAATTTCTGACCTGTCAGCCTCACCTTTGTGCGTGGGAAGATCATGGAAGATTCTCCTAGAAGCTGTGCTAAGGAAAATGGAGTACAGGAAGGTGACTCAAGACAGACAGCAGAGGTTCACTGAGGGAAAGTCCTGTGTGCCCAACCTAGTGCCTTTCTACAATGGAGTGACTACATCAATGGAAAAAGGAAGGTCTACCCATGTCATTTATCTGGACTTCTGTAAAATCTTTGACACAGACTCCCACAAAGCCCTTCTCTCTGAATAGGAGAGACGTGTTTGATGGGTGGACTGTACAGTGAATTCCATTATTTGTAGGAGAGGTGCTGTATCCCTCTGATAATTTTTGGTCTAGTCAACTGGCTCTAGGTGGCTCTGTCTGAGCCAGAGGAGTTGGCTAACATGACCTCCAGATATCATTTTTGAACTCCAAGCTACTGAATTCAGTTTTTCAGCATAAATGTGAATACGTATTCCTAACAAAGACCACAGACATGGCAAGTTCTCTTAATCAATAATATTTCTTATTTTATTTTTCTATAATCATTTTACCCCCACTTCGAGTGTAACCAGTCTGACTTGCTATCAGACGGTCTTCATCAGTGAATCAGAGCACACTGCCTGATAAGGAAAGAGGAAGATGGCACTTTTTGCTTTCTGCTAGTACAGAAAATGTTGAATGCCAAGGCTAGGGAACACATGATTGTAATTTTTCAGCAGATAGAAGAACAGAGATGTTGTGATAAAAAATGAACTTCCATGGACTTGTTAGAAACACTGCATAAATTACTTCCTTTCCTTCTCATTTCAAACAACTACCGTGTTCCAAATCCTCATTCTTTAAAGCGGTGACAGAGACAGAGTATCACACAGTATCACAATGTTGATAAAGTTGGAAAAGACCTTGAAGATCATCAAGTCCAACCTATAATCCAACTAAAACTTAACAGTTATAACCTTTATATCATGGCCCTCAACACCTCATCCAGTCTGCCCTTAAGCATCTCCAGAGATGGCGATTCAACCACCTCGGTGGGCAACACATTCCAATGTCGGATCACTCTTTCAGTGAAAAACATTTTCCTAATGTCAAGTCTAAACCTCCCTTGTTGGAGGTTAGGACCATGACCTCTTGTTCTGTCTGCAATGGCCAGAGAGAAAAGACTGACCCCCGCCTGACTACAACCTCCTTTAAGATAGTTATAGACAACGAAAACATTACCCCTGAGCCTCCTCTTTTGCAGACTAAACAGAACCAGCTCCCTAAGCCGCTCCTCATAGGGCTTGTCCTCCGGCCCCTTAATCATCCTTGTTGCCCTTCTCTGAACTTGTTCCAGCACCAGAGTACCTTTTACTAGGAGCTATGTGGGAGAAAGCTTCATAATTTTTTCCCAATACCATGTATTTGTAACAGAATTCTGGTCATTGTGTGTTAGGTCTTGAGAAAAAGAAGATGGAACCTGCTGGGGTTTTTCAGAAAGTGTGAACAAAAGGGCATCTATAGAGCAGGGGTCAGGACAAAAAGGGTAGAATGTCAGAGAATGGCAGAAAAATCAGGAAATCTGTAGTAATGGCTGAAAATGCTCTGTTAACATTTTTCATATAGAACACTGCTAGTGTGCAAGATAATGTTATGGCATTAAATAGGCTAATAATGTTCAAAATATTGTAAATCCATATCCGTAGAATTTATTCTGAATCACATTAAAATTAATTTGCATTTGCAAGTTAATATTGGTTAGTTTTGGCTGATTAATTTCTCTATAGCACTTTCAGGCAAGTATTTCACAGTAACTGAAAATTCACTCTAATCATGGAGATATTGATAAATAAATTTGAACATGAGAAGCCACTAAAGATAGATTTCAAGTGACAGCCTACATTTGGAACCTAGTTTATTGTGTTTTATTGATTAAGACTAATTTTTACTCAAAAATCTCTAATGTATGGAACTTCAGTATGTCTTTGTCACATAAGCATAGTTACAGAAATATTTTCAAAAGATCTGTGATTTCACAGAATATATCTCACAGACTATTCTGAGT
>WEKX01008911.1:27697-79440 GCA_013390025.1 Pitta sordida
AATCTGTTCACTGCATTGGACTATCATTTCACTGGTTCATTTCATTGTCTTACAGATCCAAATTTACACATCTCTTCTTAGATAAAGAGGGGTTGTTTTCAGAAAAGCTGCCTGTTCTAGGTTTTTGCTATAATCGCTTTGTTCACTTTTTCAAATATTTCATGGAAATGCCTCAGGACAGCTCTCTGAAGCGTAACAAAGACAAAGTTTTTGACAGAGCTTTCATAGTAAATGTTAAAGGACTTCAGAGTATATGTGTAAAAAAAACCCACAGAAAGTGAAAAATTATTCTTCCTCACCTAATATATCATACTCTTCGTGCAATACAATTATATTTACTACTGCTTTGACAGCTGCAGTTAAGAATTTTAAAGAACAGGACTTTGTACCTGCTTGGAGCATCATTCTGTAGTTTAACATTCTTCTTAATTTTACTCTTGCAGCTAGATAAATATATGAGATTTTCCTATAGGTATAGTATAAATATAATGTATCATTCATATATTGTCTCTGAATATTTGGTTTCACCTTTAGTTTGCAGTTGGCAGAACTAGGTTTATTAAGGCAAACCTGAAATCACTTAGGAATAATTTTGAATCTAAATTATGTGTGAAGAACTGATCAGGTTTTTGCAGTAATTGTTGGTTAGGAAATTAATTTCTCCTATTCCAGAAGCAAAGATTCCAATATCAGAGCTGAGAAAGAGTAGTGGATTAAGGACTTAACACAGAATAAAAAACTTTTTGCTTTGTTTGCTTATACTAATGCTGGTATACAATTACGCTTCTTTAGGTATAAAACCCTAAATTCAGAGATCTTGAAATTCATAGTAATGTTACCTGTGGAGTTTTAAGCTATCTATTTTGCACATAGATTTCTGAGACATGTCTGGTGCTGTTTTGAAGAGCAGTGATGCTCACAGTTCCATGGACACTTTATAGTGTTCCTTACAGACACAAAAATATATGACAAGGCAATATCACTGCTCCTAACCTCCGCAGCAAGAAAGCAAAATCCATTGTAAACTGAAATCTGATATTGAGTACCACAACACTAATGAAAGCAATGCTGCAAATATCACTGTTGGAAGGAAAGAAATGATACACAGTTTTTACATAATCTGGCAGTCTGGAATATCAAGGAGTGCAACTCAGTGAGAACATTGGCAGTAAGTGCTCATCCTCAAGACCCTGAGGGAGCAACACTTATGAAAGTGTTAAAAAATTAACACTTTTTAAGCCACTATTGCTGAGTAAAAAAAGTTTCAATGCTGGTGACAGGCAAGGTAAAGTAGAATATACAAACTGCTCTGTTGTCTATTCCTAATAGGTGTAACCATATTTAGCACAGGCTAAGATAGGCAATGAGGCAGAAATAGCCTACATAAAAAATTCCTCTCAGCTTTATTTGCTTCTGGTGTTTGTCATCATAAGGCAAAGAGCTATCATTGTTTGAGGAACAACTCAAGCCTTTAAACATTCAGCTTCACTGATTTTTGTCCCTTTCCTGTTTTGTCAACAAGGCAACGTCCATGTGAGGGTAGTGTATTCCAGGAAGTCTGCTCCAGTGTCTACTAGAAAGCTGCCTGAGGTTTTCCATACAGGAAAAAAAAAACCACCCATGAAATAAGAAGGCAAGTTCAGCAGAAATAGCATCTCCCTTTGGATCCATGCTTGTCAACATACAGGTTTCAGCAGAAGCTGAGATTGTAGTGACCCTTGAGAGATTAAAATAATATTTAAGCTTTGCCAGATTTATCCTATTATCCACCTCTTAAGTCAAAATCGCATTTTTCTGTTATTCTAGACATACGTATTAAATGCCTACCTGTAGCTGGTAGATTGACTCTCTCAGGGTAGTGACTGTCTCATCTATCCATGGCTGTGATCCTCACATAAAGTAAATTCATGTTTTTTGCTTAAGATAAATTGTATTAAATAGTTTTAAATATTTTTAAATCTTTTTAAGTATTCAAAACTATTTCCTGATATTTAGCATTTCTGTTTGTGAGTACATCACAGGCAGTAAATTATTCTGTCGTATAGACAGAAATTCTCTTTAAGGATCTCTGAAGTAAAATTTGTGTTAGTGTTCTGGAGCTGCAGTTCTTTACAGAAACAAAGAAATATAATATCTTATTGTATATTGCATAATGTTATTTTTTATCAACCAAGGCAATATTTTTTAGCAATTGAAATATATATGATCTAGTCCAACTGTTAAAAATCTCTGTTGCACTACTGTAACTACTGAAAATGTGAAGAATTTATTTTAAAAATCGTGAAGCTTTTTCTATACTTATATTGTCTATCAAATAGTAAAAAGACAATTTTCTAGCAAAGAAGAGTAAGTTGCAGCATTGTTGCCAGTTACTGCCAGCGTAAGTTACTGCAAAATAATCAAAAAGTGTGGTTTGCTTGCACCCAATTCTTCCCACAACCTATGTCAATATTCAGAGACCTCGTGTTTATAAGAGGATATTGTTTCAGGACCCTCAGCTGGAGAACGGATGCCTAAACCACAGTGCTGGGGAGGAGAGAAAAACCAGCCGTCGAAGCATGTTTACTTCCAGCAACAAGGAAGTTCTAACTTGTCTGTGAGTCGTGACTCACTGGGTTGGGACTATAAAAGGTAACTGCTCTCTAAAGCATCAGGACATCAGACTTCAGAAGTCCAACAAGATGCAAGCAAGACTTTCAGCTGTTTTCTTTTTCTTGTTGGGTTTGTCATTTTGCCTGACAATCCCTATTCCCCTTGAGGACAGCCATGAATTCACAGAGAAAGACCTTCAGTTTGCAGAGGTACAGTATAAAATAATTCATTCATACATTTCATAAGTAGTAAGTTGTGTAGCTACACCTGCTTGGAAACTAAGCTTATTACTTCTTTTCCCCTTCTTAGCGCTATCTCAGGACTCACTATGATCTCCATCCGAATCCTGCTGGCATAATGAGAAAGAGTGGAAACACAGTGGCATCTAAACTTCGGGAAATGCAAGCTTTTTTTGGCTTGGAGGTGACAGGCAGACTAGATGAAGAAACATATGAGCTGATGCAGAAACCAAGATGTGGCGTCCCAGATGTGGGGGAATATAACTTTTTCCCTAGAAAACTCAAATGGTCAAAAATGAATTTGACATATAGGTAAACGCTTAGTATTTTGAGTGATATTACTGTTATTACGTTCTTTTCCAGGTAACTTGTTCAATAGGTTGCTCAGTCTATGAGGTTGATGTGAGAAGGATTCACCTGAGTTTGACAAAATTAATGTTGCAATTTAAAACCCTTACAGCCTCCCTTTTGGAAAGGTGTCCCCAGCCCACATTGCAACCCAAGGAAGTAAACATGAATTTTTGACATTGTGCTGTATTATGGAGGAAAGCTTGTGTGGTGTAAGCTAATAGCTCCCCATCTGGCCTCCATATAGACACTCCAGACACATCCATTCAAATGAACGAAGGGTAGGGCATAAGATCATACATTTCTCTAGGCCACTCCTTAGCGCTGTTCAGATCTGGTTCAGAGTATGCTTCACACAGGTCTTGTCCCAGACAAACCAATGTAGATGCAAACCAGACTGTGCAATGTGGCTGTGAGAGCAGGCATTTCTGTCTCACGTTCTAGATACAGATATCTATGTTTGGTCAGACAAATCCTGTACCATGATCTCTGAAAGCTGACCTTGGAAAGTGAAGGTGCTGAAGGTTCACATGGTAGCTCCTTCTCCTTTAATTCTGCAAGGTTTTGACCAGCTGCAGCTCTAGTTTATTTGGCAGACTCCAAATATGAAATCACTGAACTCTATTAGTTCAATACATCTAGCAATAAATATTAATTCAATATGGATAATTCCAGACTATAAATTTCTCTTAGGATGATGTTTTGCTCCTCCAGAAAGGATCATGAGATATTTATATGACATCAAAACAATTTGGAGTTACTGGTATGATTTGACTTAGTACCGAATATATCTGTCATTTTCTGCATCTCCTGGTGCGTAGAAAACCAGTTACAGAAAGCTGTTAGATTACTTCTGATGTCTCTGAATTAATTTAGTGAAGATGAACTTATTTTTTTAATACTGTATACAGCTGCTGAACTCTTCGTTATGTGATAAAAACATAGGGAAAAAAGCAAAGGCTTTTAATAAGGTGCACAGTTGGGTAAAAGTGCATTGCATATTTCTTCAGTTCACACGATTTAACTGGAGATATTAATCTGTTTGACAGAATTATGAATTACACCTCAGATCTGAAACGTGCCGATGTAGACAGAGCTTTCAAAAAAGCATTTAAAGTTTGGTCTGATGTAACTCCTCTGAACTTCACCAGAATACGAAGTGGTATAGCTGATATCATGATCTCCTTTGGCACTAAAGGTAACACAGAACCAATTGTTTTTACTTTATAGTTATATTGCTCCCAATAAAATAGTGTAATTAATTCAGGTTTTTTAATTTTTTTTTTTACAGAACATGGTGACTTTTACCCTTTCGATGGACCCTCTGGATTACTGGCTCATGCTTTTCCCCCAGGTCCAGACTATGGAGGAGATGCTCATTTTGATGATGATGAAACCTGGTCAGATGATTCTAGAGGTAAAAGAAGTTCCTGAGAGTGTTTGAAATAGTGTTAGATAGAGAATTTTTCCCAATTTGGTGTCTGTGAAAAGTTTGTTTTTCTTGTTTACTATTTCTTTGTCATTGTGTTCATTGTTCACACATAGGAAGCTGTGTTTAACCTCCAGTCGTAAAAAGGAGTTTAACATGTGTCTAACATAAATCCTAAGATATAAATCTCCTAAGTGAAATTATTAAAAAAATGCCACAAAAAAGGGATTTTGTAACTTTGGCTCAAGGTCAGCTTGTTCTGACCACTGACTGATGGGAATTATCTTGCCGAAGCTTACAGAAAACACATAACTCCTCTGCAAATTGTCTGCTCATATTTAACTTGAAAATTCATCACCTTGTCTATTCAGGACAGAGCTTTAATAGAACAAAATATGATTTTTTTCAGCTTTTTTTGAGATTAGTTAACTCTCCTGCAATAAAAACTAATTTCTGCAATACTGGAAAGAATGTGTACTCTCTACTGCAGATAAAGTCGCAACAAAATAATGTTCTTAATTTGAGTAGGAGCAAGACTTCACCCTAGAGCTTTTCTGTGTGGCTAAGAAACTTCAAGAAATCTAAATGTGCCTAGATGGCAGCGTTATCAAATAAGATTTAGGCCAAACACCACCTACAAGATAGTGAAACAGTTAGACCTTTATTAATGTAAAATGCAGAAGAGTTTGAAAAAGACAAACAATTATGTCTAGCAGAAGGTGTCTCTGCCCATGACAGAGGGGTTGGAACAATACGGTCTTTAAGGACCCCAACCATTCTATGATTTTATGAATTATGCATAATTTTCCATTTGTTCGGTTGTCCCATTTATTGTCCCATGTGTTAAAGCACAGTGTTAAGGTTAGTTGGCTGTCCAGGTCCTCTTTGACGTTGCAAGGATATATACATTTACTGTTGCTGTGGTTTGTTATAGGCTATAACTTGTTTCTTGTTGCTGCTCATGAATTTGGTCATTCACTGGGACTTGAGCACTCTAGAGACCCTGGAGCTTTAATGTTTCCAATTTACACATACACTGGAAAAAATGGTTTTGTTCTTCCTGATGATGATGTGCAAGGGATTCAAGAGCTCTATGGTAAGTTTATACAATATATATCTCATGTACAGTAATACCTCACCCTTTGCAAGGAACAGGTCTTGTCAGGGTCTCACAAACTGTCTAATTCACAAACACACAAGGGTCATTAATATGCATACAGGCCATGCCCATCCCTCCACCCCCAGCCAACCAGGAGTGCTGGGGAGCATTTTCCGCTCCTCCCCATGGGGTCTTCCAGCACAGGGAAGCAAAGTGAAGCTTTTCTGAGGCCTCTCTGCCTGGGGAGACTCCCCGGAGAATCCCCAGGCTTCTCTTCAGGCACACTGCCACTTCTGCAGCTTCTGCCAGGCTGCTGCCATCGCTCATGCTTGCACTGCCTCCACGGTGGGAAAGGGGTGACCCAGGGCTGTGTTCGGTACTCTTGGAGTCTGGGAAACCTCAACTTGTGGGCACGTCCTGCTGCTGCCCCATCCCAGCACAGAGCGCTTGCTCCACTGCCAGCCCAGCCCCACTTTCATGGGGCACTTTCCCTGGGGCTATGGCATCACCAGGTGCACCGGTGCACAGTACCTGGGCACAAACTACATTGCCTTCACCACCTGTACCCATGGAAACAGTAATATGAGCCTGGCAGGGGTCAGTCCTTCAGCTGTGCTAAGAGTAACAGGGGACAGCATGACTTGTGGTGGTGCTGCGCTGAGTCTCAGCAGCTGCCTGGGGCATACCGCAGCATGAGCCTTCCACTGTAGGGACTAGGCATGGAGAAACACAGGAGCGGGACAAGGAGCGAGAGGCACCGCATGCCCTCCCCATGGGGCTGGGCCAGGCCCACCCCACAGGGAGTGAAGCAGAGACACTGCGCATGCAGGAATCTCTATGAATCACTGAGTCAGATTTGTGAGAAAAACGTCATGCAAGTCAGCGAGGTCGCAACGGAGGGGTCACAATGCAGCGAGGTATTACTGTATTATAACCTGTTACAGATGCACTGCATTGTTACTATAGAGCTGCAGATGTTCAATAACAACAGTCATGACTGATTAAGAACAGTTCATCAGAACAGAAGGTGCTTAGATTTAAGAGTTTAGAGGGGAAAAAAGGAAGCAGTACTGCAGAGGACAGCTGGTCTCTGTGTTGCCTCCTCTGGCGGTAGGCAGTGTTATTGACCTGCCTCAAAAAAGAAGGTAAAACGGAGTCTAAAGGAAGAAACAGTCCATGTTTCATCATGGAAAGAATTAAATTTTAGGGGACCTTCAAAACTTGAGATGAAGGAACATTTAACATCAGAAGTACTGCAAAGTCCACAAATTTACATGACTAGAGAAAGAGGGAAGAGACTTTCTCCAGTACAAATGTTTCGCCCATTATGTTTGTATTTATCATGCTCTTTGGGAACTTTTCCAAATCCCATTCACTATCATTATCAAGAGAAAGGAAATTAACATTGTTAAGCTTAAATCCCATCATATGTTTCCAGGTGCTGGAGACAAAGATCCCAATCCGAAACATCCCAAAACACCAGAGAAATGTGATGCAGAATTATCACTTGATGCAATAACAGAACTTCGTGGTGAAATGCTGGTCTTCAAGGACAGGTAAAAAGACTTTGTCACAAATAGTGGGTACTAGATACATTTTGAGCAAGCAAAAACACCATTTCAGTTTTTTACAAAAAATTTGAGTGAACATAATTTAAAAGATCACAGAATCACAGAATCACAGAATATTCTGAGTTGGAAGGGACCCACAAGGATCATCGAGTCCAACTCTTAACACTGTCTCCCTGGCGGGAATCAAACCCGGGTCTCCCACACGCCAGGTGGGGACACTTACCACTGTACTAAAGTGGATTTCACAAATTAATACAGATGTCTCTAAGAAAAGACTGTGTGCAGTTCTGGGCTCCCCAGTTTAAGAGGGATGTTGAGCTGCTCAAGAGGGTCCAGAGAAGGGCAACGAGGATGGTGAAGGGACTGGAGGGCAGGCCCTATGGGGAGCAACTACAGGAACTGGGATTGTTCAGTCTGGAGAAGAGGAGGCCCAGAGGTGACCTCATTGCTGTTTACAACTACCTGCGGGGAGGTTGCAGCCAGATGGGTGTAGACCTCTTCTTCTAGGCTGATGACACCAGAACGAGAGGGCACGGCCTCAAGCTACGCCAGGGGAGGTTTAATCTTAATGTTAGGAAGCGGTTTTTCACAGAGAGAGTGATTGCACATTGGAATGGACTGCCCAGGGAGGTGGTGGAGTCACCGTCCCTGGAGGTGTTTAAGAGAGGACTCGATGAGGAGCTTAGTGACATGGTCTAGCTAGGGGGTGTAGGGCTGGATGATCCTGGGTCTAGCTGGGGGGTGTAGGGCTGGATGATTTTGGGCCCCTTCCGGCTCGGAGTGGCCTGCTAGACTGTGACGGAACTAGGTTTGTGTTACCACTCTGGGATGTGCTTTTGGTCTCTGTACGGGTGTTAGGTGGTGAGTTGGACTAGATGATCCTTGTGGGTCCCTTCCAACTCATAATATTCTGTGATTCTGCGTGATTCTGTGTGATTCTCTGATATGTCCTTCTAGGCAGGATTTGTTATACAGTCAGGCCTCCTATACCACAGTACCGCGAGTCTTGACCCCTCTCTATGCAGCCCTCCATCAGTGTAGAGTGGCAGCTCATTAATATGCAAATTTGGCCCCAGTCACCCTGCCTCCTCAGCTCCAGAGCAGTTGCATGGTGTTCCCAAAAGTTTCTCGCACGGTTGGGAGAGCAAAGCCGGTCTCTTCTGCCCCATGGGGCAGCTGCAGCAGATGGAGGGGCACTGCGGGGCTGTATGGACTTCTGAGCTCTGCCTGCCATGTTCCCTCCCTGGGGACATGCCTGGCATGGCACAGCTGCAGCTGGGGCCGGCGTGCATAGCTCCTCTGCCCCCTGGGCAAGCTGCAGCAGGCAGAGGAGGCACTGCGGGGCATGGGAAGCTGTGGCACAGGCACCTGCCACGGCATGGGCAGAGGAGGGGGGATTTGCATATTAATTACTGCCTACTTTGAATATTCATGCGTGTCAGGTCGCACATGCACAGTCCTGAAACGGGCCTCCATAATTGCTGAAAAATCATGCAGCGAAGATGTGAATCCACTATCTAGGTGGTGCAAAGTGGAAGAGGGCTGACTGTATAACTACAGATCTCACTGCCCAGTAGTATGAAATGAAGATAATATGGCTAAAGTCTGACACTTTTTGTACACATTTTTTATTTCATGGGACTTTCTTCAACATGCACAGATATACTTACTTTTATTTGGGTACTACACTGAGAAGCTTTATATAAGACAGTAGAGTTTATCGTATTCTAAATGAAAAAAGTTTAAAATTTGTTATTTTTTGAGATGATCACTGTGAGTGACAGAAATGATCTGCAGCTAGACGACTGTGAGGAAAGGAAAGGTCTACAAAGGGTTCTATGCATTAAATATTCAATGTTATGCAAAATATTAACTTAATAATAACTAATTTTTACTACAGCACATCAAAGATACTGCTATTCTATGGTAGGACAAATAATATAAAATATGTTTTCCTTTTCTGTACTAGGTTTTTCTGGCGATTGCACCCTCAGATGGTTGAGGCAGAACTAGTGTTACTTAAGTCATTTTGGCCAGAGCTTCCAAATAAAATAGATGCAGCTTATGAAAATCCCATCAAAGATCTTGTGTTCATGTTTAAGGGTGAGTTCTCAATTTTGTTTATATTTGCAGGAAAATATACACATTTAATATGTAGCATATTAATGAATTAATTAATAATTAATAATGTATTATGTATGCAGAAATAGACATATTTAATTAATCTTAGTAAGTGGTGTGAAAGTAATAAACCGAAGAACAAACCATCTTACCTTTCTTGCTCAAAAAACAGTCAGTTTCACCTCATCTACATCTATACATTTTCCAGCGAATTAGGAGATGTAGTTTAGATTAAGTTAAGATGCCTAGGATCATAGCATAAATAGTCTAATACCTGCTGAGTATGTGACTTAAGACTATTTGTTGTATGAAAATAGGGATCACAGCATCCTCATTTCATTCTGCTCTTAATGTTCAGTCTTTACAAAAGACTGATTTATACCCGGTTCTTATTTTCAGGAAAGAAAGTTTGGGCCTTGAACGGCTACGACGTAGTTGAAGACTTTCCTAAAAAGATATATGAAATGGGATTCCCAAAAGAAATGAAAAGAATAAATGCAGCCGTCCATATTAAGGACACTGGAAAGACTCTCTTTTTTACTGGAAATAAGTACTGGAGGTAAGCTCGGGACTGATTGGTGTATCTTTAGTCATAACCTATCCAGACATATCAAAAGATAAGCAGATTGGTTTAAACCAGGAACTTGACTCTGGTTCACATATTTCCAGTTTATGGTTTCCATTGGTGCTACAGCTCTGTACAACATGTTGTAGGTAAGGANATGCAAGACTTTTATAAACATATGGGCACAGACTTTAAAAGCTCAATGAGTAAAAGAAAGGAAAGGAGAGTAAAAGAAAGGGAAGGAGAGTAAAATGCTCTAATCCAGGAGGATTTGTAATGTGGTTATGTCTGCTAGACAAAATTTCCTGTTGCTTATGTGACATGAAATGGTATCACTACTGTAAGAGTAAGAAACTGTCCCACTCTAGGGAGTCCTGTTTTTTCTGTCCATGAGTGTGGCTCACAGCCAGATCTCATGCATAGCTAAGACATTACCATCCCATCACTGTACCTCTGTGCCAAGAAGCCTCAAGTTAGGCTCGTAGTGCCAATACTTCCAGGTAGAATAATCTACATATAGTTGATACTTCATAGATCAGTTCTGAAAATGTAACCCCATTAGTTCTGTGTTTATTCCACTTCTGGTGGAGGTATGCCATGCTTATTGCCCTGAGTTTCACGGTTGCACTAGACAGAAAGCACCTAAAGGCTCTTCCATGTATGGGTAACTTCAAATCATACAAAGGGCACAGACCAAACATCAAGGCTGCTTAAATCCTCAGATTTTTTTTCTTTTGTGTTTAATGTAGTTATGACGAAGAGATGGAGGTTATGGAAGCAGGCTACCCCAAGCTGATAGAGGAAGAATTCCCAGGAATTGGTGACAAAGTGGATGCAGTCTATGAAAGAAATGGTATATAATCTGATAATGAAACTTGATTATAATTACTTCCTCTTGAAACTAGAGATTAACGTCCTGTGGAAAACTGCCATTTGTAATTTTGCTTTTTTCACATCAACACTTCTGCTCCTGGCTGAACCAATCTTCTTGTCTAAATTATGCTCAGGTCAAAAAAAGACCTACCTCCTTGCTTAAGGAACTTAAAGTGACCTACTTAATATAGATCGAAGTATTATAATGTATCTGTTCCTCTTAATGGAACCCATTCCTACCCAAAAATTCAAGGATTGTTTCCGAGTCAGAGTCTTAAATATTAACATGCAACCCTGTATTTTCCTAAGCAACTGTTGTATGGCAGCATGATGCAGAATTTGACACAAGATTAAAGAATATCCATTATTTTAAAATTCTGATCCAGGTCCGTCAACTGGAATGAGGATCTTCAAAAAACTGAGCTCATCATTCTAAATACTAAAATATTGCATTTGAAAGACTCATTAAAAATGAAAACAAATAAGATAATTTTTACTTTAAGCATAAATGTAATAGGATAATCCAGTTTTCTAAGTGTTAATTCATCTTAACTTTCCTTTTCCTTAGGTTATCTCTACTTCTTCAATGGACCGCTGCAGTTTGAATACAGCATCTGGAGTCAAAGAATTGTCCGTGTCCTGCATACTAACTCCATATTCTGGTGTTAATTACAGCTGAGTGCTATGTCATAGGCTGCAGAGCTGTTTGCTGTATATGGAAATAATAATAACAATGTGACCATAGAGGTTTACTAGAGGATAGCAAGGTTCCGTGAACAAGCACTGGGCTACCTACCAACAAATGTATACTGTATATATGGATCTATACAACTGCAGGTCAGTCTGGAACTGAACAGGAAAGGAGAAAAGAGATCATTAGCATTTCAAGGTGCATTACACCTTGTAAAGTTTGTCTAGTATTGAAGTAAGATGCTGGATACATCACACATGATCATGAGCACTTCTAATTCCTGGTAATTGAAGCATGTTTAGCATCTTTCAAAGATCTCCAAGCATGTCCCAAGAAATAGACCTGATAATTATTTTTAAACTAATCCTTCATCTGTTTTTGAAATTCCTTTCAACATACTGGGAATTCAGTTGTATAATGAATGAGTGAGGACTGAATGTTGCCTCCCTGAGCAAGTAATACCAGGCCACAAAGATGAAGTTTGAGAATCCAAAAGTATTTGAATGTATCCCCCATTTGAATGGGAATGTCCCACTGGAAGCAGATGCCCATGTCATCTTTAGAACAAAGAGAAAGTTCAGAAGCAGTGAGGTATCATTCCAAAGCAGACAGAAGAGGAGGAAAAGGGAAAACTGTAGAAATCATCAGCCTGTATGATACTGGGAAGGCCAGAAAAAAACAGCAACGAGAGAATAATGCAGGTTGAAACCAACGCTTTGTATCACAGCCCAGGTTTTCAGCTGATGTTAACCAAAGTGATTTTTATAGAGGTTATGCCTAACTGTGCCAGGAGAGAACCTGAACATCTAAAGCAAAATATTTAAAAGGATATATTTTTTCATGTTTTCCACTCCTTTAGTATCTGTATCAGTTGTTTCAGTACATTGTAAGTTGCTGGGTTTTTTTAATCAATGCAAATTATTTGGGACTGTGATTATTTTTCAATTTTAAAAAAGTAATATTAAATAAACTGAAGGAATAAATTGACATTGTGAAATTACTTAAATTAAAATTTCATATTCTACATGTCATAGAAACAAGGTGAAACTATTGGACAAAAAAATCAGGAACGCTTACCTGTGCATTTTATTCATTAAAATTTTCACCTCTAAAAATGTGATTTAGTTTTTTTCCCCTCCAAGAAAATTTAGGTTTTTAGAAAAGAGGAGGAGAAGAAGACAGAAAGAGAGGGAAAAGGAAAGGCTCCTCAAAATTGCAAAACAAGAAAAAATTTGGAATTAGTCCTTATCATTACAGAAAGAACAAGAAATTATTAAGAAATACTGTGAGAATCAGTTCCACATTATTAAATGTTAAACATAAATAATTAAGTGAAACTGTATTGTCCTCTTTTGCCCTCTCGAAACCAATCCCTAATTAATCAATCAGCCAGGCCTGCCGAGAAAAGGCCACCAACGACTGTAATGCACTTAAACAGAAATAAATTACCAGGTTTAACCACTAGATGAGGCTAATTCTGCAATTTACACAACATAGTTAGTTGAGATAACATAATAGATTAAAAGGTCTCTTCTAAACATAAAACTGTAAACCAATGAATTCCAGACCTTAATATGCCAAAAAAAAATGCATAGAAATAGACCTGGAAAAAAAAAACTTTACAAATGGAANGTGTGCTCCACTGAGACCCTGCGCGAGCACTGGGGCGGGACCGGGCCAGGACGGGCTGGGGGGGGAGCAGTGGCATGAGGTTTGGGCTGTGAGGCCACACAGTTGCAGGAGCCACTCAGAAATGGTTCCCTTTGCTCGCTTGTGCCGAGAGAGACAAGGAGAAGGAGCAGAGAATTGTCCGCACCGCTCCAGAGTTCCGTGGGGGTGGAGCAATGGGCGTGGCCTGCATGCATATTAACGACCTGCAGTTCTTTGCGAGGTTAGGCTTTTGCGATGGCATTGGCCTGTCCCTTTCCTCACGATGGAGGGGGTATAACTGTATTGATAAAACTGCTAGGGGGAAAGTCAGTACAATTCTCTATGCATAACAAAATAAATAGGTTCAATTATATATAAAAATTAGTTTTGACTGATTTTGACACAGTACGTCCCCAAAAAATAATGCTTGATATTGGACTGCAGTTTAATTTAATTACTCTGCAGTGAAATCAGAGTCTGGACATGTAATCTTAGTCCTTGTTACTCTCAGTATAAAGACTTACTGGAAAATTTGTCAAAATAATAATGAATAATAATGATAATAAGGGTTAGTTGTTGAGTCTGATTCCTCCGAATTTTGAAGATCTAACATGTGCAATATTGGATAAGGGAATGTGAAAGTGGAAAAGGAAGCAAGGAGATGTCAGTTAATGTCTCGTATCTATGAGAATTTCTGTTGACAGTGAACATTTAGCAGGGGAAAAAGGTACTGCATTGGAAGCTGGACCTTCAAAATCCTTCAGCATAATCATATCCAGCTGCTGCATAGCCCAAACAGTAATATTTTTGTTTGCTGCTCAGCTGACTGGCAGCAACCTTCAGCACAATTCCAGCCACAGCTCCAGCTTCTGTGTCTGCATTCCCAGTGAGAGACGGGAGCTGTTCTGCGGTTGGCTCTACCCCCCAGCTGAGAAACATTCCAGGCAGTCAGTTACTGGCATTTCATTGAGAAAAAATGGAAAGTCTTGCTTGTGTTGTGGAAGTGGAAGGCTGAGATCAGAGCCAGAGGTACCCTGTTGCTGCTGTCAGTCAGAAAGGAAAACTCCCCACCGTGCTCTTTGCCCTGGGACGCACTGCCATCACATGAGAATGACATTGCATGGGTGCCTGTTGGAGACTCAATGGGATATCACCCGAGACCATAAAGAATTGAAAAGAAATGTCTTTTTCCCAAGGGAGAGATTGAACTGTCCTTTCTCTGAGATGTTGTGAAGAAAGACCACGAGAGGTTGAGACAGATGTCTCCCAGGATGTAGAATAAGCACAACCAAGAAGTTTCCATCAGTTTGCTAGTTTTTGTGTGGGTCTATGGCTACTTAGAGGATGTAAATATGTATTCCAGGTGAGAAAAAAAATGAGCAAACATCATTTAAACTTTCTAAAGTTAGAAATTAGTCAACGCTAATTTCTATTATTTACTAGTACATAGCTGATAAACAGGAGAAGAAATTCGATCTTATGCAAATGTCGGGTTTTTTTCTTAACAATCTCCAGAAACCTACTCTGAAGACACTAGATGGCAGTGAGAGTTTGCTTCTTAGAGATTCTACACAGAACCATTATATGGTGGGTGAGGAAGCTGCATCTAACTATAGCAAATTCTTACATTTGGTGAAAATATTCTTAAAAAGTTGACCTTAATGAATAGAAATTAATGATTTATTCTGTTGAATTGTGAATCTCTGAATAGCAACTCAGAATATTACAATGTTCAGGAAACTTCTAGATATACCTACTGTCAGGGCAACTAATTTTTTAGTCTTTTCTCACATTCAGTACAATACATTTAAAATAGTACACTCTTGCTTTAGGAAAAATGTAATCCCTAGTAATAATGCAGTGTCCTAAGTATAATGCAAAACCTCATTATAATGCTGTCCTGGTTTGACCCTGGCTGGATGCCAGAGATTCACCCACAACCTCTCCCAGAGAAAAAAAACTGAAAAAAAAGTGTATCACAGCCAAAACAAGACAAGCTACAAGTAGGGAATATAAAAGATTTATTTATTAACTAACAAGATCAGAGCTTAATGTAAGAAGAATCATTTTAAAAGCAACCTTTTCCCCCCATCCCTCCTTCTTCTTACAACAGATCTCATGTTCGCTTTTTCCTCCATGAGACAAAAGGGGGAACAGGGGTAGGGGTAAAGCCAGGCAAGTTGGTATTTCTGACCAGTTTTAGGGTAGGAAACCATCTCTCTACCTTTTCATAAAGTCCTCTCTCTCTCATGAGAGGAAAAAAGTCTTTCATGACCCTTTCCCAAGTGAGATCCTAACTCAGGGACAACAGCTCTTCCATTCTCTCTTGTCTGAGAGTCACAGCACAGGATGCAGTCTTTTAAGCACTGGCTTCCCTGCTTCATTTATGAGCCCATCCCAAAGTACATAGATCAGATCCTACCGTAATGCAATTCTGTCACAAAGTGTCTGTCCAAAGGATCTCTGCCAAGCTCAGCTCCGGCGGCCAAGTGTTTCTGGGCTCAAAGATTATCTGCAGCTTCGCAGCATGATCCTCCATCTTCAGTGTGGCTGCAGGTGGATTGTACATCTCTGCTCTCTCTCTCTATATTCCATAGGTTTGCAGGCAGACAGTCTGCTTCACTATGGTCCACTCTACAAGCAGCAGCGAGACACCTGGAACCCTTCCTACACCTCCTCTGGCTGGCCTAGCTGTGGTGCCTTCATTGCTGCTCAGCTTCTCACCGCTCTGGTCCAGCCATTTTCTTTGCTGTTTCTCTACTTTTATTCTCCTTTCTTAAATATGTTGTCACAAAGGTGCCTCTATCTGCTTCTGACCTTGGCTGGCAGCAGAGGCCCAGGCAGCAGCTGTCTGGTGTTAGCTCTGCTAGTTTGCCCCCTCCCACCCCCCTCTGCCAGAAGAAAACAACCATTCAAACCAGGACAAATGCAAAATCTCATTTGTTGTAAAATTACCCATACCCATACATATTCTGACTCCTTGGGATCATGACAGCCCTTCAAGATTCTTACTGAGTCTGGGAAGGAGAACTTACTGCTTCAGGATTTTGCTCAGACTGAATTAAACAAGGTTCTAGACCTCAGTCTTCAGTCTAGGAGAAAGACTTGCACATTCACTTACATTGTGGTGAGTATCTGTTCATCTGTCCTGCTGGAGATATTTTCTCTTTACATATATACGATTAAACAATACACTTTGGAAAGACTGATGGCCCACTAATCAGAAAGCTCATTTGGGATGCAGGAAAAAAACCTTCTGCCTATTATGTTGTGGAGGGGTGGAGGTTGGCACAGAGTGAAGCCTCTATACATGCTGTGAGTTCACATCAGTTTTTGGTTTTGACAGTTCTGCTGTTTCTGATGAAAAATAGTATTTCCAGAGAAAACCTCACTAGCTCTCCCTAAGATGATGAAGGGGATACAAAGGCCACAGAGCTCTCTCTAGCCTGGGATCTTCCTCATTCCTACCTAACAGAGTCTTCTCTGTTAGTACATCCATTTGTGTCACAGCCTTTTGATTATATACTGCCATCTCAATTTCCAACCAGTACTGTTCAGGAGTATCTCTGGCACTCACTTCACCTATCCCCTCAACTTCGTACACCACGTCCCATGCACTGTGCTACAGACGGTGTGCTCGTAGTCACAGAAGATGAATGAAAGAATCTTTTTCTCTAAGTAAACTCTTACCAGGCAGCAGAGAACCAGGTTTCGGTTTCTTATTTACGTCTCATGTAACAAATTTCGTATTGCCATAATAACACAGGATGGGCCATTTCCGTGTGTATCTGAGTGAGCCATGCAAGTTGTGTCATAACTTTTTTCATGAACTACACCAGCATCATACCATGAAGCAAGAAACGGATTGTGGAGCAGTGTCCTCAAAATGATCACATTCATGCTGTGTAGCCTCTGCTGGACCTAACAAGATCCTGTTCTGCCTTTCTTAGAAGAGGAAGGTGTGTCATTTTCAGGGGCAAATGTTGTTTTTTCAGCCCAAATAACATTATTACAGTGTTCTTTAATTTCACTATTACACAGTTTGCCACCCTGATATATTAAAATTCTATGATTCTATGGTTCTATGATTAAATTAATGGTTCAAGGCTGTTTCCAGGTGAATCAGGTGAATTTCAATTATAAATATTTGTATAGAAATAAATTTAAATGGTAAATCTTACCTCTAGTCCAAATGATGTGTTCTTTTGCTGTAGAACATGGGTCATATATCAGCAAGTAAATCATGCAGATCTGGATGAAGGGATTGAAAGACACCAGTGGTGCTAAGACAGGGTTCACAGGTTATTCTGAGTTGGAAGGGACCCACAGGATCATCTAGTCCAACTCCCAAATGAACGCCCACCCAGGGATTGAGCCCACAACTTTGGAACCATGAGCACCACTCTCTATGTATGCAAGCCTCCCATCGTCTAGACCACGTCACTGAGTTCCTCATCCAATCTTTTCTTAAACACCTCCAGGGATGGTGACTCCACCACCTCCCTGGGCACACCATTCCAATGAGAGATCACTCTCTCAGCGAAAAAGCTCTTCCTAACATCCAGTCTAAACCTCCCCTGACGTAACTTAAGGCCATGTCCTCTTGTTCTGGTGCTGACAGCCTGAGAGAAGAGATTCACACCCACCTGACTGCAACCTCCCTTCAGATAGTTGTAAACAGCAATCAGGTCACCTCTGAGTCTCCTCTTCTCCAGGCTGAACAACCTCATCTCCCGCAGTTGTTCCTCACAGGACTTGTTCTCCAGTCCTTTCACCATCCTTGTTGCTCTTCTCTGGACCCTCTCAAGTAGTTCAACATCCTTCTTAAACTGGGGAGACCAGAGGGTGAGACAAAAGCCAGAAAAATTTGGTCTTAGAAAGCTGCAAGGACCCACGGTATAAAATGTCATGTTTGAAGTCTCCAAAGGCAAACTGCGGTACAGGTATTCCAGGACCATTAGAAAATGCCTGCAGTGTCATGAAGTGCAACTTCAAGGTGACCTGATTATGATTCCCCATGACAGTGAGGATGTGGCCAGGCATCTTGAATAACCAATCCTTGTAAAGTGTTTGTTCTCCTTCTAGCTACATATTTTAATCTATTAATCTCAATCAAATACATTAGGCCCTATGGGCAAAAAGCTATAAAGGAAAGCAATTTTTATTATTCTAGTAGAACTTAGATGCAACATTCATTTATGCCTCAAAGTGGCCCATATCAGAGTCTTAACTGATGCTTGGGCAGTTTTTCCAGAACTAAAGGACCCTTTCTTGTGGAAAATTTGGGTCTGTAGCACTAAAAATTTAGCAGAGCATTTTATTGACAAAATGCTTTATGAAGATATTTGTAGGTCCAATGTGAATGTCTAACTGAGGTTAATTTCAAATTAAAAGAAGCAATGATTAAATGGGACTCTTATAAGTAATATCACACAAATGTACTATCTAAAACTCAGTTGAAAATCATGGTGCAAATAAACTTCATTGGACATAAAAGGCACCCATCTCTATCTACAGTGAAAGAAAAGAGTAAATGACAGTACAGTAATACAGAAAGGAGATCTTGAGCTGTAACAGGAGAATGAGGATGAAGTAGGAAATAAAAAGCAATTGCATCAGTTTATACTCAATTACTATATTTGCATAGTTGTTATTAACATGTAGAGTGATAATACTTAGAAAAAAATTATCAATAAGATGCGTAATGGGATCTGAACAAAAATTCAGACCAAAAATTGACTTCACTTGGCTTTAGTTCACAGAGTGATTACCCAGATAACAGCTGCTTTGCAGATTTCTTGAGAAAATTATAACTTCAATATAAGCGGTCTAATGATTATTTTTTAAAAAGATACTACAAACGTATGTTTTGGAAGAGCACCTGGATCTCACCTCATTCAAGTGTCTCCACTGAAGGGCAATAGAAGCCATTTGGCAGTTTTCTGCTGAGTGTCAAGGGGAAAACACACAGCTCGCAGATTCACATTCAGGAATTTTCTGTGTTATGTTCATAGGACTTAGAGTATGAGTTTCACTCCCTGAAACTGAGTCACTTGATGCACAAAGTAAATATCGGATGTGGGCTCATTCTCTCTATATGAGACTGCACAAGCAACAAATTCAAAAGGAAAAGAGTTATTAGTAGTTCAGGCTCAAACAAACCAGTCTTAAATAAACACCGGAAATTTTAATTTTTATAGTTCCTCTTGCTTTATTCATGACTCTATGCATTAGAATTTTCATAGCACCCCAAGGAATCACTTGTATCATATTGACATATGTTTAAAGTGTTACATTTCTCCTCAGATCTAACTATGTATTACTATCACAGAACATCAGCAATATCCAGCTGTCCAAATCAGAGTACATCTCAGATACTCGTATTCTTTTCAATCCATAATGGAAATTAGGAGTAAACAAGATCTTCTCATGTGATATTTCAAGTGCTGTTGGAATTTTCATTGTTTTTCTTTTGTTCCTTCTTGCATAGATACAGGAGTTTTAATATTTATGTTCCCAACTGAATCTCAGATTTAAAATAATACAGTACACTCAAGAAATCTTTTGTGCTCATTATGAAAGACTACTTCCATAAGATATATTTTTAAATTACAGTCCTAATTCATTGAAAGTGTCATCGCTCTTACACTGAGAAACAAACAAGGATATGTACTTTCTGTAAGTTACTTGTTTATGTAACTTTAGCAGATCTCTTATTTATTTTAACTTTAAAACTAATGTTACAATTGGTTACCCTTTGAAGTGCAGCCTTAAAATACACTTCTCAGAAATAAATAAATAAAGGATTTGGGAAAATAACCTTCTTTAATACAGTAGAGGTTCAATGAATGTATGGGATGCAAACTTTGGGGGACAGGACAGGAACAAACTGTGGCAACAGGAAAAGGGGGAAGGTTACTGTTACCAGTAACCCACAAATGCTACTAATCTTACAAATGAGGGTAGATAAAAGCAAAACTCCTGGGAGCAAGAAATGTCAAGCCAATATTTACAAATATGTGAGACCCACAGTTTTGATCCAATGCTGAAATGCATGGGCATATTAAATCACCCATCATCACAGATTAGGCTACAAGATTATGGATCTGTAATTCCACCACCACCACCACTCCTTGACATACCTTACAACAGCTATAGCGGCGTAGGTGGCACAGATGTGTTTAGTCTTAGAGGGAGTAGGCTAAATTTTGATGAGATGATGCAGTCAAAACAATTCTCTGTATTACTTCCACCAATGCTATTTCTTACTAAAAATAGGGCACATGTAAAATATCTATTTTTCAAAATATCTCAATGACATAATTGTCCTCATTTCCTCTGTGTTTGATGACTAAAGAACAACACACTGTATGTCTGCATGGTCATGATAGAAGTCTATATTATAGGGTAATTACCGTATCATTAGTGACTCACTTTGAGAGTGACCAAAAGGGACTCTCGCTTCTGAAGCTCTGGGACAGAAGCAGAGACAGTTTTTTTGGACCATGTGACTCGAGGTAAAATGCTTTCTGTTTTGGCACAGTCCCACTGTCTCTTGTGGACCAGGTAAAAGCAGTCTTTGCAACTCCACTTGTGATGAATCTATTCCTCTTCTAGGCATTTTACACTCCAGGTAGATGTAACACACAGTGAGCTGGCAGGTATAACCACAGTAGCCCATGAAGAGAGCACCAGCAGGTGCCAGAGTCTGTCTGTGGTGTATTTATTTTCCCTATGTTTGAATGACGTGCTGTTGGTTGAAGAAGTCACTAGGCAAAACAGCAAAAACAGAGACAGGGTCCATCATAAAGAGGACCTGTCAGCCAGCAGAAAGGGGAGCAGATGAGTGATGGGCAAGAGGGGTGAAAAGGACAGGTGACCACCTCGGACTGCCCTGGACTGCATGGCAGATCAATGCTATAATGCATCCCACTCATAAGGGAAATGCAGAGTGAGTCCTTTGCTGCTTGATTTTCTTTCTGTGGTGGATATAGTTTGTGCTTGATTTGCTTCCTAGAGGACACTGAAACACAGTCAGGTATCTGAGAGCTAGGAATTGATCCCAGATTACTTTGCTTAGATGTAAGCAAACTGATTAAGGGCCCTGGGTTTCTCATAGATCACATTGAACAATATGATTCAACATCATATGTAGAAATTTTCCTACTTATAGTGCTTGATTGCTCAGTTTTTGTTTATAGAATATGGTCTGTACTGGACGTTTTGCTTAGAAACTGGCTGGTTCCTATGCAGAGTTGGAGGACACCAAGCCTGCCTGTTTTTAACCTCAGGACTTTTTTCAGAGTCAGGCTAAACACTTCCTGTTTGAAGTTTCAGAGGATGAAGGATGAGCTATTTTTATATAAACAGTAAACATTTTCCATGAGCTGGTTTATCAGATCCTGCGTTCTCAAATCTCTCAAAAGCAGAGATTTACTGGGACCTCATGTTCAGTTTTAAATGTATCTTTTTGAAAAAATTTTCCTTGCTACTCAACCAAAGAAATGCCAAAGAAAGCTACGTAACTCCATATGTGGGATTAACTAAGAAGCATCTTTGGATTGTTATGTTGTCTTCATTCCTTCCTGTTACAATAATAAGAGAGCAAAGAGCAAGCACACGAGTTGGTGGTAGAAGGGTAATATCAGAGATGTACCTTCACAGACAGACTCATTTTGATGATTCCCACAGCTTTTAATGCAAAGAATTAAAAAAATGTTACATTTCTGGAGTATCTGAGGCTACATTTAAATGTCACTTAAACTGCTAAAGCATATTCAAATTCAAACATTTTTTTCTGCTGGAAATCTAAGAAAGTAACTCTGCTGCATTTGGCTTAACAGTATTTTCAGTTATTTCTGATACTGGAGATCATAATTGGATTTTTTCCTTGGGAATATCCCAAATGTATTGTGTGCGTATAGTACTCAACTAGCGTGATCCAGTTGACTAGTCTGCTTCCTCACTTTGAATACTAGATATTTCCATCAAGCAAATTTCATTAATTTAGTTTTATTTTGGCTCTCATCTGCCACAATATTCTTCTCATTTCCTCTGTCCGGCATTCTTGCTTCGGATGGCATGGAGCAAATAGCAAAGGCCTGAAGGGCCTTTCTGTACACAGCAAAAGAACAAATGTGTGAGGCCATGGTGTATCATGTAACAGGAAATAATGCTTGCTGGGACTTGCATGAGGATTAATATAGTTTCCATTAGTATTGAAACAGCAGCTTTAGTCCCTAGCCTGATAATGCGCTTATATGTGATTTCTATAGCAGTATCTGCATTTCAATGTCATTGAAAAAAGAAGGACGCCCCTCCTGCCTGGATCCCCTGGGCTCTGCTGTTATGTAAGTGACACATAAGTGACACGAATTTGCCATCCCATTAGGCATCTCATTCCTCTCCCTCGCCCAGCTCCCAAAGCCTTAAAATTTCTCGTGTCATTCAGTTTCAAAGACTATGGAATTCAAGTTGAAATCACCTGCAGGTAAGAAAATACCTGCAAGTAAGGAGATGTAATACAAATGTCCTGAGACTTCATCAAACGCTTCTCAGTTACACTCTTGTTCCTAAACCAGCTGGCAGTGAACAGGTTATAACACATGATGACAGATGATGGAACATAAGGGATTCATTTCTTATAATGAAAGATTGCAAAACAGAGTTAGTCAGTGAAGGAAGTACTGGAGAAGATACAGGGCTGTTAAGAGAAAATTTAAACCCAGAAAACAACATGCATTTACATTAAGATTTTTTTCAGCAGAGGAAGTGAAATGCTTTCATAGTATTACAGAAAAAAATGAAAAATGAAAATGAAAAATGAAGAAAATAAGCTAGGTATACAACTGAAATCAGGAAAACTTTTGGTGCAGCAGAACTACAGGATAAATTGTAAAACTCCTTTTTTCATATTTAGCCGTGAGATAAAAATGACAGAAGCACCATACTGGAGTAATTACTTGTTTTATAATAGTGAATACTTCTTTTGTCCATGAAATCACTTCTGAGTTAATGTAATTTCTTTTCCTGGAATTCATTGAATCAGGATTCACTTAAAGTCAAACCACTGAGATATAATGCACAAAAATTTTGATTTGATCTTAAGGGGGAGGTGTTGTGTCTTTCAAGTAGAACTGATTGACTGTGAGAGAAAAAATAAATTCCCCTTTTTGAAAGATAGAAATTATTTTGGTTAAAGGATGAGTTTGGTTTTGGCAATTATTTATTCATGTGAGGGAAAAACCCAGCGGCTTCACAATTAATTTCCAGAACTCTTGGTGCATGGCTTGGTGCCATGACCACACCCTTGGGTTGCCTGTTCCAGTGACCCATAACTCTCTCAGTAAAGAACCTTTTCCTAATATCTCATCTGAATTTCCCCTGATGCAGCTTCTTGCCATTTCTTCATATCCTACTGTTGGTCATACTGACACCAGGAGTTATGTAAATGAAACAATTTTCACCTAATTGTTTCACCTAAAAAACACAATACAAAAAAAAAAAAAAAAGTATTCATTTGTTGGCCAAATGTATAAAAAAAGTAGAAAACCTTAGCTGTTATTGAAGGTAGATCAATTATCTAAATAAGGACAACACACTTCATTCACATTAATTAACTAAACCTGACTTACACTACCTGAGGGATTCTGACTGTATTTCAGTCTTGTTCTTTTTCTGCCTCATCCTGGGGCATCCCAGAAGTTGTATAAATCGGTTAATCATCTCCACTGTTCAACAGTGACTCACTTTTTCTTGTATCTCCTCTTGAGCAGATCGAGGATTGATCCAGGAGCAGAAGTAAAAGGCTGAAGCCATCATGAATGAAAAATGAAGATATTAATTTTCTTATGTATATCCCTGAAATATTCTAATTGTTATATAACAAAGATCAATGTTCATTTTTTTAATTAATTTTTAAATTAAAAAGAAACAAAAAGAAACAAAACTGCAAAATCAACCAAATTAAGAACAGCCCTAGACAATAAGGGATGTTGTCTGAACGAGACTCACTTCAGAGGCTAGATAATATTTTAACAAACATTTTCAATAAGTATCACGAATCAGAGAATCACAGCATCAGTAAGGTTGGAAAAGACCATACTGGTCACCAAGTCCAACCTATCACCTATTACCTAACCTAGCCAAACCTGTTACCTTACCCGTTGCCATCCTGCTACCAACACACCATCCTACCTATAACACACTACCCTAATATCTAGGTCATGCCACCAAGTACATCATCCAACCTTTTCTTAAACACCTCTAGGGACGATGACTCCACCACCTCCTTGGGCAGCCCATTCCACTGAGAGATCACCCTCTCTGTGAAAAGGGTCCTTCTAATGTCCAGTCTAAATCTCCCCTGACGCAGTTTAAGACTGTGTCCTCTTGTTCTATCACCTGTAGCCAGAGAGAAGAGACGGACACCCACCTGGCTACAACTCCCTTTCATGTAGTTGTAGAGAGCGATAAGGTCTCCCCTCAGCCTCCTCTTCTCCAGACTGAACAACCCCAGCTCCCTCAGTCACTCCTCATAGGACTTGTGTTCCAGCCCCTTCACCATCCTTGTCGCCCTTCTCTGGACACTCTCAAGGATCTCAACATCCCTCTTAAACTGAGGAGCCCAGAACTGACTGTCAGAAGTACTGTCTGACAGGATGCTTGTCAGGGTACTGAATTCTCTGGTTTTCCGCAACATAAAGAAACAGATACTGTACACAGGATTCAGAAGAGACTGTGAGCAATAGTCTCATAATACCAGCTAGGAAGGAGTGGAGTAGTTTGCTACAATATCTTTCATAAGTATTTTTTATTAGTTGTTTTTTTTTTCTTATCTCAAATTTAAAACATTCAGCTCTCTAGACTTGTATGGAGTGGACTTGTATGGCGCAAGCTCTGTTCTCACAAGAACGAAAAGGCAGATGGACATACTGTAAAGGTGTCTTTCACCTGGTGTAATATATGGATGATTTTTAAATTTTCAATAGGTATTTTGTGTTGCATTTTGGAAATCTCAGTACTGATAGATCATGAAAATGTTTCTTTGCAAAGTCTCTGAGGGTATTAGAAGAATTATGACTATTTTAGGAGACATCAGTCTCCTAAAAATCTTCAATTTCTCATTATATTGTTTAAGTTCTTTTTCTTGTATATGAGTGCCTAGATTCATTCTGCATCCTCCTCTTGTGTACTGACAGTGCCTCTGAGTTACTTTCTTGGGACCAAGTCTAAGGTTATATTACTAGAGAAGAAAAATCCTATGACATAGTCAGTCTCTCAAGATCTTCAGCTCTCTTAACATACCCTGTAGTGATCTCTATAGTTAGATCTTTTTTTTCCCTCTAGATGTACTTCTCATCTTCATGTTCTCTGTTTTAACTAATTTGCCTTTGGTATTGCTTCAAATGCTTTACTGAAGCCAAGAAAATGCAATGTAACATATTTACACTGTATATCGAAGGATTTGTGTTAGTGAAAGGAAGATACAAAGTTTAGTTCTTATCATCTCAAATGCATTAATATTTTGCATACTACTGTGGTTACATTAAGCATTTTTTTGTCTGGATCGTTGTTTCACGCCATCTAATACAGTGAAATTTACTAAATGTCAGTGATTCTATGTCACTCCTTTTTAACAAACTTATTCCAGCATTGGCTTCCTGACTTTTTTTTCAGAGTTTCAGTTCATTTATTTTTCTCTTCCTGTTTAAAATCTGTCTTTCTACTCCATGTCAACATCCTCTTACCTTCCTGGTATTAGTCTTACGTTCAGAATCAATATTCCTACTGAAAAGTAGATGACAAATTTAGTTTTCCAGCCATACCTAGAATATCCTAAATTTCTATCCCACCTTAAACCTTTAATCTTTGTTTCCTCTTGCCTTCTTTTTTAAATCCCTCTATGCAATTGATATTTTTCTTGTTACTTTTTTTTCCCAAGGCGTAGTTTGGTTTGAGAGACTCTACCACCTCCCTGGGCAGACCATTCCTATGAGAGATCACTCTGTCTGTGAAAAACCTCTTCCTAACATCCATTCTAAACCTCCCCTGGCATGGTTTAAGGCCGTGTCCTCTTGTTCTGGTGTCGTCAGCCTGAAAGAAGAGGTTCACACCCACCTGACGGCAACCTCCCTTCAGGCAGTCGTAAACAGCAATGAGGTCACCTCTGAGCCTCCTCTTCTCTAGGCTGAACAACGCCAGTTCCTGTAGCCGCTCCCCATAGGGCTTTTTCTCCAGTCCTTTCACCATCCTTGTTGTCCTTCTCTGGACCCTCTCAAGCAGCTCATACCCTTGGTACTTGGCAAAGCCCAAGCCAAAATAGAAACACTTCATAATGGGGGCTAAGTTTGCTGGTAAACACAGTATTGACTGTAATACTGAGGTTCATCTGGACCCTGAGGCTGTTTTTGTTAAGAAGTTAGTGTGAGTGCTACTGGTGAAACACAAATGTTTGAACCCACACTAATGTCCTTAGTCTTGTGTTAGAGAAAAGAGACAAAATCTTTTTACAAAGCTCTGTTAATGTATTTTAAATGTGTGCTATAGGGTGAGATGAATCACACTCTTGTACATTAATCTTTCTGAAGGAGAGATCCAACATTAAGGGAAGTCAATTTCACTCCTGAAGATGACTTTCATAGGAATTCCAAACAATATTTTCAGAATCTACATAGACAACCCAATCAGATCCCTGGCTGCACATAATTATGATCCAGATAGATTATTTTTCTTTTGAAGATTATTTTTCTTTTGAAGTTACTTTTTTGGTTTTATTCCTTCCCATCATAATGCTAAAGGCTAACTGATCATCTCTTTCTTGTTTCTCACATCTGCCCACAGCAGGCACACAACAGTAATTATGCTCTACTCACACTTGCTGTTCTCTCATGTTATTGCTAACTCTGCCTTTGGATTCTCGTTCTGAGATACTATCAAATATATTTGGAAGCCTTCAACATTTAAATGCTTGGTGTCTTTGTTTACAGTTAAAAATGAAAGATGAGTTGGTTTTAAATAAATCCAGCATAAAAATTCAGGAAAACAATAAGGATTTGTGAGAACATACAAAATAAATATCATAAATTAGCAAAAAATGAAGAAAAGCAATGTATTTTTTTGTAAGAAATTGTTTTGAATAAGTGAATCTCCATTGTACCTATGTTTTCAAACTATGCTTGAGTACGCAAAAAAATGGATGATCCAGAAAGATTCAGGAAGCCTCTGTGGTCAATAAAGTCCTTGGAAAAATAGTGCAGAAGTGTGGGAAGGGAAAGAAAGAAGCCACATTCTAGGATTTATTGATAACAGGGAGTGAAGAAGGAAAGGCAGATTCTGTAGAGAGATTCCTGGATTCCGTATCTTTCAGTTTTCTGGTTTTTCTCACATAGCTTTTTCTATTACAAAGAAAAGAAACAGCCCAGAACAATCACTATTGTGCAAGTGATAAATTCAAATCTATAGATAGGTAAACGTAGGCTTTTACCTCTTTTGTTACACCAGTTGTCTTTAGGATTGATATTGTTCTGCAGGGGTGTCTGGTAAGGTGTTCAAGTCCACCAGTTAAATATTCTAAAGTGAGATCTAAACACTCTAAAGTGAGATCTAAATACTCTAAAGTGAGCAGATTCCATCTGAGCTTGTTGGTCCATATTCTGTGTTCTGGCAGGGCTTGGGAGAAGAATGCAGTAGCATCTTTGTCAAGTGCAGTGAGACATGGTGTAGAGCGACAGTCACTTGGCAGACGGGCTCTGCTCCTGGCAGATTGGCACAGCGCTGGGCAAAGCAGGGAAGGAGTCGTTTTCTGACTTCATTTGCTCCCCAGCTTTGGCAGGTACCATGGCTTATGGGGAAAATATTACCTCTGACAGTCAAAGGAGACTACATCAAGGTTGTTCATCTGGCAGGGACAGTGGTGAGTGACTTATCATGGGGTTCAGTGATCAGCCCCTTCCCAGTGTCAGTTGTCACGCTGCAGGCAGTGCCTGTGAACACACCCAGGCACCACGACTGACAGTACCAGCAAAAGGTGCTGTTGCAGAGCAGGGAGGGCATATAAGCTCAGCCACAGGAGGACACAAGGCATACTCTACTTCCCAGGAACAGGGGTGATCATCTTTGTTGACATAGGTAGGTGTCTCCAGAAGGCTGTCATAACCCACCTGCTGCTGTCTGTGGGTGCAGAGCATTTGCCTGTGTGACACATGAGGTACTGCCTCAACTGCATTGATACCAATGGCACTATTTACTGATGTAGACATGCCTCAGTCTCTTGGCAATAAACATTGAATAGTATTCTCTCAAGTAAATTCTTGGAAAAACTATTGGCCTTAGCTACTGCTTGGGAAGGATCAGTGCCCAGGCTTTTGTTAGAGCACATGTGATCTTCAGAGTATTCTCCTGTCCTGCTGGTGTTTCCTCATTCCCACAGATCTGGGTATTTGTTCAGTCCTCACCAGATCAGCTCTGCCAGCTGTGGAAGTGGGCACGAGACTGCTTCAACAAAGTGCAAATTCTTCCCAGTAGTCTTTTCTCCAAAACAGAGCCTCAAGCAGATACTACTAATTGAAGTATCACTCTGCTAAATACATTGTGAACACCTCAGTCATGTATTATTTTAATGCCCTTACAAAAAGAATTATCTTCAAGAAAACCGATATGAATTGCTGAGACAAAGTGTCTTTCCAGAAATACAATTTAGGTTAAATGCGCCTTTCTTGAAATGCTTCCTGGGAGGGACTGAGATGTATTGATGCATTCCGCTTAATTCCACACCTGAAGGAGAGTATCAGTGATTCCACTGGAGACTTTTTTTTCCTAGAAAACTCTCCAGACAAACCAAGTAGATACGGCTCTTTTACTGCCATGGGGATGAGATGCTATAAGACAATGAAAATCCTATTGCATTTCCCACATTAATTTTGTCTAACAGCAAAGAGGATGTTTTTCCTTTTTTTTTTTTTATTGTTCTACTTGTACCAATAACACTGCTATCTATAACAGTGTTGTCTCCTATAAATTGCTTCTGAACAGGATACACTCTCGTCCATGTTTGCCATTCCCTGTGCCAATGGTTCAGCGGTTAAGATGTCAGCCAGTTAGTTTTGGCACTATTTATTTTACAAAAATGAAAAATACAGAATTATTTGTACAGCTGCACCAAAATGTGCAATGTCTCTTGTGGAACGATTTATCTCACTGTTACAGAAGTCTTTTTATGGTCAGTGGACAAACAGAGGAAACTCTCTAAAGGGTTGCTTCAGGCTGTCCTAAAGGAGTTCTTTCAGGCAGTTTGGGTGAATTATTTTTCCAAGATAATTCTTGAGAGTAGTGGGAGCTACAGTACCAACGAACTCTATCCCTGCTTGGGTCTCAGTACTGTGAAGGACACGACTGAAATAATATTTTTCCAGTCCTGTAAAGCAGACTGTCTGCATGTGCAAAGATCTCCCTTCATGTCCTTCCTAGTTCAGGCTCTGCTGGTTCAGTATTCTCCCTCGAATCTCTTTACTGTAAAGTATCTCCTTTCCAAGGTCAGCTGTGCATCCAGAATTTTTTTTTTTTTTAAGAAAGATTTAAGGTAGACAGGACAAGACAAGGTATATATTGTTCTTAGGTTTTCTCATTAGTTGTGATAGATTAAATCACAAGTCCCGCTTTGAGAGTTGCTTTCCCCCTGCTCTGATGGATGTTGATGCAGTTTCGAAGTTAAAGGTAGTTTTGTCAATTTGTCAGTTGCTGCTTTCATTTTCTTTTCCTTAGAAGAGTGTTTCACTATTTTGTGCTTCTGAGTGCTTATTCATCTGTGGTACTTTGGTAGTAAGGATGTTGTCCTGATCCAGGTGTAGAAAAGGCAGTCTCTTAGAGAGAAACATAAGACCTCTGAACTTTATTCTTTCATCATAATTATCCACTTATATACCTGTGTTGCTCTGCATATATT
The DNA here is from genome assembly GCA_013390025.1 of Pitta sordida. Taxonomy (NCBI): domain Eukaryota; kingdom Metazoa; phylum Chordata; class Aves; order Passeriformes; family Pittidae; genus Pitta; species Pitta sordida. Next base: position 57,818 of record WEKX01008911.1, read on the forward strand.
CTGTATGTAGTCTGTCTATTTTCATTGTGTTGCTCTGTATATGAGGTAGGTTCATAGGTGAACAGTATGGATGTTTAGCATCTGTAACACCAGCATAAATTTAGAAATTATGGACCTCTTTTCTGACAACTTAGGTGAACATTAACATTCCTTTATGTACTGGGTATTAAAAAAAATTAAATTATTTTTCTTGTTAAATTCAATATGTTTTACAAGCAATATATACTTGATTGGGTTCCATGCCTTAATTCTAATAGCATTAGGGGGGAAAAAAGTGTTACATAAATCAGAAATCAAAATTTGCCAAGTTTGGGAGAAAAAATGACCTCAAATATTTTCACTGCTCCTGCAACTCAACACCCTCTGAATTTAATGTGCCTTAAAATTTTTTGGTAAATAAGTTCTTTTCCTTTATTTGTCAGTTGTGGGCAGCAAACTGGTTTCTAAATATGTGAAGTAATAACTGGTGTATAAGTTTGGAAGACCTAAAACATAATGTGGGAAATTTTGAGTGTATTTTCTAGTATATGTTTTTAAGGGAAAGGGGGACTTTCTCGTTGGAGGCAAGAAAAACAAGTAATTGGCAAGCATATTATGTTTGAGAAATAATGAAAAATTCTCTATTAAGAATTTAAGAGTTCAGTATGATTACTTTTAACACATGTTCAGTGACTAATTCATATTATATGGAATTTCTCAAGTTGGCAGCAATTTGTGTCATTTTCTGCCCAACAATGATTTTTAAAAGAATTTAACCATGTTTGAGCCATTATTACAACAGTGGATTTTTCTTCATTCTTCCATTGGTGAAACCTTTATTAACACTAAAGAAAATCAAGACCAGAACTGTTGCTCACTTTACATAAAAATGAACATTCTTTCATGTCAATTATATTTTCCTTAATTTTATCCTACAATGACATGTTCTCAAATAATCATCAAAGGAGACAAGAAGTCCTTTCTTTGAAAGGCTTGGGAACAGAAAATACACGATACCTCTTTTCAGAAGAAATAAGCCATGGAAATAATTGCTAAATGTTGTATTAGAAGTTGGTTTGTCGTATATTAGGATATGCATTGGGATGAACTGTTCTTTGAACAAATCCTTTTTTTCCTCATCTTTGCATTTTTCCAGAATATAAAAGAATACACAACTGTTTCTTGCAGAACTTTGATATGTCAGAAGAATGAGAATTTTAGGATGAAAAACAGAAAGAAAACAAGGTAACAAGGTTTTAAATGTTCCTTCTCTCCTTTCACTTCATGTCTTCCACTAAAAATAATCATACCTGGACAACAAAGAAATTATCCCATTTATTCTTTTTCCATCTACTGTGAATAGAGTGATAATATCTCTATTTTGTTGCCTTTTTTGTTGCTTTTTAATTGCTTCACAAATACAGTGAATCCCTGATGCATCGCGACCTCTCCATTACGACCTCGTCCATTTGCGAGGGAAATTTCTCGCAGTTTTGCTTCCACTGTTTGCGAGTCCAGCCGGTTGACGCATGCGCGGTGCCTCTGCTCTGCCAGGGGGCAGTGCCGCAGTGCCTGTGGGGTGGGAGTCACCCCGCCCTGCGGGGAGGGGGCTCGCAATGGTAGTACCCGCCCGGCTGCGAGGCGCCCGTACTGGCCCCGCGGGGTGCCCGTACTGGCTCTGTGGCCACGCCGCTGCTCCCTCGCCCCGGTCCGTGCCTGGCCATCCCAGTGCGGGCTGCCAGCACAGGGCCACGCCATGGGGCTGGGGTGCCTGGGCGCAAGCGCTGGGGGAGGGGTAAGCAGCGCAGGGGTTTGCACTCTGAGCACACAGTTGTGGTGGCCTGGAGAGGCCCACAGATTCTTGGGGGGGGTGGTGTGTCTCCTGAGTTCGAGGGGGCTCAGAAACAGTTCCCTTTGCTTCCCCATGCTCAGAGAGCCCGAGGGGAGAAGCAGAAAATTATCCACAGCACTCCGGAGCGCCAGGGGGTGGAGCAATGGGCGTGGCCTTCGTGCATATTAACGACCTGCACTTCTTTGCGAGTTTAGCATTTCGCGACACTCATGGCTTGTCCCGTTCGTCGTGAATGATGGGGTTTAACTGTATTATTTTTGTTTTCAAGTAGAATGAGGAAAAACTGTATGACATAGATGGTCTTGGAATGAACTGATGATCTATTTTACACACAATCTCTGTTCTAACAATACAAAATTTGGATGTTCCAAGGACAATTTCCCCACAGTGTAGCTCCTTTGAGAATCCCACTGTCTGAAAGGACAATCTTTTGTCACCTAGGACAATTCTAACCCCATGTTTTGCAGTGCAAGTCAGAAGATCAGTGACCACTTCAGGAAACACAAAAATATGAAAACACTATGCAAAGTACATTAAAGAAACCACAGCTTATTCCCAGTCACCTGTTGATGTTTGTAATACTAATTAAAATGAATCTGAGTACTATTCGTTAATGTTGTAGGTATCTATTTGCTAAATAGCATAGATAAAAGAAACTCATATTAAATAGAAAAATCCTCTTGCTAGACATTTTTGGGGTGTGAAAGAGAAACAGATAACTTCAAAATCAAATGCAATATGAGATTAGTTATTTAAAGTTTAATTACAGGTGTATCATGCAATCTCTATAGGCGAAGACAGTTGCCATATGTGGGGCTAAGAAACACTTGCTAAGTGACAGGTAAGGCTAACCTACATTTTCCTGCACAAATAAATAATTCCATAGTTATCTCTGGGAAAAAAAAAAAAAAGAGAAGGATAAGTTTAGACCTGCGGACTGTAGGTAGACTAGTGACTGGGAGGGAGATTATCCTGTGCCATAATTGTGTGTGAGTGTTGATGCTGAGGGTTTTGGTATGCAGCTAATGTATGTGATTTGGTTTCCAACTCATCTCTGAAAGACATTGTGTAAGTCCTCTCTAGTTCACCCTTACATAGCCATCGAGACAATGCACGGTGCACCGGATGAAATGCCTTTCACTGCAAGAAGTTCATGTACAATCTAGAAATCATAATGGTTTTATGATGAAGTGTTTACAGTAGGGACAGAGAAGATGCACTGACAAGCTTTACATACATTGTAAATATACGACCTTCAGTCCTTGTGAACTAGGCAGCTGCCTATTCGTTCCTCAAACTCTGTGACAAGCCACAACACTTCTTTCTGTTCACAAGCACCTGATGAGTTTCTCTTATTCTGGAAACAGTTGAGTGGGTCTCTAGCATGTGAGGCATTACCCTAAGGAATTTTGGACAGAAAAAACTTACAAGTCTTACATGCACCATCCTGACGAGGCTGCTTTGTGTTTAATTAGCTGAAAGTCATGGCATAATCATTTCCAATGAAGTCTTGTGAGTCCAATTCCTTCAGAACACTGTTAGCATGAAAAAATGATTTAATTTAACATCTGAAATCCAATCCCTGTCCATTTTCATGACTGCACATATAAGTTTGACTCTTGTGCCACTCTCAGCAGTGACAGCTGGAGAAACTGCTGCCTACCAGCCTCTCTATTTTAGGGCAAATCTCTTGATTTCTTTGTGGTTAACAGTCGACATCTGTGTTCCAGGGCAGTTTACGGTGTTAACAGTAGTGTTTGATTATTAGAAATGGTATTCTAAATAAGAATCTTCTTTGGTATTCAGGCTTAAAAGAGATGTAAAAAACTGATTATTTACTTTTAGCTTAGTGCTGCCACAAATGAAAAATTACAACACTTTCATGAGTCTACATGGTTACAGAAGTCCTTTTTTTACAACAGTTTATATTAAATAAATATTTTCCATCTTTTAAATGTGCAACAAATATTCAGTCCTTTTGGCTTCTTATGCCTGGCAATTGCTCTCTAGACTGTGGCTTGATGTGTCAGAACATCTCTAAAAACCTCTAATTGTCAATTTCATTATGAGGTTGATAAATTATACCCTTGTCTACTGTGGTAACATCTAAATATTTCCCTTTTCATCACATTTTTGAAACACATCCTTCTGCTAAGTGAAACCTCTGAGAATGCAGGGCTGCTCGAAGCAGGTCTCTGGAATGATTATCAATATTTTCTAGGCAGGTGAGCAGCTCCACAGCAGGTATTGTGATTTTTGTGCCATTTGAAAACACAATAAAAACACAGAAGCCATTTCATTCAGAAGTATGGGCCATTTGAAATATATATGTTTTTGTAAGGGGCAGAGCCACACAAAGTTTTGAAACAAATCATGGTGTCTTCAACCATTTTATGTGTTCTCTTAACACCTCCAGCTGTCTTTGGCAAAGCCTGTCACAGAGGGCAGAGTCAGTCCAAAAGGCATGTATGTACAGTGAAGACAAGATAAAGAACTATGTGGCTGTTACATCGACACTAATATCTCCCAGATGTGTACAAGGCATCTGGTGCCCAAACATACGAATTCTTTGAGGGGGATAGAAGGAGATAGTTAGAATACTATACACACTCTAACAGAAATTTGTCAAAGTAAAAAAATAATTGATTGCACAAGTGATATTCATCTTTAGCTAAAGATGGTAACTAATGACGGTAAAATTAATGTTCTGTACTTATGGTCTACTGGCAGCTATTTAAGGATCAATGTAGACCACTGTACAAAATGATGATCATATCCAGATCAAAAAGGGTCAAGGAAATATGAAGATGTCAAAGAATTCCAAGTTTATTTACATACAAGTCTCCTTCAAAAAATGGACCCCTGCAACAGAAAGCTTAACACTGCAGCAGTCATTGGTCTAGTTCATGACTCAATATTTAAAATATTCTATTTCTCCTCTCTGTGTCAGAATAAATAAATACTTTGGCTCTATCACAGGTCATCTATACCCAGAACTTCTTTCTTAAGAAGTACACAAGAAAGACAGTGGATATTGTATGAGATTCTGGCGTTAAAATATACAACCTGTCTGAGCCCATAGCAGCCCTTGCAGTGCTGTGCTTTAGAAGGGTGTTGATAACACACACATGTTTTGACTACAGCTGGGCGCACATTACAATAATGTCCCTTCCCCCTAACTGAGGAAGAGATTCTGGGAGAGGACACGAGCAGGCTGGCTGACCCAGACTGACCGAAAGGATATCCCATACTATATGACATCAGCTCAGACATAAAAGCTGGGGAGGGGAGCAAGGAGGGGGGGGCATTCATTGTTCTCAATGACTCCCTTCTAGTTGCACATAGGAACCCTGCTTCCCTAGATGTGGATGAACACCTCTGCTGATGGGAAGTAGAGATCTGTTCTTTTGCTTTGCTTCTGCGCATGGTTTTGTTTGCTTTTGCCTTGCTTTTGCCTAGCTTTATTTTTGCTTATATTAAACTGCTTTATTCCAACCAGTCCAACCATTCCATTCCATCTTTTTGTTTGGGACTGAGTGATCTTTTGGGCCCCTGGCATCTAGACAGAGTAGAACCCATTACAGTCTTTTTGGTGCCCAATGTGGAGCAGATAAAGGCAGTTAAATATATACATACTGCGTGCTATTAGAAATACATGGTAGCAAACCCTTCTGAATAGTGAGCTCCCGTGCAGGACTCGGAGTTTGCTTGGCAGCAGTGCTTATCACTTGTTTGGGAGAACACTGATACAAACAACGAGTGCTTGCTCTGGTGCTTGCATACTAATAGGCCTGTTATGTGAGAGAAGTTATTTGCTGAGAACAATGGGGAAATACACCACTTCCTTCCTGCCCAAAATTGGCACTGGGATAGATGGCTTTATGAGGACCCCCTCATGGACCTTACCAACAGTTTGGTACTGTTATCATTATTATTTAACACTGTCGGCACAATGTGGTGTTTGTACAGTCTGATGCTACCCTGGTGTGACAAAGGTACATTTGGGTGATGACATATTTAAAGGCGTCCTGAGGAGTCCAATTCCTAGGTGGCAGGATGTATGGGAGACTTTGGGCAGGTTCCTGGGATGATTGACACCTCCTGTCAATTCACACCTGAACAGGTCAGGTCACCTGATGGAAGGGTGCCTTGTCTACTGCAATGAAAACCAGCAGCTCCTCACTCTGTACTGGGGCCTGGCCTGTGACTATCGAATTGCAGTTCAATACTCTCAGAAGACTGTGGTGGAGGCCAGGAACCAAACTATTCTGAGGAAGATGAAGGCTGAGATGGAGACTCAAACCACAAGACCTACAGTAATTGCTTCAGTAGTGAAAAAGAAGAAATGGACAAAAGAATCTACAGGACCATCTCAATGATTAATAAAGAGGAGAAGAGAAGAAGGAGAAGGAGAAGAATGAACAGAAAGGGAAAAGGGGGCAGTTGGAAAAGCTAGGCCTTCATCAAAGAAATTAGAATGCATCAAAGAGGAAACCAAAGTTACCCAGTCCTTGACCTCATCGGAGCTCCAAGAACTGAGAAGGGATTACAGCCATCAACGAGGTGAGAGTATTCCAACCTGGCTTCTTTGATGCTGGGACAATGGTGAGGGGACTTCTGATGGAGCATCACAAAGGTCAGATAGTGAATACTCTGACCAGTAACAGGAATAGAGGGTCCCTGCCTTCAACCAGGAAGAGGAAAGGGATAATCAGGTGTACTTGTTCAATGGCCTGGCACATGGATCCACAGAAGTATAGAGCTTTGGTGGATACCAGTGCATAGTATATGTTGATACAATCAAGACACAGGAGCGAGGAATCCATTTGGATCTCTGGAGTCACAGGGGGATGCCAAGAACTGCCTGTATTAGAGACTGAAGTGAGTTTAACAGGGGCCAAATAGGAAAAGTACCCCATCGTGACTGGCCCAGAGGCTCCTTGTATCCTACATGGACTACCTCAGGAGAGGGTGCTTCAAGCATCCAAAGGGATATTGATGGGCTTCTGGTGTAGCCACTGTGAACATAGAGAAAATCAAGCAACTTTGTACCCTGCTGGGCCTCTTCATTGTGAGATTGCTGCAAGTCAAGAACCAGGAAGTGCCAAGTGCTACTCACAGAGTCCGCTGTAATATCATACAAACCGAGCCCATCCATGAGCTAATTCAACGACTTGAGAGCCAAGGAGTGATCAGCAGGACCTGCTCACCCGTTAACAGCCCCATAAGGCCAGTTTGAAAAAAAAAAATTACAACAACATGAACAGAAGACTAAGATTGTCAGTAGATGATTACTAAAATTTTTTAATTCTGACCATGACATATGACAGCAGGTTGGCAGAGAACCTCCTAGACAGCTTCCTTACTCTCCTTGTTCATATTCTTTTTGGACAGAGAACTCTGACTTCCTAAGTGAATGTCTTGAGTTTCATGTAGTTACAGCATCTTGCCATAATATTTTAGGGTTTCCATGTCAAATAATAAAAGCTGTCAGCTTTTTCTAGTCACATCAAAAAGAATTCCAGAAGAATTTGGAGATTCTTTATATGGTAAAGCTCCCTATCTCTTCCTAATACTTGGTTCAAAGCATTGTATAACATTGTATAACATTAAGCCATTAACAATATGACATATGGAAATAACTAAGTCAATCATTTAAGCAGTTTTTAAGAGATGGGATGACCAATGATAAACAGCAAAGCATTTCCTGCGGACTTGTTTTCTGTACTACAAACCCAAGAAACTACAGTAAACCTTTTTGAGGGTGACTGACCATCACCATAACTAACAACCTAGAGATCTGAAAACTTGTTGATATCCTTTATAAAAGAATAAGAATTGCACAAGTTTAGGTCCTTGACCATAAAAGGCTGTGCATTTCAGGAGAGACGAGTGCTACATTTTACTGACCATTTCCCTTCAGAAGGCAAGGTGAGATCATGTCCACATCTCATTTTCTTCAGTGGTTTAGTGTGTTAATGGTGACAGTTTGAATCTCATGAGGGCCAGCATGGTAAAGAGGAACTAATGAATTATGTAATTGTGTCTCACAACCACAGTGCTTCCTGCCTCACTCATTCCTCAGGCTACATCTAAATTCAGACTACGGCTCTGATATATTGCCATTTAAGAAATAAGTGTGCCATAATTACAAACTTTAGTGTTACAGTTTAATTCCTGCAAACCTTAGAATTCTTGGGCATTGGATTGTGTCCTCACTCTTGCTCACCTATGGATGGTATTACACCAATGTACTGAAATCACTTTGTGACCATACCTTCTAAGCTATCAAGTCAGACACTGCTAAGAGGAAATGACATGCAACTTATGAAACTTGTTTATACAATAAATACAAGCACAGAAGTTATTTCAGTTTTGTTATTGCTAATAGTGCTTGAGGGGATGATGTAGACATCAAAAACCCATCTGAATTCCTGTTTAATTAAAATCATTAATTGAGTCTATCTCTACATGCCATCTCTCAGTTTACAATGGAACATAGACAAAATGCTCAGATGAAGTAAAAAAGTAAATAACATTATTACTATTAGCATCTCTATGTTATAAAACCAGGATGAAGAGATCACACTGATAAATGGAACTATATGGATAGACAGGCAAGATCATGGAATTCAAGTCAACACCTATTTCAGGCTCTGTTTGAATACTCTCAAAATACTATCTTGCAGAGAGAGACTGCAAGTGATTAATTTCAATAAATATTCTCCGGTTTCCCTGAGTCTTTTAATAGCTGACCTACTATTTTCGATTTCACAAAATTTCTTCTTGCCTACTTCTCCCAAACACTTATTTGTTACGATCTGGCTGATACGTACTCAGCAAAGCCTGGCACATATGATGTAAATTGCTTGTGTTTTTTTATGTTCTATTATTGTTCCTCGGGTCTCAGAACCTCTTTATAAAAGATTATCTCCCAATTCAATGCAATTCAATTCAAGTGAAAAAATCCAGCAACTTCTTCCATATCTGGTTATGTCCAAGTCCTTCATAACACATCCTGCTTCTTTGGCACAGGTAGGTTAACTTGGGGGAGTTTAGAAGTTAAGAGGAGTGGGATGAGTTAAGAGGAGGTGGGAGAAATGACATCTACAGATCCTTCTAAGAGGTGAAATCATAGTGTGCGTCTGCATGTGTGTGCATGTGTTTAGTTAGTTCAAGTTTCCTTTGGACTAATTTGGTGTTGTTTATACAGTTAATGGCAATTGTTTACATGACTATGTTAAGTATCCTTCCACTTCTTTCCATTTGCCAAAAGTGCCAAACAGAACTGGAATGACATTTCTGGATGGAATTTCAGTCACAGACAAATATGGAATGGCAAAATTCCCGGGTAGTAAATCTGTTAAAAAACCTGGCATTTGCGCTAGGTCCCACAGGATAATACGAATTACACTGTCAGAGAGAACAAACAGTTCTTTGGTGGAGGAGTATTACCCTGGATATTGTCAGGCTTTCAGTGAAATGATCTCTTCTGTGGCAGAGGTCTTCCTGGGAAAGAACCCACTCTTGTCCCTGAGTTTATGATTAACTGCTGGCAATACAAGACGTATGAGTCTGAGTACCAGTGAGCTGAGGGAAGAAATGAGCAGTATTCCTGGACCCATTCCGGCTGCTTTGCTGCTGCATAAACTGGCAGGGTTCACCACTTCCATCTGCATGGCCTCCAACTCAGCTGAGAGGCAGCAGTGGCTTCAGGGCACAGAAGGGAGTAGCCTCCCAGGGCAGATGGGAGTATCAGTGTCTCACTACCTACCAAGGCGTGTAAAAGACTTAGGACCTCTTCAGCCTTGTCAACAATCAAATGTTTCTTGGCACCCTTGAAGCAGAATTCATGAACCAGTGAACCCACAGTTAGGGCAAGAGTGCAATGTGAGGTCATTTCTTCAGTTCAGCTCAGTTTAGCTCAGCTTAGCTCAGCTTACTCCATTTAAATTTGAACTGTGTCTTTGCCAAGAAATCTTCACCATGTCCAGGTAATATTCAAACCTCTGAAACCTCTGACTAGAGCCACAACACAGTTCTTCTTGGCATCCTGCAATGCCTACAACCAGGAGTGAATACCCATATTAGTTTGAAGACAATTTGTCTTGGCGATCAGCAGAAGAAGGCAAGACATCTCTTGGATCTGCATGCAAACATCACACCTCACATCTCAGACCATACAGAGTGCTCAGCTGTGAATTTTCCTCGCTCATGCTGCCAAACATATTCAGAATGTAAGACACAGCTCTTCACCCCAGCCATCACCAACCACTCCATAAATGTCAGCTTGAGTGTGCAGGAAACAGGTTCTGGAAGGGCAAGCTATATGAAGGAGCTATAGCATGCCTACTGACAGCCATGCTAAAGTCAGTGGGAAAGAATAGCTTCTTAAACATTCAAAAGAGCTTGCTAAAGTGTTTGCCAAATGGTTGTGCTGCATCTGGCTCTCACTGCTTCGCCTCTAGACACAGCAAACAGGGTGTTTACAGAACATTTATCCAAAAGCAGAGGATAAGCACCATATGAAAATTGCTGCTGCCAGGTGCAGAGATACAAACAGAATATTTAAAATGGCCCTGTTTTGTGTTTGGATTTCTTTGTGGAAATGCAGACATCATACTCTAAAAATGCTGTTTGGGATGCTGTTCCATGACCAGCAGAGATAACCTTGCTGCTGTCAAAAGGAGAGGTTCTAGTACCCCATCATGCCTGGCTGTCTTCCTGCATCCTTGTTTCCATTCTTGTTTTCACCCTTCCTTCATGACAGCTCTTCTCATCCCATAAGGAGCTAGTGCAGTTGCTATCTTCAGTATAAATATATTATTGATGGAGTCAGGGTCATTTTCCTGGGTTTTTTCCTGTAGCTTTAGCCCTCTGAATCACTTCACTGAGGACACACTTGATATCAGAAGGGCACAGGAAAACAGCAAGAGCACTGGACAGGATGGGAGGACCCCTTTACAGCAGCAGCAAGCCATTGGTAAAGCTGCGCTAATCCTACTGTAGCCTTAGACATAAACATCTGTGTCACCTCACTCAGGGGCTCAAGGACCTGGGCTCTGACCTAGGTCACACAATACATTTTGATCTTACTCCAGACAGGCTGTCCAATTCCAGTTTCCTTTGGAAGGAGGCCATGTCTTTCCCCAGACCACCTTGTAGACTGCAGAGCTCAGCTTCTATGGTGCTAGGCTTGTTTTTATGAAGACTCCAATGTGTTTGCTCTCACTATTAAAGTGGTTACTTTTCCTTCTTTTTCTCATGTTCAAAAAGAAGTGAATTATTTTTAGCTCATGTTCTTCCTTTTGAACTTGCATGTGGGCATTAAATCAACATTCAGTTTGGAGAATACTGTTTTGAAAGATGGATGTCTCAGAAGTGACAGTGTTTCTGCAATCCCTGCATAAGATGGAATGCATCACATTCAGAAAATCATATAGGAACCAAATATAGGTCTTCTGGGAAATTGGGGAACTTGGAATCTACTGTTCAAATCCTCCTTGTCATATTCCATCCAAGGTTGGAAATTTTATTAAACTGTTCCACTGGAGACCCTCATATCCCAGACGTGTCTGTAGCTCTCTAAGGCAATTTCTGCCATTTCTTCTTTAGTTGTGAAACGGCCCTTGGTTGATAGGCCATGCAGATCAGGATATCTGATCCAAGATCTTTACATTGTGGTGTGGGGAACAGGAGGATGAGGCCATAAATATGTGATTACACAGGCCAGATAGCTGCTGTAATAAAGCTAGGATGATAGATTCACCAAAAAAAAAAAAAAAAAAAGTGAAAGGAGTTATTTGTATAATCAGCTGTGTCACTAAAATTATCAGGGACAAGATGAGCTAAAGGAAGGGATTCTTCCCTGTCATGCCTAGGTCCTGCATGAATGTCACACTGATAAAATTGAAGGACTGTTTGTGGAGGTCGCTTATTATACACTACAAGGAATTTTAGATTGTTGTCCCTCACAAAGAGCCAGGTTCCTTTAGAATCTCTGTAAAATGAGGTGGTTTTTTATCCAGTCCAATTTAGGAATGAAGAAAAAGCAGCATACTCTCCAATAATATGATTGCAAAATCAGGGGGTTTTGGGGAAGGTAAACTGTCATGTGTTAGCTCGCTTCTAAACTAAATTTGTTTTCTGTGTTTCTGTGGGAAATCAGAGGATGTTATAAGATGAGTCATGCCATTTTTGACTTTAGGAGGCACAGCACTGGTATAAATAGTGAAACACTGGGGAGTCTTAGACAGAGGAAGAGACTGAGAGGTCTTCTAGCAAGGCTGGTAGGCTAGGGAGGGAAAAATGAAGACAAAGGTCTTTTTTTCCCTTGGGCTACTATATGTAGCGTGTGTTTCTGCTTTTCCAGTGGTTCCCGAAAATGAAAACCAAGATATGCAATTTGCTAAGGTAAGGACTATAGTCAGTACTTAAGAAACAATTTATTAAGAAAATGAACATACTGATGTATTAGTGATGTAAAATATTTTATTAAGAGCTCTCTGCATTTGAAAATAAAGTTTAATATTCTAAACTTTTGCTTTTTCTTCCCTATTAGAAATATCTGGAAAACTTCTATGATTTTAAAGAAGAGAAAGGTTCTCTTTTTAAAGCAAAGAACCTCAATCACATGGCTGACAAAATCCGAGAGATGCAGTCATTCTTTGGACTAGAAGTGACTGGTGAATTGAATCATAAGACACTGGATATGATGAAGCAGGCTAGATGTGGAATACCTGACATCCGTTCATACAGCACCTTCCCACGCAGCCCTACCTGGAAGAAAGAGGATGTGACATATCGGTAACATACATTTAAACTTGTTTGTCTCTACACCACTGAGAAGCTTTGTGGCTGCTAAGCAGAAGTAATGTCAACAGGTTCTTTATTATTTATTCTTCTATTTCTCCATATAAAACCTCCATTCAGGATGAAAGTGCCATGAATGTGGGAACTATTCAGACTTCCATATAGTAATGAAAATACAAAAATAAGAATTTAAATTACTTAGTTAACAGCATTTAAAATAATTTACTCAAGTGGATAGAAAGGATACAACTGAGGGTATATATGTTAGGGTTTCTGAAAGACATAAAAGAAAACTGTGAAAGCTTCATCTCTTATGTGGTCAAATGTTTTGAAAATAAAAAACTCAAGAGACATAAGTAATACTAATAACCACTGATTAAAATATTTTACCTTGATACCGCATGTCCCTGTCACGTGTGATTTAGTTGCTTTTAATTCCTTTGTCCTTATTTCACAGGATTTTGAATTACACTCCAGACATGCTACAAGCTGATGTAGATGAAGCAATTGCAAAAGCCTTCCAGCTCTGGAGCAGTGTCACACCTTTGAGATTCACCAGGCTCTACAGTGGTCAAGCAGACATAATGATCTCCTTTGCATCTGGATGTAAGAGGGTTCTCTTGCCTGAGTATTATAGGATTTGTTAAAAGATGATTTCTTAACAAGATGATGAGAAGCATCACGTTTTCTCCTCTATTATTTTTAGTTCATGGTGACTTCTATTCCTTTGATGGTCCAGGAGGAACCCTTGCTCATGCCTACGCCCCTGGCAGTGACATAGGTGGAGATGCTCATTTTGATGAAGATGAAAACTGGACTAAATTTTCCACCTATAGCGGTAGGAAACCTTAAATATTGCATTACATGTTTATTAGACAGAATTGTCTTGAAGATGCTGTAATGTCATATAACCCTTGGAAGTAGTTCCAATATTTACTGAAATGTAAAATGTCAGAGTAATTTAGTAAAATAATTCTGTATATTTAAGTCTAGGCTGCAGTCATGGCAGTTCCCTGAAGTTAATTCAGGCAGCAAATAAAGCTTCAGTGAAGGAAATTATATTAGCATGTAATGCCAATGTTAGTTAATCATGACATCGTAAGGCAGGGAATTTTCACCTTCGAGTAACGAACTTAAAAGTTGTAATATAACTGCCTTTTTTTTCTTCTGATTCAAAATGATGCATATCTTTAACTTTTGAAGAGGTAAAAATAATCTGGAGTATATTGGTAAACGTTGTTAAATGAAATAGTGAAGTGTTCTGGCTTCCAGCAATGTCCAAGGATTATGTTACATGTTATTAACCTTTGGCCAATTCCCTGTCATTTATTAGCCCAAGAAATCTTCCTAGAATTCTAAAATGTTCTCACTTGGGTTTTAATTTATTCATTATTAACATTAACGAATTCTTTGTTGGTAGAAAAATTTATACAATGTGAGCAAAAACTATTGACAGATTGGTTTCTCAGTGAGAAATAAGTGTTTATAATTCAAAACTCATTTCTTCTCCTGGTTGCCAAAGAGCTTCTTACTTGAGGCTTAGCTGGATTTTTGCTTTTTTTTTAAGACCATGAACAATATATCGTGCATGAAACAAGTGCATTGTCATGCAAAAAAAAATATTTAGTGTTTACTCTTTGTACTGAATATTTTTAGGTTACAACTTATTTCTCGTTGCTGCTCATGAGTTGGGTCACTCTCTGGGTCTTGGTCACTCCAATGTCTTTGGTGCTTTGATGTATCCTATATATATGGCCAGGGATACAACGAACTACCAGCTTCATCAGGATGATGTTGATGGCATTCAAGCTCTCTATGGTAAGCGAGTGGCATCATTTTTTAGGGAATTATGGGTAATAATATATAATGAATTTTACCCAACAGCTAAAATGTACTGAACTTTCTACTATTAAAAGGATACTGAAGTTAATTTCCTGTTACTATTTTAGGGCAAATCTCTTAGTTTCTTTGTGGTTAACAGTCTACATTTGCAAAATACAATCTGTAGACTGTATTAATGCCAGTTAGTCAAAAAATCCAAGAGTCTTTCTCCAGTGATACCAGAGGAACAGCCCATGTCTGTAGTATTAAACTTTCTTTATCTTCCACAAAGAGTGATCACATGCCAAGTAGCCTTTGCATTTGATTCCAGATGGTACATCCTATTGCTCTGCAAATGAACTACTCTAACCCTCTTTTCAATTCTACACTTACCTCTTTTACAAAGGATCCCCGAAGGAATCTCCTCCAACAAAAGCTTTTCCCCCGCAAGAACCAACTGAAATGACGTCTGCAGAAGCACCAACTGAAATGTCACCTCGGGAAAAACCAACGGAAACAACACCCTCCAAATCCCCATCAAGACCTGAGGACTGTGACCCTCATCTGACTTTTGATGCTATCACCACTCTCCGTGGAGAAACGCTGTTCTTCAAAGGCAGGTAAGTGCTTTCACTTCTAGTAAGTTCTTTTTGTGAGACTCACAAAGCATAAAGTTCGGTTTAAAGAATTTATCTTCCATTGGTTACAAAGGAAAATATTTCCTTAAGAAATACTAAATTTTACTAGCCCACCTGGACTGGCTGAGTAAAATGATTTCCTGACAGGTGAAAAAGCCATCAACCACTATTCTATGACTTCAAAACAAAGCATAGTAAAGGGCAAATATCTGCATGGGAGCAGGGCAAAGTGAAACATTGCAATCCCAAAAGGGGTGATATCTCTGCCTCACAAAAAGCAATGACTCCAGAACCTAGACAGTAGGATTTAAAGCACGTTGCTGGGGTTCTGATCTACTAGTAAAGTACAGATAATGAAACACTGTTGTTTTCATTTTTGTCAGCTATGTCTGGCGCAAAAGTCCGTATTTCTCAGAAATTGAGCACGACACCATCTCTTCTTTCTGGCCATCACTGACAGCTGGCTTTGATGCTGCCTATGAGGTTGACAAGAAGGATCGAGTGCTATTTTTTAAAGGTATTCATCTTACATTTCCATCAGTCCTTTTTATGAATGAATGAAGTTCTAGTAATATTTATAATGGAAGAAATATTATACTAATATACATACCAATTCTACTACTAATATACATACCAATTTTACTATTGGTACTACTACATACCAATTCAATACTAACACTATTAGGGACTATTCTTAATATTTAAATCCATTTGAATTTCTAAAATGCTGTTACTGCCGTTAACTAATTCTGCTTCACAGAAGTTTTATACAATATGATATTACTCCTCTTTGGTCAGAGAGAGAAGATCATAGCTGAGACAAAATTTATTTTTACATTAAGTTATTTAAATACATTTTTAAAAGTGCTAAGCACACTTTTACCTTTAACTACTGACCATATAATTTAATGTCTATAAAAAGTGGAAAATCCAACAGCTGTGAGATATCTAAACTTAGACGGTAATGTTTTAGCTGTATAGCCATGCTGTTTGGTGGCGTTTACTACAAAGAAAGGACTTTGATGAAAAGGAGATCAAAGTCATCAAGTATCCCCGTAACTACTTCTCTTTTCCTATAGATGACCAGTACTGGGCTGTCAGTGGCTATGCTATAGAGCCAGGCTTTCCCAAGCCCATTCAGCACCTGGGCTTCCCCATCAGCATCAGGAAAATTGATGCAGCTGTTCATGACCAAAATACCAGGAAAACTTATTTCTTTGTAGGCAGCAAGTACTGGAGGTAAGACTCTTTCCTCTTCTGTACAGTAGATAACCAAAGTAGCTTTTAAAATCCAAATATTAATATTTGTACAGTTCATGTCATCTTGTCTACTTTCTCAGCCAGTAAAAGCTGAAGCTCAGAGGAAATTACTCAGGTCTTTTCAGACAACAAAGTCTGTAACCTGAAAGAAAGACAACATTCATTTATCCTGTCACATAAGTTAACGGGCAAATTAACTTTGTTTATTCGTTAGGAAGCAGTATGAACTTAGTATAAAAAGACAATATGAGTAGACTTTGTCATCATATCATATGTTCATTCAGTAGCTATTAAGGAATAGAAGTGTTCTGTGAAATCTCTAAATGACAAGTCAATCAAGAAGGTTGGTAATAGGTGATAGGTTGGACTTGATGATCTCTATGGTCTTTTCCAACCTTACTGATTCTTTGATTCTGTGACATTGAAATATTTACTACCTAAGAAGCAATTCAGCTTAGCAATAGTCTTAGCTTTAATAATCAAGCCGTAAGTATTATCTTAAAAGAATATTATTGCAACAGAAGTTTGTGCTTCTCTTATGGGATCACTTCATATATTGCATGCTGGAAAATCAAAATATTAAGTTTGAATAATTATGGACATTTATTGCTCAATATAAGCCCCATCCAACCTTACTGTCAGTCTCAGGAAATGAAAGTGAACTCTACGGTATGATATTCTGAAGACAGCCTTACATAGGCCACTAAAGATTTAAATATTCACACATCCAGGATTCATACAGTTCTGTAAGATCACAGATGCTTGCAGCTACTGAATTTTCAACTGAGAGAAGGTATATTTTTTAAAAATTCTTTCAACATTGAACATCAAATGCTTATTTTCTCTTTCTATGCAATTTCTTTATTTAGTTTCAATGAAAATACCCAATCAATGGAAAGGGGATATCCAAGAAAAATAGCAGCTGACTTCCAAGGGATTGGCCATACAGTTGATGCTGCCTTTCAGAAAAACGGTAAATACATTACAATTATTACATTACGTAATTTAAAAAATTAAAACAAGTTAAGAGTAGTTTTTAAAAATAGCGAAAAATATATTATTTTTAATAGAAATAAAATAGTAAGTGTATAACAACAGGCATAAAAAAATGAAATATTAATTTGTCAATATTTTGTCCTTCCAATTCTAGGATATTTCTACTTTTTCCATGGATCAAAGCAGTATGAGGTTGACATCAAAAAACAGAAACTCAACCGTATAATGAAGAGCAACAGCTGGTTTAATTGCTAGAAATGTTAAGTGGTCATGTAGGAATGCATTTGTACCAGAAATGGTTTTACATGTTCCTTGGTTCTGAACAATGTTATTCAGCTGTGACTGTGCATATGAGTCTGAAATTATGGCTTTTGACAATTCTACTTTAAAGCCTTAAAATGTAAAACCCAATGTACAGTTTTAATTTATTTTGTTCTCCAACTATTTATTAATCAAGGGTTTTTTTAGTAATAAAGTATTTTGTTTGAGTATAGCAGCATTCTCATGTTCTGGTTCAGTTCACTGCAGAAAAGGCATCTATTATAAGCCTGAACAGCACCATCACCATTTTCAGTACGGCTCAGTGTCTGTGGCGGAAAAGTTAGAGTGAAGGACTAGGAGGGCAGTTCTTGCAGACAATAAGAAATTATTTGGGAGACAGAGAGGGAAGGAAAGATACTCAGGAAAAATATTGGGGAGGCATAAAAGGTAAGAGGATATCCTACATAACATTGTGCAAAGGGAGAGATTGGAGGCTGGAACTCACCTGCAATGACACCATGACACAGGGACAGAGTGGTCAAGGCAGTAGTGATTGGGACAAGTGATTGCTAGTAGATGGGAACATGGCAATGGACTGAGATGACCAGTGCTCCAGTGCTACTGTGGGTGGTTTTGGTACCCAGACTTATTGGTATAGCAGGACATGAGTGACCAGAGAGAAGGATGAGTGTCCAGTTTGTGGATGGAGGCATCATGCGGGCAGGGTGGGAAGTGATGGAGATACCACAGGGTCACAGGGAGTCAGTGAATTAGCCCTGCTGAGCTGTAACAGTATGCCTCAGGAGTGGAGTCAGGGCTGGCAGCCTATCTCACAGTGCTGGACTAGAAACCACTAACAAGAACCACTTCTCAGAGTAAACAAGCCAAAATGATAAGAAAAACCCCATAATTTTCATGTAAACATCACATATAAATCCTCCAGAGAATGAGTGGTGAAACACTTCTACTTCCTCCATGCACTTATTTGGGTCCCCTTCAAAAGGCAACAGCTCAGTGTCTTTAAACACACCTTGGGCTGTAAGAAAGCTGGGCTGGAGCTGATCCTCTCTTTGAAGGAATTTGATCCCATTTCTCACAACACTGTTCCGATGGTGTGATTGTAAAAGGAAGTCAGCTCACTATTCCTCTTTCTCTAGCATAATTGGCAAAGACAGAAAGAGAGGACGGAAATGCCCAATGAGGACACAATATTCCAGTTACCACAGCTCAAACCCCATTAGGCAGAGGTGAGATTTGCTTCTAGGTTTCTGCACAGGGCATATCCATCAGACATCTGATCAAAACACCTACTAACACCTGTTGCACCATCCATGGGGGTTAGAGGAAGCTGTGCAGACCCACAGACCCCCTGTCCTTTTGTGCCAGCAGACAAGATCAAAGAAAGGCCATGGAGATGATGTCAGGTTGAATGGGACTTTGGGCAACCTGGGCTAGTGGAAAGTGTCCCAGCCCATCACAGGGGTTTGGATCTAGATGATCTTTAAAGTCCCTTCCAATGCGAATGATTCTGATTCTATGATCTTGAAATATCTCTTCTCTACCATATTCTCCTCCTCATGCACACTTTGTGTCATGTTAGATTCACTCTGAGAATATATAAAACAAGGTCTTAAACCAACATAGGTTGGAAATTAAGCCATGGCTTAAAAGTCAACTAGGGACTGAACAGCTCAGCCCTGCCACAAGGGCAATGGTGTACTGCCGTGAAGTCATGAACTGACATGTGGATGAGCTCACCTGGCAGCAGTCCAGAGCGGGCAGAGATGCAGGAAATCTGGTGTTGCCCCAACATCTCCTGTGTCTTTCTCAATAGTTTGTGCTGTGTACACAGCCTATCCTGAAGAAACATCAGTCCAAGGATTTTAGATGTCTCCAGGGTTAGGCAAGGTGCTTGTGAGTACTGATTGTACATAAATAATGGGGTTATTCAACTTTTTTGAAAAAATGCATAAATACATTGCNTTGCCTTGCTTCTTTTGCCTGTGACCAGTTTTATTTTATTTTCCAGTTTTATTTTCCAGTTTGTTTTTTTTAGTTTTCTCCTTCAGGAGAAGTTGGGGTGGGCCTCTGGCATCCAGCCAGGGTCAAACCACGACAATATCCTAACTAGATGTCTTCTTGTATGTGAACCTTTAGAAATCAGGACTTTAGGCTCTGGTTGTTTGCTGAGACTTGAAAGAGGTTAAGGAGGAATCAAAAAGAAAATTTCTGCAACTGTAGTAAAATACTGTTGATATTTTCAGTGATTCCCATTATATTAACTTCTTTCTCTTACATATGGTAGGTACAGTTTTTCAGTTATGACATCAAGGAAACAGCAACATCAAAATACTCCTCTACCTCTGGGTATTAGTTAGATTAAACTGCCAGTATCTGAAAAAATGAGCGATATTTATTTGGCTCTGAAGGAAAACTAACAAGTGCAACCTGTAGCATAAATGAAAAACAGCATGGCATGGATTTCATCTGGATAGGGGAACAGGTGAGATGGGTTAACCATGGAATTTCTATCTATATTTCTGCTTTGTTAATGTCTTAAAATTTTAAATGAAAAAATGTTACTTTTAGTTTGGGAAAAGCAATTAAATTCCTGGCAAATGGAAGACATAATTCAGATGAGACTGGAAACAGGAATGCTGCAGCTGCCTGTCTACACAGAGTGGGCAAGAGATTTCTGGTAACACTGATTTTGTTATAACTCATAAATGACTGCTGAAACTAAAGGCCTCTTGTGTACCAGTAGGGAAAATTTGTCCATAAACGTAATTTCAGGTACGCATCCTCTATGAATATGAACTTTCCCTGGAGCCTGAGGCCAGGTATGCAAAAAACAGAGACATACAAAATAACCTGTTATATCTGAAATTTTGACTGCACGACTAGTGTCCTATATCCAACCTCTTGCACATGAAATATCAGACAAAAATGCCTTAATGATTTCAAGCATTAAAACACGTGTTTTAATGCTTGAAACACGTGTGCAAGCTTACTGGAACTAGAGGGGCCATGTCAGTGAATCAGCATTACCATTCTAGAGACTGAGAACTGTTATATAAAAGCCAGAAGTAGGTCACACACTCATCTTCGTCAGCAATGTGGTGTTTTTGAGGCTAGGTTTGTGCTGCCAGGTCTGAGGGTTTGCAGCACAGCCAGGAAGGAGGTGCCAAAGGCACTGAGTTAAGCAATGCTCATGGCACCACAGGCTGAAACTACAGTTTTGCAGCTCAAAAGATTGCTGTACACAGAACTAGTCTCCCAGGTTTTGACTGGGGATCCTGCTCAACTACCAGAGTCCAGTCTGGCAAGGACACTGAGGGGACACAAGACAACAGAGTAGGGTAGGTTCAAGCCCCATGCAGCTAAGTCCTTGGCTTTGCTGAGCAAGCCAACTTAATTATGTCCTGTTGAGAATCTATGAGACGTTCTTTTATTTTTCTCTATACTACAGTATTCAGTAATTTTAAAATATATCAATAGTGCATTAAGCAATAACCTTGCCAAAAAAGGAGCAAATTTTAACACTTCTTTCCAGTGTTATGTTTCTTTCTTTGGTGCCGCTATGGGCCTGGGTTTGTGGGAATGATCTGAGACAGGAACAGATGGTCTTGTGTGCCATTACACAGCAACTGCAGAACAACCATGACATTGGATCTAGTCAGCATGGATTTCGGAAAGGCAGGTCCTGCCTGACTAACTTGATCTCCTTTTATGATCCAGTGACTCAACTGGTCGATGACAAAAAGGCTGTGGATGTTGTGTACTTGGACCTTAGCAAAGCCTTTGACACGGTTTCCCACAATAAGCTTCAGGAGAAACTCGTAGAGCATGGACTGGATGGAAACACTTTATGCTGGGTTAGGAATTGGTTGGACGGACGAGCTCAGAGGGTGGTGGTGAATGGTGCAACATCGGACTGGCGGCCAGTCACCAGCGGAGTCCCACAGGGGTCAGTGTTGGGCCCAGTACTGTTCAACATCTTTATC
>WEKX01008911.1:79774-91156 GCA_013390025.1 Pitta sordida
TTAGATGGTGAGTTGGACTAGATGATTCTTGTGGGTCCCTTCCAACTCATAATTTTCTGTGATTCTGTGATTCTGTGAAAAATCTGCATTATCCATCCCAGATGTCACCCAAGTGCCAAGTGAGGAACCCTTCCCTCCCTGAACTGAGCTCCGAAGGAGGATCCCTCCCCTCCCTGGCTCCAGCTCTGAGCGAGAAGCACACCTCTCACCGGCCTGAGCTCTGTGGGAGGAGCCATCCCCTCCCCAGCTTGAGCTCTGAGCCAGGAATGCTCCCCTCCCTAGGCCAAGAACTGAGTGAGAAGCGCTCCCCTCCCAGAGGCATATGGGTCCCACTCATCCCCACCATTGATGTTAAGACACTGTGTAAATCATATATAAGTGACAGATAGCCCAAGTCTTTCTGTTCACAGCATGGCTTGCCCTCCTGGCACCAGTGGCGGGGCAGCCAGGCTGGTGTCCAAGGTGCAGGACCCAGTGGGGCAGCCGGGTACTCCTTGCGGGATGCAAGCCAGAACACAGCAGAGTCTTGGAGTGCACAGCTGAGTGGTGAAGGGAAGTGTTTTTTTCCCCAGCACGGCATCCCCACAGGCAGGGGGAGCCTCCTGTCCCTTTTTGTTACAGCAAGAAGGGTGGGGCCAATTCACCACTGGAGCATGCCATGGCTGACGGGGGCAGTGTGATGGTCAGGGTTAATTTGCATATTCATGAGCTACCTATCATCACTGAGAGAGGGCTTTGCAGTACCCTCAGAGACCCATGGCCCTGCAATACTTGAGTGTTGACTCTATCGCCAATTTACTGCCTATGTGAAGCAGTTAAATTGAAATGCTCGCAATTTCTTCCCATGCATAGTACATGTGAAGTTCAGAGTCAGGCTGAACAAGCAGAGAGAAAACACAGTTTGTGCACAAGGTGCTATGTCTATAATTCTTGACAATCTTTGGGGGAGTGTGTAGAGGAAGATGAAGAGAAGGATACAGAAAATTAATGTAAGGAGCTGCCCACAGTTCACTGGATCTAAACCTGCTATATTCTACCCAGTCAGTATATGAACCCCCAGTAAGCTGTGTATGGGATTTGCTCCTCACATCATGATTTCATCCCCTTTGATGGCCCATGTTTATGCACCCAGCACGGGCATTGGTGGAAATACATCAATGAGGACAAAACCTGCACCAAAAGCACCATCCCCTTTTTGGAGCAAGTTGCACATGAAATCAAGGGTGCAGTGTCTGTCTCCTCTCTTCCTAAATTTCTGCTGGTTTGGAGGAGCACTGTGCTGCGGCTTCCATAGCTATAAAACCCCTCTGAGCTCTCTGGTTAAAAAAGTTAAGGACCCTTCTGAGCTTCTGTCCTGCACTGGGTGGAGATTTATTTGGGAGGAGGCTCCCTTCTCCCCACTACTCCAGCCTGCTTGCCTCTGTCCACATGGTTACATAATTTACACTGGACCAGGGTCCTTCTCCCACAATGACTTCTACAGGATCTACTGTTTATTTATGTTCTACCATAATGATTTCATTATTTTTCTTTCAGACTAGGATTTCATCTCTAACTGGATTTTCCACAAAAGCTTTTCTTGTTTAGACAAGCAGTTCTGAAAGCTTCTGATCTACATAATGCTCTTCACTATTATTCAGAACAAATGAAAAGATACAGCTCTCTCCTCTCCTACTACATGTTTTGTTTGTTGTTTTCAGGTACAAACCTGTTTTTTGTTGCTGCCCATGAGTTTGGCCATTCAGTGGCACTTTACCATTCCAAAGACCCCAGTGCTCTGATGTATCCAGTTCACAGGAAATACGATCCTTCAGTGCTCCCTGTTCATCAGGATGGTATTACTTACATTCAGTACTTCTATTGTAATTCACAATTATTAATCAACTAGTGCTTATAATTTCAAAAACTTTGGAATACTTTTCAGTGACATTTTTGTGCACAGGATATACCTCAAAAGTTACAGTATCACAGTATTAGCAAGGTTGGAAGAGACCTTGGAGATTATCAAGTCCAACCCATTGTCTAAACCATGGCACTACCCACAAGATCATCCAGTCCAACTCCCCACCATGTCACTGAGCTCCTCATCAAATCTTCTCTTAAACACCTCCAGGGATGGCGACTCCACCACCTCCCTGGTCACACCATTCCAATGAGCAATCACTGTCTCTGTGAAAAACCTCTTCCTAACATTCAGTCTAAACCTCCCCTGGCCTAGCTTAAAGCCATGTTCTCTCATTCTGGTGTTGTCAGCCTGAGAGAAGACACCCACACCCACCTGGGGGCAACCTCCCCGCAGGTAGTTGTAAACAGCAATGAGGTCACCTCTGAATCTCCTCTTCTCCAGGCTGAACAACCCTAGTTCCCATAGCCGCTCCCCATAGGGCTTGTCCTCCAGTTCTTTCACCACCCTTGTCGCCCTTCTCTGGACCCTAGTTATTACTATAACTTCTTCCACAAACTGTTTCTTTTAGGACTATCTTCTAACACGCACAATTATCAAAAGAAATCTACTGAGATACAGTAGTCCTAATTTAACGTTTGATGCTGTCCCCACCTTCCATGGTGAAATGATGTTTTTTAAAGACAAATAAGACAGCTTCTGTAAGTAAAATAACTGGGTATCATTTTTTTTAATTATGCCCCACAGTATGAAAAAATAATTTTGCCCAGATTTTCAGCCATTCAAGATGAAAACAAAGAGGGTTGTGGAGAAATGAAGACAGATAAATATAAGGAGAAAGATGACCTTTCGAACAGGACATACTGTGAATACAGTGAGGAAATAAAAATCCACTTATCTCATGAGGGAGACCAGGGGTTCAATTTCCGCCAGGGAGGCAGTGGTGCTGCTTAAGAGTTGGACTAGATGATCATTGTGGGACCCTTCCAATGCAGAATATTCTTTGATTCTGTGGAAGATAGGTCTTCTGCAAATGCAGGCTGTTTCCACTTTAGGCTATAAGCAAGTCCCAAGTGTTTGGCATCTGAGAGAGTTCAGCTTTGACAAAATGCTCTATCAGCTCTGGGACACCTGACACCGTTGTTGCTGTCCTTGCTTTGAGAGAGCTGAGAGTTTACCAGTCCTGACACAACACCAGCTTGAAGATGGCCTGTGGTGGTAATTTAGCATGATAACAGAAGGAAAGGATAAGAATGTAAGAGAAAATAATTTTTTTTATAACAGTTCCTCTGACCTATTTTAGATGNATGAAATCAAGGGTGCAGTGTCTGTCTCCTCTCTTCCTAAATTTCTGCTGGTTTGGAGGAGCACTGTGCTGCGGCTTCCATAGCTATAAAACCCCTCTGAGCTCTCTGGTTAAAAAAGTTAAGGACCCTTCTGAGCTTCTGTCCTGCACTGGGTGGAGATTTATTTGGGAGGAGGCTCCCTTCTCCCCACTACTCCAGCCTGCTTGCCTCTGTCCACATGGTTACATAATTTACACTGGACCAGGGTCCTTCTCCCACAATGACTTCTACAGGATCTACTGTTTATTTATGTTCTACCATAATGATTTCATTATTTTTCTTTCAGACTAGGATTTCATCTCTAACTGGATTTTCCACAAAAGCTTTTGTTGTTTAGACAAGCAGTTCTGAAATCTTCTGATCTACATAATGCTCTTCACTATTATTCAGAACAAATGAAAAGATACAGCTCTCTCCTCTCCTACTACATGTTTTGTTTGTTGTTTTCAGGTACAAACCTGTTTTTTGTTGCTGCCCATGAGTTTGGCCATTCAGTGGCACTTTACCATTCCAAAGACCCCAGTGCTCTGATGTATCCAGTTCACAGGAAATACGATCCTTCAGTGCTCCCTGTTCATCAGGATGGTATTACTTACATTCAGTACTTCTATTGTAATTCACAATTATTAATCAACTAGTGCTTATAATTTCAAAAACTTTGGAATACTTTTCAGTGACATTTTTGTGCACAGGATATACCTCAAAAGTTACAGTATCACAGTATTAGCAAGGTTGGAAGAGACCTTGGAGATTATCAAGTCCAACCCATTGTCTAAACCATGGCACTACCCACAAGATCATCCAGTCCAACTCCCCACCATGTCACTGAGCTCCTCATCAAATCTTCTCTTAAACACCTCCAGGGATGGCGACTCCACCACCTCCCTGGGCACACCATTCCAATGAGCAATCACTGTCTCTGTGAAAAACCTCTTCCTAACATTCAGTCTAAACCTCCCCTGGCCTAGCTTAAAGCCATGTTCTCTCATTCTGGTGTTGTCAGCCTGAGAGAAGACACCCACACCCACCTGGGGGCAACCTCCCCGCAGGTAGTTGTAAACAGCAATGAGGTCACCTCTGAATCTCCTCTTCTCCAGGCTGAACAACCCTAGTTCCCATAGCCGCTCCCCATAGGGCTTGTCCTCCAGTTCTTTCACCACCCTTGTCGCCCTTCTCTGGACCCTAGTTATTACTATAACTTCTTCCACAAACTGTTTCTTTTAGGACTATCTTCTAACACGCACAATTATCAAAAGAAATCTACTGAGATACAGTAGTCCTAATTTAACGTTTGATGCTGTCCCCACCTTCCATGGTGAAATGATGTTTTTTAAAGACAAATAAGACAGCTTCTGTAAGTAAAATAACTGGGTATCATTTTTTTTAATTATGCCCCACAGTATGAAAAAATAATTTTGCCCAGATTTTCAGCCATTCAAGATGAAAACAAAGAGGGTTGTGGAGAAATGAAGACAGATAAATATAAGGAGAAAGATGACCTTTCGAACAGGACATACTGTGAATACAGTGAGGAAATAAAAATCCACTTATCTCATGAGGGAGACCAGGGGTTCAATTTCCGCCAGGGAGGCAGTGGTGCTGCTTAAGAGTTGGACTAGATGATCATTGTGGGACCCTTCCAATGCAGAATATTCTTTGATTCTGTGGAAGATAGGTCTTCTGCAAATGCAGGCTGTTTCCACTTTAGGCTATAAGCAAGTCCCAAGTGTTTGGCATCTGAGAGAGTTCAGCTTTGACAAAATGCTCTATCAGCTCTGGGACACCTGACACCGTTGTTGCTGTCCTTGCTTTGAGAGAGCTGAGAGTTTACCAGTCCTGACACAACACCAGCTTGAAGATGGCCTGTGGTGGTAATTTAGCATGATAACAGAAGGAAAGGATAAGAATGTAAGAGAAAATAATTTTTTTTATAACAGTTCCTCTGACCTATTTTAGATGTCTGGATGAAGATGAGAGTGATCGTACCATGGAAATAACTTCCTTTATGTTAAGATTAAGATTAAGATTAAGATTAAGATTAAGAGAGCATAGTGTGACTAACTCAGGATACATGGTTGGGTTTAGTCACATAAATCCTGCCCTGATTGCTATGAAGTGGTTTAATACATCAGTGTGTGTGAATACCTGATTTTATTTAAAACCTGTTCTATATTTACATAAAGCATATTTGACACAAATGTCCTGCAGCCAGAACCTTTGCTTTTAATTTAGTGTTTTCATTCTGGCCACGGCTGCCACCTGGTGTTGAACCTGCATATGAAAGTCCTGAAAAGGATGAATCAGTCATTTTTAAACGTAAAATGTTGTCTTTTTATTTTCCCATGTTGTCTTCCAAGTAGCCTTGAGAGTTTGTGTCTGGCTTTAAAACTCCTTAATCTTTCTGTAAGATTCCACAAGCTTTCATTTAGTCTAAAAATTGGTGTGTTTCAGTCACAGAGATAAAAAAATATTATCCAAGATAAAGAACATGCATGTTAATTTTTAATGTCCATATAGGAAAAAAAATGTTACTTTTTTTTAAATTATCTATTGAATTTAAAAATTACACCACATGCTTGTTCCAAACTTGTGAGAAATTAACATAAGTATGAAGGAAGACTGAATTTCAGTTTTTTAAAAAATTGATGTGGAGAACTATTATTTTTTTTACTCTAGAAGTAATATGTAGAATGTTGTCAAGTACCCATTATTTTATCTCTGCATTTTTCCATCACTCTACTCTGCACTGGTGCAGCCTCACCTGGAGTTCTGTGTGCAGCTTTGACCACCTCAATGCAGTAAACCCCCATGTTGGGTCTGCCCCTCTTCATGCAAATTCTGGAATCCGCAAGAACAGCGAACCCACTGAATATTCAAGTACGGCACACCCATAGCCATGCCCCCTCCACTAATAAGGTCTGGAAGACGGTGCTGAGAGCACGGCTCCCTCTGTAATGCCTCAATAAAGTGGAAGAAACACCTTTTGCCGCTTCCCAGCTCCTGGGAGCTGCTTTTCCAAGCACGGAAACTGGAACAGCTGGAAGCCGTTAAGCCGGCACCCGTCCCAGAGGGTGGTTGAGTGCTGGAACAGGGTCTCCAGGGAAGCGGTCACATCACCAAGTCTGACAGAGTTTAAGAAGTGTTTGGACCATCCTCTCAGACACATGATGTGGTTCTTGGGGATGGTTCTGCATAGTACTAAGAGTCTGACTCAATGATCTTTTTGGGTCCCTTCCAACTCAGCATATTCTATGATTCTGGAATCCCTTGGTAGTGCTCCATGGGGGACCACATGAACAGCTAGTAAGATCTAAGGCCTTAAAAAAGGTACCCTTTCTTTTATACATGTAAAAAAATCTCTCCCAGTACCCAGTGTCTCCTTCTCATCAGATAACTTCCCCAAAAAAACTGGAAAAACTGAGAAAAGACACTTCTTTTATTTGACTCTTTTTTTCTATGAATCACAGAACCACCAAATTATTGATGTTGGTTGAACCTCTGAAGGTCATCTGATTCAACACGCCTGCTCTAGAGACACCTAGGGTGGACTACTGAGGCTCTCGGTGGCTTTTGGAGATACTGCTTTTTCACAAAGAGAGAGAGCCTACCATCTCACCAGGCAACCTGTGCCAATGTTCTGTCACTCTTACAGTAAAAGAGGTGTTCCCTGATGTTCCAAAGGAACTTCCTGTTTTAGTTTGTGCCCATTGCCTCTGGTCCTGTCGGGATAATATTTTATTTATACATACAGTTGTACAGTATAAATGTTACATGATACTCAATGCACTTTATAGAACCATTTTTTTGTGATACACTAATAAAACCTCTGGTGGCAAGATTACTCAAGTGGGGCATTTCAGAGTGGATGTAGCCTCCAAGAAATGTTTATCTGAATTCTATCAAGGTCAAAAATGTATTAAGGCATTTTCAGTCTTGCAAGACAAATACTGCTGCCTCAGCTGTTCTGGACACAGGAAACAAGGCTTTGCTGCCCAAGAAAAACCAGAGGCAAAATGATCAGTTTTAATTACATCGCCTTCAGAAAAGGAAATTATTAGCTCTGATAAGTGTATAATATTGCCAAGGTCAGGAAAGCAGGTCCAAATTTTGTAACTTGGATTTTTCTATTGGATATGGTAGAAAATATTTCAGTGCTGTTTATTTCTTCCTTTTTAGTGTCTTCATGTGGTTCTTGTTTTCTGATTCTGTATTTCCTTCATGATTCTGGTATGGCTTTTTGACTGATCTCACAACCGCAAGACTTAATCAGTCCATGATCTCAACTAAAACAGTGAAAGTCAAAAAGGCACATGAACTGCTTGGCTTATATTTTATAGATATTTTTTTCAGTCCCTGAGTTTCAAACTCAGGAAGTTTGAAAGAAGTTTCAAACTGTCCTGGGTTTTAGTCATTTTGTTCAGTTGTTCCTACTGCTGATCCCTTCTACAGTATCTATGCCTTCCACAGCACTGTCACTGTGGATTACTGCATGAAACCATGTTATTTTAAACAGGATAATCTCCTCCAGCTCTCATCCTTCTATTTCCTTATGGAAATACAGTAATACCTCACTCATTTGTGCCTTCTGATTCACAGCTTTGCTGATCTGCATTTTCTTAATCCACAAATAGTATGGTCTCATTTGTTGTGATTGTTACCATATAGTGTGGGAGGACATGTCATCTACATCTGAATGTTTTGTTTATTTGTTTGTTGGTTGGTTTCTGGGGGAGTGTTTGTCTGGTTTTGTTGTTTTGGGGGGGTTGCCAGGGACCCATAGTGAACAACATAAACAATCCAGAAGGTCCAGTATCTATTTGGTTTGAATGTTGTTTTTATTGCCATTTATTGGTTTTCTTGGTTTCACACATTCATCCTGCCTGTAAGGGACAAATGGCATTATATTATTTTTGGCAGGATTACACATGTATTTTCACAAAAGGTAGGTCTGATTACGTACTGATTTAAACAATCAGACTAATGATTTAAGGATTCAGAGAATTATAGATTTAGTTAGTTAGAAGCTTAGAGATTTGGGGATTTTAGTGAAATAATGAAATTTTAGTGAATTTTAGAAGTATTTTAGAAGGATTACTAGGTTTTAAAGTCATTCAATTGGCCTGAAAATTAAGACCGAATATTAAAAGTGAAAAACCTTGTTTCCCAGTCCTGCATGGTAAGCAAAAGAGAATTTTAGTCAAAACAAGGGGAAAATAATCACAGAATCACAGAAAATTATGAGTTGGAAGGGACCCACAAGGATCATCTAGTCCAACTCACCATCTAATACCCGTACAGCGACCGAGAGCACATCCCTGAGCGTAATACCAACCTAGATGCCTCACAGTCTAGCAGGCCACTCCGAGCCGGAAGGGGCCCAGGGTCATCCAGCCCTACACCCCCCAGCTAGACCATGTCACTAAGCTCCTCGTCCAGTGAAACATCAGAGCAGATTGGTTGAAGGGCTTATGGCAAGGTGTAAATTTATGGCGTAATGGTGAAGGGATACATATTCATGGAGTATTTCCATACGTATGAGGCACGGGTATAAAGATAGGTGGCAAAATCTGGAGGGGCTTTTGTCACCTGACAGGATTGGGGGACGTTTTGCTGGTCAATGTTCTTCTTTCCTTGTTACTTGGACCAAAAATTAACTTTTTCTATAGGGTGCATGCAACTATCTTGAGTCCTAGTGCAACGTTGTGTCTCGTTTATGGAAATGGTGGGGGGGGAAAAGAACCTTTCCTGGTGACAGAAACAGTAAATTTGTGGGTTCAGAAGTTCTTAATGCAACTCAGAACTACAAAGATGTATCTCACATCTGCCACTGGTATTGCTGAGAAAATAGTTAAAAGCTGCCAAGGCGTAGACTTTGTTTCCAGATTATTCCCTGGCAGCCTCTGAACTTCCATCTTGCTGCTCTCCAATCAGCCTGTTCATGTTTGCTCCCTGCTAGCAATTTCACAGGCAGTAGCTGTCTTACGGGACGTTTTGGCACTGGTGCTATGTATCCAGCAGGGAATGTGAGCCTGTAGGAGTTCCAGTATGTCCCAAATGGTCCAGGGACTATGCAGATTTATTTTGAATGACAGTGTGGAGTCATAGAGTTCTTGCTGCCTCTTTCAGGACAAGTTTTATGTCTGCACTGCTTGTGTGACAGCTACAATGTCTAGGGGCAAAAGACTCCAAGTTGGTAATGCCGGTTGTGCAAGGCATCCCAAGGCCTGTCTGCCATCAGGGAAGTGACATGCCTCGGACACAACAGATCAGGTCCCTGTCTCAGGCAATACCTCAGCTACAGGGATGAAGAATGTGATTTGGTTTTCCTTTTTTCATAAAACAGGTGCTTGGCATAGAAAGTGGCACTCCTTTCATTCTCCTTTTACTGAAATCATTGATGATGCCATGTCTGAGACTGTGCAAGTCACAGCTGTGTAACTCGGGCGCTGCCTTAGTCTGTGACTGGTCACGTTAAATTGTTTTTCTACAATAGGATAATTGGAACTGATTCAGCACCTGCCATCCTGAGCCCTATCACACTGGTGACCTTTGGACTTCTGAGTGGTTTGAATTATAGCATTGTGCTCCTAACACTGGCCAGCACAGCACCCTGGTTCATAAACTCAGTGACTGATAGTTCACTTGGAGTAGTACCAACAGCAATTCTATAAAGGAAATGTTTAACATTATGTGACGTTAAACCATGAGCTTGTGTAAGCTCTAAGATATCTGACTTCAAGGGTTGCCTTTCTCTTTTTCCCCTTAGTATTAAAATGCACTTGTCTCATTGAGGTAAAATTCCTAGCGAAATTTCTAACACCATGAAAATATTTAGCAACCAATTGAATATTTCTGCACAGTGACATGATTTGTATCTTTGAGACTTCAGTCTTCCCATGAAAAGTTATATCCTTCAAGGGAAAAAAATCTTGTCTCAAAATAATATTCCGTGTTTGCAGAAAGATTTTTATTTTGCTGCATCAAAATGGTTTGGAAACACATTAAGAGATTGAGGTATACATAAGAGCAGAGAATGGACATAAAAGTACATCCTGCAGGAAAGATGACTACTTTGTAGTGTCACCTGCTATTGAGAAAGCAGTTGCAAATATAATTGTGATAAATTCTAACAGTAAAAAATTCTTAGAACTATGAGGTACCACTTTTCATTTTTGCAACTGTAAAATTACAGAACTACCAATCAAAGTTCCCCTTTCTACAGGAATTCTGTAGTGAGAACCTTGGTCCAGGGAAACCCCACTGAGTCATAATGTGAGTTTTCATTATTCAGTGTGGGTGGAAGTCCTCAGAAAATTTTAAAATGTTATCGCAGATAGTTAGGGAAAAGGGAAATACCTTCAAGAGTCAAATCTAAGCCCTGGGTACAAAGTAAAAGGCAATCAAAAGGCAATCACTGAGACAGAAAACTGTTTGAGGGTGGGAATGTCTTCCAGGGAAATATGTCTTCTCTAAATGTTTCTGCCTAGATGACCTTTTCAATTAATGCTGAAAAGGAAAACCATGCTGGATAGACTTCTGGCAGTGCTTATATTCCTGTGCAGGCATAGTGAGAAAGAGTGAGCAGAGTACCTAGAAGAGGGCACTTTGAGATCTCTTGCCCCAATATGAGCAACAAGGGTGTAGTTTTGCTGAGGAAGGAGTGTGCAAATAAAGGAGTATTATTGCTGATACAGGGAGACACAAACCTGTACTGATTGCATGCACACTGGAAAAGCTCTTGAATGCTGGCTTAACAACTGTGCCACCTCCTCTTCCTTAGGCACCCAGTTTGGACATAATAGTGGCTTAGCAGATGGGTACCAGCACTAGTAAGGTGATTCAGGACAACCTGAGTGAAACACTGACGCTTGTGGTCCAGAGAGGAGCTGTTTCCAAAGAACTGTTCAGGGTAGGTAAGGGTAAAATTTACTCTTCTCTCCTTTGACTACATGGAGATCTTCCATGTAAGCATCTCTGGAGCACACCTACTATGAAGATACGATGGGAGAGAGAGGAGAAGTTCAGCCAGGAGAAGACAAGATTTCAGGCAGACTTCTTTGTGGACTTCCTGTACTTAAAGGGGGATTATAAGGAGGGAGAGACACTTTTTACAAAGGCAGATAGTCATAGGAC
>WEKX01008911.1:91208-104629 GCA_013390025.1 Pitta sordida
CCATGAGCTTGTGTAAGCTCTAAGATATCTGACTTCAAGGGTTGCCTTTCTCTTTTTCCCCTTAGTATTAAAATGCACTTGTCTCATTGAGGTAAAATTCCTAGCGAAATTTCTAACACCATGAAAATATTTAGCAACCAATTGAATATTTCTGCACAGTGACATGATTTGTATCTTTGAGACTTCAGTCTTCCCATGAAAAGTTATATCCTTCAAGGGAAAAAAATCTTGTCTCAAAATAATATTCCGTGTTTGCAGAAAGATTTTTATTTTGCTGCATCAAAATGGTTTGGAAACACATTAAGAGATTGAGGTATACATAAGAGCAGAGAATGGACATAAAAGTACATCCTGCAGGAAAGATGACTACTTTGTAGTGTCACCTGCTATTGAGAAAGCAGTTGCAAATATAATTGTGATAAATTCTAACAGTAAAAAATTCTTAGAACTATGAGGTACCACTTTTCATTTTTGCAACTGTAAAATTACAGAACTACCAATCAAAGTTCCCCTTTCTACAGGAATTCTGTAGTGAGAACCTTGGTCCAGGGAAACCCCACTGAGTCATAATGTGAGTTTTCATTATTCAGTCGGGAGTGTGGGTGGAAGTCCTCAGAAAATTTTAAAATGTTATCGCAGATAGTTAGGGAAAAGGGAAATACCTTCAAGAGTCAAATCTAAGCCCTGGGTACAAAGTAAAAGGCAATCAAAAGTCAATCACTGAGACAGAAAACTGTTTGAGGGTGGGAATGTCTTCCAGGGAAATATGTCTTCTCTAAATGTTTCTGCCTAGATGACCTTTTCAATTAATGCTGAAAAGGAAAACCATGCTGGATAGACTTCTGGCAGTGCTTATATTCCTGTGCAGGCATAGTGAGAAAGAGTGAGCAGAGTACCTAGAAGAGGGCACTTTGAGATCTCTTGCCCCAATATGAGCAACAAGGGTGTAGTTTTGCTGAGGAAGGAGTGTGCAAATAAAGGAGTATTATTGCTGATACAGGGAGACACAAACCTGTACTGATTGCATGCACACTGGAAAAGCTCTTGAATGCTGGCTTAACAACTGTGCCACCTCCTCTTCCTTAGGCACCCAGTTTGGACATAATAGTGGCTTAGCAGATGGGTACCAGCACTAGTAAGGTGATTCAGGACAACCTGAGTGAAACACTGACGCTTGTGGTCCAGAGAGGAGCTGTTTCCAAAGAACTGTTCAGGGTAGGTAAGGGTAAAATTTACTCTTCTCTCCTTTGACTACATGGAGATCTTCCATGTAAGCATCTCTGGAGCACACCTACTATGAAGATACGATGGGAGAGAGAGGAGAAGTTCAGCCAGGAGAAGACAAGATTTCAGGCAGACTTCTTTGTGGACTTCCTGTACTTAAAGGGGGATTATAAGGAGGGAGAGACACTTTTTACAAAGGCAGATAGTCATAGGACAAGAACAGATGGTTTAAAACTAAAATATAAGAGATTTAGGTTAAATCTAAGGAAGAAATTCTTTACATGGAGGGTACTGAGGCACTGGAATGGGTTACCCAGAGAAGCTGTGGATGCCCCTTCCCTTGGTAATGTTGAAGGGCTTTGAGCAACCTGGTCTAGTGGAAAGTGTCCCTGTCCATGGCAGATGAGTTGGAACTAAATGGTCTTTAAAATTCCTTCCCACTCAAACCATGATTCTACAATTCTATGATTTTAGGCAAATGTCAGGCAGGGACAATGTGTTAGGAGTTGCCCAGTAGAGGTGAAGCTGCTGCAACTCCATGGCAACAGGTCCAGCCAGCAGCAAGGCTGCACTTGTATTCCCAGTAGGAATATGTGCATATGTACCAAATGGACTTGTGTGCACCCTGGCATCTTTCCAGTCACAGAACCACAGACACAGGGACCTCCAGCCTATGCTCCCACCCTGGAGGCTCTCACTGAGACCCCCACAGGCAGGACAGAGCCCTTCACTTGGGAAAATAACTAGATGTGGAATTTAGTGAAAGACCAGAACAATCAGATGTGAGTGCAACACAATGGTCCTGCAAGCTAATAAGTAATTGTGTAAACACCAGTTAGGACTCAGTAAAAATTCTCATGTATTTTTAGTTTCATTTTGGCATATTCATGTCTCACTCTGTTGGGTTTTGAGCTTTTGTCTGAAGGCAAGTACTTGAAAAGGAGAGGGTGGCAACGTGTCTATCTGCCACACCACAGGAAGAGTAGATGACCAAACCTTGTCCTTCTCTTCAATACAGATTCAAGGGAGTTGTGCCAAAGGACACACAGTAGGAAGCCAATGCAGTTGGAGAAATGGGACATGACTTTGTAGCCCAACACTATGGAAATTCCCCAAACAGGGGGAAACCACTGCTTCTGCTTCCTCTTCCTGATACTGCCTAATGTTTTTCACTTGATGACTCTTCAAGCACATGAACAGCTCCCACAGCTATTGTTGGAGTCCAGAATTTTCTAGCCCTTCCACTGACTGCCTTGGAAAATAATTTATTTAGCTTCATGGAAAACAACTATAAACCCTTTGACCCTCTGCCCAATTCAATATCCACTTGATCACATTGAAATTTTGCCATAGACCATTCACAAAAATCTGTAAGTCAGAAGAATTGTGAAAGTCACGGTACATTATGTCCTTATGTTCCTGTCTCAGTCACTGGATATGTCTAATTAATCTGCATCTCTTCATTCCCTGTGTCTTCGTTTTATTGAAGACAGTTATGATTTATTTTTAAATTATGAGAGAGAGGGGAAAAGGGGAAAGGAAAAAAAAATGAGAGAGGAAAAAATAATGAAAGGAAGAGATCAAAACAAAACAAAACAACTGAGGGGGGAAAAAAGAAAATTGTTCTGTGACTGCCCTCTTATTCCTGCTGGGGAATGTGGAAGGATGAATGTGATGTGGAGGAGATAGATGCACGCTGAAAACATTGTCAGAAGCTGCTGCATGGCCACAGTATTTGCTTGCAGGGAACGTCTGCGACAAGTCCATGTCTCCATTTCACCATCAGAAAGCAAAAAAGAGAGTCTGAGGCCGCTGCGCGACGGGTTTAGAAACCCTGTCATCTCCAGCTCTGCTTCCGCTCTCCCCTGTTCACCAATCAGCAACCAAGCAGCATGTTGACGTGGCCGGAAACATGAAGGAGTTTGCGGTGACTTTCCAGCGAGGAACGGAAAAGGCAGTTGGCAACATGTCTGCCACCAGGTTCAGCCATGCGGTCCCAGTCTGTCTCCAACCACGCCACCGCCAGAAGTGCAGAGCTAGACTCTGGCAGTGGTGGGGCTGCCATGCACACATAAGCTGCTGCCACACCACTACCGGCCCGCAGGTTCCCAGCCCCACCGCCGAACCACTGCCCACGCCTTCCACATGCAGCCATCATCCGTCTCCACCGGTGCTGCCCAGTCCCTGGCTGTGGCCATCACAGTAGCAGAGGCCCCAGGCCCCAGGGAGCTATGGGGACACAAGAAATCACCTCCACCCTTCCCCACTCAAACCGGAGAATGAAAAGAATTTTCAACAGAAAACAGGTACCCCCAGAACCAGAAACTTATCCCAAACCCGTAACAGCCTGTATGTGTTTAAACATGCCTATGGTGCATTTGATGGGGGAGGGAAAGGGTGGGGGGAAAAAAAGATAGAAGAAATAAGAAATGAACTACTTCTTAGAAAAACATAAATTAAGATATTTAACCAGGAACTATATAAATCAGCCTATAGAAGTACATGGAGAAATATTTAGAGGGAAATATGACTACTTTAAAACCAGAGTTAGAGGAGCATATCACAAAACCCAGGATCCTGTGAATTGAAGCAAAGTCTTTGAAAAAGTATTCAACACACAAAATTCTTTTTGTACATCTCTGAAAAGTCAAAATAGATTAAGAATAATCAATAATAGTTTCCTTGGACTGTGAACCACGAAGTTGAATTTCTCTACATCTACAACAGCTGCACCCTTTGAGAAACTACTGTCCTTGTCATTTCAGGTCCCAGCACATGAATGTTGCATCTGCTTTTGAAATGTCCTGTATTAAATTCTGTCAATCAGTCCAGTCAAGCTATGTGACTTGCATTGGAAGGTATAAAGTAATTTCATTTACCAAGGAATGATGTAGGCTCTGCTAAACCTAGATATAATTGGTGGCTTCTACACTGCAACACGTGTAGGATTGCATAGTAAGTGCATTATTTTTTATGATGTTTGGGAAATTAAGTGAAGAACTTTCCAACTTAAGTAAAATAATGGTATATACTGTATTTATATCTCTCTCCCTTACACTTATATATATGGTTTCCCTTTTCCAAGGAGACTTCTTACCTCCAATAAGTACAAAAACACCAAAAGCATTCTGAAAGCTGAAAGCTTCCAGAGTTAGCAAACACATAGCCACTTCAGATCAAATACACTGGTTCTTAGCTGCCCTTGCAGTTAGAAACCTTTTCCTCAATTTAGGAAATGTGTCCAAGATAGTTAAACCCCTCTTATCACTGTTAGAGACACAGCCAATACAGTCAATGCAGTATAGAGAACACTTAATTTCATATTAAAGTCTGTTTATTATAATTTATGGTAATAAATAAATTTATTATAATAAATGTATTATAATATTATATTAATTTCACATTAAAGTCATACAATCATTTCAATCACTCTCTAGAATTCATTGTCCAAAATGGGAACTTAGAAACCTAAATAAATTACATATATACACAACAAAACATTTAAAGTATATTCCACCTCATTAACCATTTTCCTTTTTCTTGAGGCATCCACCCAGGGCTGGCTGCCATGACAGAGGAGACATGGAGACCTGCAGCCTCCCAGAGCAGCTGGAGGTCCACTGTGTTTCCCTAGAGAATCTCAAATAACACCAATGCTCAGGCACCTGAACCCCAAATTTCATGTTTAAACTTAATCACTTTTGCTTAAGAACACTCTAGAGTCTTGGAGACTAGACTTCTTCCTTTTTATTTAAACTTTCTCATATTTATCAGCTTTTATTACAGCTCCCTTCAGTCCTCCATCCATTAAACAATGAACACAGACTCACAAAATGGTTACTTGAACCTTCTGATGAAAATTCCTCTTGTGTTTCATGGAGTCTTTTCCTCCCAGAGCTCATCTCTCTCTACCCGAATCAAAATATGTTACTTCATTTGAGATCTTGTCCGTGCTGGCAAAAGTATAAATATTACTTAGCATACATACAGGAACCTACCTTATGCATTCCAGTAGTATGACTGATATTTGCTATTATCAGTAAAAAAATGTTGAATCATTTTAGCACACAGTTCTGCTAACATAGTAAGATTGTTTTAGATAAAACTTCTAGATAAATGATGATGGTCCTCCTGGAGTTATTCCTAGATAAGGTCAGGTTTTGTACTCTTTTTTTATATTTTATTACATATTACAACATAACATTCTATAGTCTATTAAATATTAAATAATATGTATCATATATAGCATAATTTGACAAAATCATACAATACGTATGTTGTTGTTATAAGATTTTTCTTACTATTTCTACAGTTTGCCAAGACTTTGTGCTATAAATAGTCTAAATTCATGATTCAAAAAAACCTATGAAATGCAGCTCCACATTTTATCTGAAAAATGTTTCCTTGTTTTTCAGCACACTATGAAATTGCCCAAAACGGAAGACAGTAGCAAAATAAGGACAGTAGCATTAGTTAAACATATTGCATCACTACCTGATGATGAAATTGTTATGCATCATTTTTACTAATCAGAGGATGTTATACAGCATGAGTCAGGCAGTCACTGATTTACTATTAGCTATATAAACAGAGATGAGAGGAGTGTTCAATAGGTCAGGAGAGAAACTGAGGTAGACAACCTTAAAGGAAGATGAAGACTCTTTCAGTTCTCCTGTTGCTATATGCAGCTGTCTCCTCTGGTTTTCCTGTGGCTCCAGAAGCAGAAGATGAAGGAAAAACCCTACAGCTTGTAGAGGTAAATATTTTATTTCAGTGCATTTTTACGGGAAATATAAAATACTCTGAAAGATAATTGTAATTGCAATTCACACTATATTGCTTGGAATCAAAGAGGTACCATTTTGCAGAAGTTTCAAGAGAAAGTTTTTCCTATCAGTCTAGAAAATGTGTGAAAATTATGTGGAACCTATTTACCCCAAAGTCATGGGAATATTGTATACTTCACTTCTGGTGTTGTGAGTAAAATTGTAAAAAAAACTTCTGAAGCATGAGTTCTAGAAAAAAGACTCTATGGCGCTGCAAAAATAGTCAAACTCATAAATAATATACATTTCAGAATGTGCTTTGAAACTTGTGATATGACTAGTCTTAGTAACATAACGAAAGAAACTTGCTTGAAGCAGGCATATGTTTCAATGTTTGACTGAATAGAACTTTTATGGAATATACTGGAAAAATGGACATCCATGAGATATATAGTACTCATATAGACACAACACTATTTGTAGTAGATAAAATTGTTGAAATTTAGTAGGAAGACCTGGGTTTCTGTGTCATATTTTGTACCTAAAAATAAAAGGTATGATTTGTCAGGTCTGACTCTCTAGTAGTATTCACCTGCTTCATTGACAGTCTCACTGCCAGTCTCAATTTCTTTGAGTGAGATCAGATATAAACTTCCTCATAAGTTTCACTGTTAGAGTAATGGGGCACCATAAATAATTCGGAGAGTATTTATGTATGGTAAATATATTCCATCAATGAAACAGGAAATTCAGAAAACTATAGCAAAACTGTAATCTACACCCGATTCCTCAGAACAATTCCTGCAGAAAACAGGTTGTTCTTATTCCTGGTAAACACAGGGCATATCAATATGTGAATAGTTAAAGATCACTTAGAAAATGTAAGTGTGGTTGAAGACAGTACTATGTCATATGTCATAATGCACTTCTTTTTTTCAAACTTTGATTCAGAGTTATCTACAGAACTTCTATGGCCTTCAAAGGGATCACCATCCTCATTTAAGAAGCCATGGTGAAAATCCCCTTGCTGCAAAGCTCAAGGAAATGCAGTCATTCTTTGGACTACAAGTGACTGGGAAACCTGACCTTGACACTTTGGAGATCATGAAAAAACCCAGATGTGGTGTACCTGATGTAGGGCAATACATGTTCACACCAGGGAATCCCAAATGGAAAAGAAATAACCTGACGTACAGGTAATCTTTCCTAAACGGATTCAAAAATATATAAATCAAGTGCCCCAACGCTGGAGGGTCTGAAGTAATTACATTATGCTATATATGAAGACACAGAGTGGTTAAGTGTGTTCTAGAAGAAGAGAAAGACTGTAAATCGTGGTATCTAAAACAAAGTCGTTATTAATTTTCATTAATGAGGGATATCTAAGAATTTTTACTTTTTCAGAAGTTATTATTTTTCAGCTAAAATGCTGAAATTCTGGTAAAATTATGATATTTCAGCTGAGTCATTAACAATATAATTAATACATGTTGTGCTTGTTTTCAAGGATTTTGAATTACACCCCAAAGATGAGACAAGCCGATGTAGAGGAAGCAATCCAAAAAGCTCTAAGTGTCTGGAGCAATGTGACGCCATTGACATTCCAGAAGGTTGAGGACAAAGAAGCAGATATAATGATCTCTTTTGCTTATAGAGGTAACAATAATAACTTTGCATATTAAATAGCCATCTGTAGTTATAGAAGTAATTCAGGATTGTAACTGATTTTTTACCTCCTCATTTTAGACCACCGTGACAATTCTCCTTTTGATGGTCCCAATGGGCAGCTGGCTCACGCATTCCAGCCTGGAGAAGGTATTGGTGGAGATGTGCATATTGATGAGGAGGAAGCTTGGTCAAAAGGTGGAAATGGTAAGGATTTTGTAATTGGATCCCTTTATATAGTTTTACTCCCTACAGTTTTAGCTCATGTGATACAGTACTCTAGTTGATGAGCCTTACTACAGGCAGAGAAGTGAGGAGAAAGGACAAAACTGGTCCTTTAGAATTGCTTTGCTTTTTTTAATTTCTTTTTAGGAATTAACTTTCAAAAGATAGACAATTAGGTCTTAATGGCTTATAGTGGTATATAAACTTTATAATAATTTTAAAGTCAACACTTTAAAATATTTTTTTGTTCAGATGAAGCTAAGACTTGGATACAAGAAAATCTGATGGGAGACTTCCCTGGACAAATCCTTTCTCTTTCTTAATCTAGCCCTTCAAATTTTGGTGCTAACTAGGGTGTTTCACGTATCACCAAAACTATAATTTCAGTATTTGTTTTGAAGCCTTTTTTCTGTTGGATTGCTGCCAACAGTTATTCATTGTTGGCATCATCCTTGATCTGAGTAGTTTATGTGATAGCAGAAGAAACAGTTTGTGTTTAAGACACAAGGACACTAAAGAAATGACAATGAGACCACAATTAGGGCCAGGCATTCTTTACATACTCAGATAGCTCTTCTGTTACCATATTTTCAAGTTGTGATGTTGCCAGAATGATTTACAGTCTCTTGTACCTCTA
This sequence comes from Pitta sordida, assembly GCA_013390025.1. Classification (NCBI taxonomy): domain Eukaryota; kingdom Metazoa; phylum Chordata; class Aves; order Passeriformes; family Pittidae; genus Pitta; species Pitta sordida. The sequence goes on from WEKX01008911.1 coordinate 99,726, forward strand.
GTGTATTTTAGGAGGAAGCATAATTGTTTCCCATGAAGTAAATTGTGCTGAATATTGAAACACATTTTACCTTGATTCATATGATTTTTCTCCTACAGGTTACAATTTGTTCATTGTTGTTGCCCATGAGCTTGGCCATTCACTGGGTCTGTCTCATTCCGATGACCCTGGAGCACTGATGTATCCAGCTTACTCCTACACGGACCCCAATGAATTTCTTCTTCCTCAGGATGACATTGATGGCATTCAAGCCATCTATGGTAAGAAAAAAAATATTTATTTAATATTTCTACTTGGGAGACTGGTAAACGGTAAAAATGATGTATTTAAAATACTATGTTTATTCCACCAAAATGAGAATTGTAACAGTTGCTGAAAAATAGATAACAAAAGAGAGAAAAATCCTGGAATCTAACTTCAATTGAAGTCCATTTCTTAAATAAACTCATTTTGGAGCAGATGAACACAAACAGTTTTATCCAAACTGAAATTCTACATTTCATGACAAACTCTTACTTTAAAACTGTATCGCTTCTCATCCTCTATAAAAAGAGTTCTTTGTGTCCTCACAGAACTTCTGAACACTGTTTTTATATTTCTCCACACCAAGTGATAAATATTCTTCTTACAGGAAAGTCTAACACTGCTGTGCAGCCAACAGGACCTGTAACTCCAGAAGCTTGTGACCCCAATTTGACATTTGATTCTATTACTACCCTACGTGGAGAAATTATCTTCTTCAAGGGCAGGTAACAACAATGAGCATACATATTACCTCTTTAAATATTCAATAGTTTTAAAAAATCCACAAGGGAATCTTTCCTTTTGGAATCTAGCACTAAGACAAGCACCAGAAAACTACCATACATATATTTGCAGAATTGAGAGTTCTCAAATCACTAATACTACTACCATGAGTCCAAATTGACAACAGTAGGGAAGATAGGTTGTTTTCCAGCTATTCTACTACTGTGGCCACTGCTATGGCAGATTTTTCTCTGAACTTGGTTCAACTAACAGCAATGTAAGAGAATTCATATATCTCTTGGCCGTGTATCCATGGGTCCCACACTCAGTGCAAGAGCAGGGGCAGAACTGAAAGAACTGACAGGTACTGAAGTAAGCTCTGAGCCTGTATGTCCTAAAAAGAGATAAAAGGGCTTGTATTCGACTTGCCTTTTTTTACCATGTAACTGAGACATTAAAATTAAGAATTCTGTTGCTTTAGGTTTCCTTTTTATTCAGTGAAGGGGGGGATATTCATACCCAAGTTCTCCTCTCCCCTTTGTTATATTCCAGGAGATATAATAGTTATTTTGAATTTATGATAGGAGTGGAACTATTTTATTGCATTAATTTTGTTTCAAACAGATACATGCTGCGCAAACACCCTGCAAGGACAGAGACAGAGCTCAATTTTATCTCCCTGTTCTGGCCAAGATTGCCATCAGGAATTCAAGCAGCTTATGAAAATGTGGAAAGGGATGAAATTTTATTTTTTAAAGGTAATGGAATCTAAAATTCTTTACTTTTCCTGACCAGTTACTCCTTGCTCCTTTGCAAACTATGCACTTACAGAAGTCGAAGTGTTTTTTAAGGAAGTGAAACAGAGAATATTACAATTCTGTGAATAATTAAACCAGAGGATCATACTGCTGTAAGGGATCTCCAGGAGCCGTAAGCCTGAAAACTTGGCCCTCTCTTACAGTTAATGCTCTGAAAAACAAGACATGAAAATAGATACCCTTTTTCAACCTAGTTCCTTTCAGGTAACAGCACTTCACTTCTAGGACCAGGATTTTTGCTGAATTCAGTTGTCAAATACAGGATCTTTATGCAACTGTTACTGATATGCTTATTGGCACTTTGCGATATTTTCAGGGGAAAAAAAATTGAAAAGGAAAGTCAGTAGAAAAGCGTACTGTGAGAGGAAAAATTTTCACTGAGCTATCAGTGCTTTTCTTTAAAGGTCTCAAATACCCTTTAAATAGCTCAAATAACTTTATTGTATACATATTACAGTACATGATCTATTACCATATATAAATATGTTCATTGTATCTAGAATTATCCGACCATTTAAATTAGAGATATATGTTTTTCTTAATAGCTTAATGTGGTGAAAATTACTAGTTTTCAAAATATTATATGGCTTTATAATCAAATAGCATATTACAGGAATTTCACAAATTCAGTATCCCAATCCAATGTCAGTGCTCAGCCCTCCCTGGGTTGTTAGCCAGACAATTATTTTCTATTAATTTTTAAAAAAAAAAACTCTTGGAAAAGTTGTATCTATACACCTTACGATTTTAATGTTTCATTCGTAAAAATGAGAGACTCTTCCACTGTCTCCATTCCCAGTGTCAAAATTAGTAACATTTTGTAAAGAAGTAAACTGAAAGGAATACTACTGACATCTAGACACATTGCTGTCTACACATCAAAAACATAAGTAAATGTTGTCTACTAATAGCAAAAACAAACGAAATTTGCTTATATTTTTCAGAGGATAAATATTGGGTTGTCAGCGGATATGACATTGTGCCTGGCTATCCCAAGCCAATCTATCGCTTGGGGTTCCCAAAGACTGTTAAAAGAATTAATGCAGCTTATAGTGATGAAAACACAGGAAAAACATACTTCTTTGTAGCTGACAGATACTGGAGGTAAGATTTAATGTTCATTTACCAGAAGGCTTATTTTCATTTGTCCCTGGGGATTGATGTATTGCAAAATTCAAGTGTAATGATGCTTAAATAGGAGATACTCCACAAATTTAAATATGATTCTCTGACACTTGAAAAAAAATAAGCATTTGCTAGAAAATGCAGTCGAGTCTCCTATATCGTGCACCCGTGGTCCCAATTTGGACCCACGTAGCCCAACCTCGGCGTTGAATGGCAGCCATGAGGCTGCCGCCACCTGTCCCACCCCGGGAGCTTTTTTTGTGCAAATGTGATCATGTTCACTTTTAATTCACATTTTAAACAAAATGAACTTCTAATATAGAATGTAGTAATTAAATTTCTGTATAAAGAAAGTGTAAATACTCTCTAAATATTCAGTTGGTTGTGTTTGTATTTCAAGCTCAAAAGAAATTTCAGAGGCCGGCTTTGTTTAAGAACTGCATAGTTGACACTAATTGTTTCAGAAGTGTGCTACCATCTTCTTCTCCAAAGTTTTATGTTTTGCCTTTATATTGAACCTGATGCTCAGTACCTCAAAGTAGAAACTTATTTTATGTTCAACTGATTGCTAAGGCTCTGCTGGTCCAGAAATACATTAATAAATTCCCGGGCTGCATTCCCAGGGTCCATGAGAACCTTTTTAGAAACTTTACTACAGGCACGATTTTCAAATCTTGAGACACTCATAATGTGAGTAACTTAACACATAATAGGAAAAATAAAAAAGCTACTTTAGTTCATCTTCATGAGCTTTCTTAGGGCCAATAGAGTTGCATATATGTATGAATTTGCTTTGACTTTCAAAATATTGTCCACTTCCTCAAAAATTGTAATGACGTTTTTTGTTCTAAGATACGATGAAAGGAAAAAATCCATGGATCATGGTTATCCCAGGAAAATAGTCTCCCACTTTGGAAAAATTGGGAGAGTTGATGCTGCTTTCCAGAAAGATGGTAAGTAAACGCATAATCTGTTTCCTTGATTATTTGGGTTTCTATAGATAAAATAATTTGTTTTCGAAAAGCTGTCATTAACCTTAACCAGAACAAAATTAACAATATCATGTAAAAATAAAGAAATGTTATAATAAACAAAATTCTTATAATTGGGATTTTTTTTACAAAATACTGAAAAAAGTAATCTGTGAAATATAATTTGATTAAATTTTACTTCTAGGCTATGTCTACTTATTCCATGGAAGAACTCAGTTCCAGTTTGATCCTCATGCCAAACGGATTGTTGCACAAATGAAGAGCACCAGCTGGTTTAATTGTTAATTACAATGTTTTTCCATATACACACTGTGGTTTTATGTATCAGATTTTTCAGTATTTCATGACTATCAGGTCAGAATGAATTTCCATCCAAACTCTGTAGAAGTATAGCCTTAAAAATTATTTATTTTAAACCAAATACCTCTATATAATTTTTTGCAGTTTCCTTGTCATGTTAAAGTTTCCTAATAAATTATGTTTTTCATATAATTTTGTCCTTGATGTCTTATTTGCACTAATGCTCAAGAGCCAAGTCTAACTCTCAAACGTTAAAAAAAAAATATTATGGCAGGAAATGTCAGGGTTTTTTTCCCAAAGACAGAGAAAGGAGCAGAGAGCTGTCTCTGAACTCCATCACACCACTCAGGCCCAGGTGAAAATCTAATGTGTAATTAGGCCAGTTGTAGCTCATTATCATCAGCGTTCAATCTACTTCCATTTTCTATTCCTCTTTTCCCAGTTTGTACTCTCTGTTCCTCTTTCCCCACTCTTAGCCTACTGTCTGGTGTGTATGTCTTTGCATCTGTAGGCAGAGGGGTGGAATGTGAGGTGGGCCATGTGTTTTCAAGTCTGGAAATGTAGATTAGAAAGGACCCCTGAGATGACTGAAACAAGTCTCTTGCCATCACAGGTAGCCACTTCATACAGCAAACAAATAAACGTCTTTAATCACAGAATACTATGAGTTGGAAGGGACCCACAAGGATCATCTAGTCTAACTCACCATCTAACACCCATACAGAGAGCGAACGTACACCCCAGAGTGGTGAACATAAAACTAGATCCCTCACAGGTGCACAGGCCACTCTAAGCCAGGACTGACCCACAGGACCATCCAGCCCGACACCCCCCAGCTAGACCATGTCACTGAGCTCCTCATCGAGTCTGCTCTTAAACACCTCCAGGGACGGCAACTCCACCACCTCCCTGGGCAGACCAT
>WEKX01008911.1:109491-157050 GCA_013390025.1 Pitta sordida
GGTTTTGGTTTTAATGGGGTTCACATCTCATGTGTGACTCCCATTTCCTAGGCCAAAAATGGTTAAGAGTTCCTCTACATTTGGTGGTCCCATTTCATACAGACGAGTCAGGATGATTTAAAAGGTTTTGCATTTGTCCACCATTTCATCTGGCATGAAATTGCTCAAGTTTGCTAAAATCCAGGGTGTAATAACTAAAATTGAGCAGCAGTTTTGAAATGGTAGTCAAAGAGCTTAAGCATATTCAAATACATACTAACTGACTACATATGACTGTGAAATCGGATGGCTTCAATTAGGTTTTGTTGTGTCAGTCAGCACAGTGTTCTAGCATGTGTGGAGGTAATCAGAGCATGATAAACTCTGAGTCAGTCTACAGCTAACTCTACAAAGCACCCCATAACCCTACAGACTGGGATGCAAGAAAGAATGCACGCAAAGAGGAAAGCAGACTGCTCTCTTACCAGGACTGGGATGAGATTAAAAATGAAGGATCTTTCACTTTGGCTTTTAACATGTGCAGCTGTTTCGAATGCTCTTCACACTCACCCAGAGAAAGACATAAATGAAGATGCAAAGCTTTTACAGGTAACTGCATTGTCCTTATGTGAGGTCTGATGTACCCTCTATCTTCAGATATAACCTGTGTGTTCCAGCTGTACAGCAGCTTGCTGTTTTTCTGAGATAATGCTATTGCACAGAACAATGTTGCCCAAACTTTACTAAAATAGCATAAATCTTTGCAAACTAGAAATATCAAGCAAATAAGGGTCAGAGACAATGTTGTCTGTTTCTGTTTAGCTACAATCCTGAGGAAAACATTTCTTGTGCTCCAAAATAACAAGCAGAAGATTTTGCCAGCAAAGAACACAAACAATATCAGCCCTAAGGTATTTAAGAAGCAGATCAAAATCTGAAATGTATTTGGTTTTTTGTTTGTTTGTTTTTCACTAGGACTATTTAAATAAATTCTACTCTGTTGAGCCAGATCCAAATCTACTTGGATGGAAAAGAAATGCTGAATCCACAGCTGAAAAACTTCAGAAGATGCAACAATTCTTTGGTTTGAAAGTGTCTGGAAAACCAGATAATGAGACATTGGAAATTATGAAGAAACCCAGGTGTGGAGTTCCTGATGTGGGTCTCTATGGTGTTACCCTGCCAGGATGGAAAAAAGACAAACTGACATACAGGTTGTATTTCAGTAGTTACTTTCTGAGCTGAAATTTTAGGTTTGTGGGTATCCAATTTTGTTACATTTAAGTACAACTTCTATAGCAATTGTTTCCAGTTGGGAATATAAATATGTTTCTCTTTCCCCATCTGTTAGTTATGAGTACTCCTGAGAGGAATTTCTGCAAGACGAGATGGGTATTTCACATTTTCTGGGTCAACCACAGCATTTTGCCTGTCCTATATCACTCCTGACAAATACTCTGTAAGCAAACAGAATCACCAATTGCACACTGTACAAGCATCATTATCTTCAAAATTTGCTAAGACCAACAGTTAAGTAGTCACAGAAACCTGTGGAAGTAATTTTCCTCATGCAAAAGTAACAGCTTCCTGGCTTAGGGTCATTTTAGGTGACTTAGGTCATTTTTAGTGACATGGTCTAGCTAGGGGATGTAGGGCTAATGGTCCTGTGGGTCTCTCCTGGCTCGGAGTGGACCGTGAGCCTGTGAGGGATCTAGGTTTATGTTTACTACTCTGGGGTGTGCATTCGATCTCTGTACGGGTGTTAGATGGTGAGTTGGACTAGATGATCCTTGTGGGTCCCTTCCAACTCATAGTATTCTGTGATTCTATTCTGTGATTCTGTGATTTTGAGAAAAAAACTGATACTGTCTACACAACTATTATACTGAAAAAGATATTTTAGACAGTTATCACTTATTTCAAACTCAGTTCAAGATGAATCTTGAGAGCTATTGGCTTAGAGGTAAAATTGCTTCTTATACATTTCTGCTCATCTTCTTAAAAATATTAGATGATTTTTTCTGCAAATATTAAGTACTTATCCTTGAATTCTCATAACCATAGAATTGTGAACTATACACCAGATATGAGCAAAGAGGATGTGGATAAAGCAATCCAGAAGGCATTTGAAGTGTGGAATGCTGTCACCCCACTGATGTTCACTCGTATTCATAAGGGAATAGCAGATATAATGATCGCTTTTGGGACCACAGGTAATATGGTAACTGCACACAAAGGTAAGATTAATTTATAGATGCTTCGATTGTCATAGCATAAACTCAGTGTTATTTCAACTTCATTTTATTTAGCTCATGGACATTGCCCTCGCTATTTTGACGGCCCCCTAGGAGTCCTCGCTCATGCCTTTCCACCTGGCAATGGTTTAGGTGGTGATGTACACTTTGATGAGGATGAAAAATGGACCACGGGCTCAGCTGGTTAGTAAAAAAAAGGTTTCTGAAGTGTTATGCAGATGAATAAATTCTTTTCTGATTTTACTTAAATGAAGGAATAGATTGAGATGAAACAAAGCATTAACTAGAAGAGCAGTTTGAGGATATTACAGGTCATCCTCCAACCTGGATACTGACACAGACATAAACTCAACGTGATCTAGTCATAAAAATGCCAACGGGACAGCCCTCTTCAGGCAGGAATGTTACAGACATGGCCACTCTTACCTGGGGGCTGGTAGCCTTAGCCTTCAAGCTAGCCATAGAGCACATACTGCCTCTGACAGGTCTGTCAGCACACAAGCACATTACCCTTTTCTCACTCAGTTTTGGGGGTATAAAACTGCAGAGGATAACTGCAGCAGTGGAATCAAGGTCACGTCACAGGAAAAGAGATAATGAACAGGAAGGTGCTGTAAGAGCAGTGCATGAAGAGGAAGGTGTGGGTTTATTGTGGTGAGGGAAAAAAAATAGGATGAGAGGTGGACATCTCATGTGATAAAATCTAATATTTTCCTACTGCTAGGACTAAATGGGTTAACCGCAGCTTTGCTGCTGTTCCTCAGCAGCACGGCTCCAGTGACCAGGCATTGCAGAACTCAAATAGCTCAGAACACCCGTGAGAGGGGAGGACTGACTGGAAATAAGTGTGGAAAAAATGAAGCTTTGTTTTGTTTAGTTTTTGAAAAACAAATAGCTTCAGCCAGCCTTTCTTGGGCAATCGATGAGCAGTCCTCTCCTCTGCCACAGATTTATGATCTTCACTAAGTTTGTTGACATTTCTGGCTTTTGGTCTGCTGAGCAGATGATCATTTTCCCTGATTCAGAAAGGCGTGTTTCTTGGGGGGATGCACGTTGGAGGAAATTCCGGTTTTATCTATTTACTGTGTTAACATATTTCACAGGGAATAAGCATGCATAAGCATAATAAGGCAAACAAAAGCAAAAAAAGCATACGCTTTAAATTCCTAATGGTAGAAAGATAAATTGTTCTGCTATCATTGTATTTTCCCTTGTTTATTCATGATCTCACCTTTCTTTCTCAGATTTTAGGAGGGAGGGTGACACACAGAGTGACACTTTGATAGCTGTAGTGAGCACGGAGTGCGCTGTCCTACACTTGCCCTGGAGAGCTGTTAGTTTGATCTGACTCACTATCTAATCTATGCTACCTCAGCCAGGAAACCCTGCCAGGACATTCCTCAGAGCTGCACCCACACTCACCTCCAGACATCTACTCATGCCACACACATACTTTCAGTAGCTAACAGAGAGAAAGAGGGACACAAGCCACTCCCTCCTAATGTGGAAAGACCACAACCTTTTCCTACAGAAAAACTTGTTCACATATATGCATACCCTAGTGAATGCTTTATGAAAGCTATCACTGAGCAGTAGCTCTCTTGTTATTGTATCAACCAATTACAGAACAAAATTAGACTGATCTCTTCTCTCTATAAATTTCTTAAGGATTCAACTTGTTCCTCGTTGCTGCTCATGAGTTTGGCCATGCCTTGGGTCTCTCCCATTCTAATGATCCGAGGGCTCTCATGTTCCCCAATTATGCCTACATTAACCCCAGTGAATTTCCCCTCTCTCCGGATGATATAAGTGGCATTCAGTCCATTTATGGTGAGTAAAATCCATGGCTTTAAAAAAAAATTGTACGAAAGAGAGAAATAATCTCTTTCACAAAGTTTCACCACCAAAATAATTGTAGTCTCATATATCAAAAAAAGGAATTTGTATCTGAAAACCTTAATGTTTCCACAATTTGTTGTATTTTTTCTAAAATGTCTCCCTCAGGTTCCCCACCAAATACCCCAGATAAAAGGCCAGACATTCCTAACTCACCTAAAACCTGTGGCTCCCAGATGACTTTTGATGCTATAACTACACTCAGGCGAGAAGTCATTTTTCTAAAGGGAAGGTAAATACTGATATACTGTTTGACTCTGTGGGGTTTATTTTTTCTTGATTTATACAAAGACTGAATGCTTTTCTGGTTCACATGAGTATGGAGTTTACAATAAGACAAGCGGATAGATTTCATTTCATGGAAATAAATGGAAATAATGGAAATACAAGTCATATTTACAGGATCTCCTTAAAAAACATACTTCACTTTTTCCCCAGAAAACATGTCAATACCAATAAGACTTTATTCCCAAATGTACAGATGGTTGCACCGAGTAGTGGCTTGACTAAGTCCTGCACCTATTTCCAAAGAATCATAGAAAAGTTTGTGTTGGAAAGTACCTTGAAGATCATCTACTTCCAACCAGGGACACTTCCCATGAGACCACATTGCCCATCCAACTTGATCCGAACATCTAATTAAGTGTTGAACTAATTTAACTAATCACATTAATTAATTAAGAAATCAATATGTTTGACAATGTAGTTGAGCCAATTTCTCTTCCAGCCACCTTTGCAAGTCTGAAGTTATCCAGGGAATTTATCTGGAGAATAGCTTCCAGTAAGGGTCATCTGGGATCCTGTAACTCTCTTACTCTGTGGTACAAACTGAAATTCTCAGCTGCTTATTGCTGATCCCTTTAATCGATCAGTAACAATGAGAAGGGTAATGCCAGAATGAAGCTAGAATTAAAACCCCCACATTTTCCACTGTGTTTTCCTTTCTGACACATCAACCTAGGTAACTCCATTGACAAGAAAGAGCTTGTAAGTCACATTGCTCTTCCCATTCTTTTGCATATATGTATAGAAATGTCTATGGTTTATTATGTACTACAAAACCTGTTTCATATTTCAATCAGACATCTATGGCGGGTCTATCCTGATAACTCAGAAGTTGAGCATGAGTTAATTTCTGCCTTCTGGCCAACTCTACCACCTGGTATTGAAGCTGCGTATGAGAACATGAAAGATCAGATACTATTTTTCAAAGGTGAAGTATGAGATTTTCTTTAAATTTTTCTCCAAATTCAATTTTGTGGGAAGAAGGGAGGAGGAAAGGGGAGATATGTGTGCTTGAAATTCACTTTCAAATAAATAAAATAAAAATTTAGGACATTTCATACAGTTTTCCTACAACCTACAATAAAAGAGTGTATTTTTCCTTTTATGTCTGAAAATGACAGGTGAAACTAAATACTTTTATGTCTTTTAACAGGCGATAACTTCTGGGTCATCAGAGGATATCAGGTGTTGCTTGGTTATCCAAAAAATATCAACACACTGGGCTTCCCTAAAGGTGTCAAGAAAATTGATGCAGCGGTTTGTAATAAAAATACAAGGAAGACAGACTTTTTCATAGGTGACAAGTACTGGAGGTAAGAAGAATTGTCAGGATTTTCTTATGAATGCCCCCAATCAATATAATCTGAATACAATTTAAATTTTCCATGTGATACAGTGGAAGTAGGTAATTCTAGAAATCCTACTTTTCATAGAAATTTTTCTTTGACTGCTGCATGAGGAGAAGAGTATAGCTTTGAGTTTTGAGAACTTAAGAGTGTACTGAAATGAGCATTCAAAATATGGACATGCTTCATAGCATAATGTTTGGAAGCTGAAAAAGTGCAGTACCTAGAGAATTTTTACACATTCAAAAGAATCTCCAGAAAGCAAAGATCTGAAAGCTAACCTGCTTCAGCAGAAAGTTGGCTGGGATGGCTTGTGAGGGATTTTAGTACAGTGGTAAGTGTCCCCACCTGGCGTGTGGGAGACCTGGGTTCGATTCCTGCCAGGGAGACAGTGTTAAGAGTTGGACTCGATGATCCTTGTGGGTCCCTTCCAACTCAATATTCTGTGGTTCTGTGATTCTGTCATGAATGCTTATTTTCAGCAATTATTCACAACTCCCTGTTGTGTCCTCCTGCCAGTGGTATTCTGCAAAGGGAGATGGTGGAGTCACCATCCCTGGAAGTGTTTAAAAAGAGACTACATGAGGCACTTAGTGCCATTGTTTAGAGGAGGTGATTGTGCTAGGTAATAGGTTGGTATTAGGTAAAGTAGTAGGTAAGATAATAGATAATAGGTTGGACTTGATCTCACTTGTTGATTCTGTGAGTTTGTGATTTCTCTGATTTCTGAAAAGTCCTGGATTATTTTACCCCATTTAGAAAAATAAAAATGAGAGTTTCTTTCCTGTCTTTTACTGGTTAGCACTGAATTTTCAATGTGTTTCTTCTAAATCCTGTTCCCACACTGACATGAATGATTCCCTGTACCTGAATACAAGCAGATGGAAGCAAAAAGTTATCTTTTGATAAGTCAATAGATACTTTCTGTGTGCAAGAACAGGCTGCAAAAGCCTTCTGTAGGCAGCCAGGAGCATGTGTGGGTTACCCAGACTTTGTTGTGACTAATTGTGGGGTTCCTCAGTGAGACATAAAGTCTCAGCTGAATTTTGAGATTCATGTGGTTTCCTGTCCTCTGTTTTTGACTGTTTTGGAAAGAATCTTTACAATATCTTGCACTGCTATTTTACTGCCTTGGTCACAAGACAATAGCATGCAAGAAAACCACAACACTCATTTCTTATCTATTAACCCATTCTCTCAGTCTCATGTGAAAAATATTTTTTGGAATCCAAGGAGAAGTAAAACAAAGGTTTGTTGTTTGCTTGTTTTCTTTTCCTGAGAAGTTTCCTCAAAATTTGAAGAACTTTTTAGGTTCTCCTTTTAGCCCCCTTAATTCTGTCCTGTCTCATAAAAATTGTCCTGGCTCAGTTAAGAACAACTAGCTTGTAGTAGAAATAAGTCAGCTTCCTTTCCTCCACCTAAATCTGTCAGATAGTAGAGGACTATGTACAATGTTTTATCAAAGTCTAAAAGGAGTTCAAAATTCTCATGATAAATATGTGGAGTTGCCATGGCAGGAATAAATCCATCCAGTTTCCATGCACTGTCTGTCATGCTGCTCTTTGTTGTAACCCCAGTGAAATCAGTCAAACCACAGATGGTGGGCACATTTCAGCAGCTGCCTAACTCTGTGCAGAATTGATATCTAAACTCTGTAAAATTGCAGGTCTCTCTTCATATGATTTAGGTTTGATGAAAACAGCCAGTCCATGGAGAAGGGTTATCCAAGACTGACAGTTGATGACTTTCCAGGAATTAACCAGAGGGTTGATGCTGTTTTTGAACAGAAAGGTAAATGAAATGAGCTTTTAAGTAAAATCACTTTATTTCTAAAGATCATAAGTTCTGAAGTTATGATGAATGTCATCATTATCCTGCAAACAACAGAAATTAAGAGATGCTCTCCTGTGTGTACAAAGATCCTGGTATGTAAAAATGTAACTGCTTCTTTTATGCATAACAAAATATTTTACTTTCTCATTTCCAGGATCATTATACTTTTTCCATGGACTGAAACAGTGGGAATTCAACCCTATTGCTAAAAAGGTTATCCAAGAAATAAAGAGTAACAGTTGGTTTAACTGTTAATGTCATTAAACTTTCTTATATTCAGCAAAAAACAACAAAAAAACATTCTGGAGATCTCAGAAGTTGTTCATATATATACTACTATACAGAAGAAGCAAAAGGATTAGTTTTCATAAATGTTTTTCATGTATTTTGATAAATTAATATGTCAGCTCAAATTGTATCTCCAGAGGCTAGAACAAAACTGCTTTTTTCCCCATAAGTGTAAACTGCGTAGTATAATTTATTTCTTGATGCTCCAGATAGTTTTTCAAGTACTTTGCCAATAAACAGGTTTTGGTTGATGTCATCTATTTTGTTTGATCTGTTGAAGGCATTCTATATCTCTGGGGTGTAAAAGACTGCAGGTCCATGTGCAAGTAATATCCTGCCAACATACAATGTTTGTATTTTTCTTTTCTCTCCAAAGAGTGAATGTGTTTTCTCTCCGAAGAGTGAGCATCTTTTCTCTCCATCTGCAAGAGCTAGGTTGATCATTAGTCACGTGCTTTTCTGTCCTGTCTCCTGCATCTTCTCCTGTTCTTCAACTACTGGAGCTTTGTTCCTTTCATATCATAAAAACATTTTGCCTTCAAAATCACGCTCTACCCCAAACACATTATCTCATCTAATAGTCACCCTGATCTGTCTTTATAGCATAACAATTAGCACCTCATCAGTGGCCACTTTTTGTGAAGCTGTGAATTACATCCTTCACAGATCAGCCCTGTCCCACCAAAAGAAGTAGATTCAGCTACCATGTCATGGAGCACAACCTTTGTTTCTCTAATACAAACTCTGTGCTTCAGGGACACATATATGTGAGATTTATTGGATACTGCCAGCACATGTGGGGCAAACTCCTCACAAAATTAGACAAAAGGTATACACACACAGTCATATCCTCCCCAGGTATTTATTTTACATTTAGTTCTGGAAAAAGGACCATAACATACTGCCAAATGGCTAGCCATACTGCCTGCATGGCTAGTGTATCTGAAAAATTGGTCTCAATATGGTTTATCCTCCTATTCTCTGGTTCTCATATCTGGCTGGTTTACGTGCTTCTTGTATGCTTGAGTAATATGTTTCTTTTGGCTATGTGCTTTTACAACAATGGCCTGAACCTTGCCCACACGATTTGGTGTAAACAGCAGGAGTACCATCATTTTGCTGCTGTTATATGAAAAACCTACTGGCTTTGTTCCCACCAGGAAACCAAAGTAGAAGCTCAAATATACTGTTTCACTGATGTACAAAACTAATAATGGTGAACACCATTGCAGTCTAGATCTCTAACAAAACTTAAATTAGGGTGAAATCACAGAATCACTAGGTTGGAAAAGACCTTTGAGATCATCAAGTCCAACCTACTACCTAACACCATCTCATCAACTGAACCATGGCACTAAGTGCCACATCCAACCTCTTTTTAAACACTTCCAGAAATGGTGACTCCACCACCTCCCTGGGCAGCCCATTCCAATAGCAAATCACTCTTTCTGCGAAGAATTTCTTCGTAACACCCAGCCTAAACTTCCCCTGGCATAACTTGAGACAGTGTCCTCTCGTTCTGCCACCGGTTGCCTGGGAGGTAAGATCGACTCCCACTTATCTACAACCTCCTTTCAGGCAGCTGTAGAGAGCAATAAGGTCACACCTGAGCCTCCTCTTCTCCAGGCTAAACAACCCCAGCTCCCTCAGCTGCTCTTCATAGGGCTTCTGCACCAGTCCCTTCACCATCCTTGTTGCCTTTCTCTGGGCATGTTCCGGCAATTCATCTGACTACTTTAACTTACTGTCTAGCTACATATCTACCCAAGTTAGGGAAGATCTCAATACTCAAAGAAGAGGGAGAATTTCAAGAAGTTCTCCACCATCTCATCTCACCTCACTCAAAGACTGTGCTGGGGGAAACCAACCAAGCCAATCAGCCAACTAGCTTATCATAGCTAACTTTCTGGCAGATAAGGTTTGGTGGAATTTATAGTGTCTTGAATGGGTATCTTTCATGTTTTTTTCTGAATAGAAGAACATCTTACTTTTCTCCTCTACAATGTTCACTTTTTGACAAGTTCCAAGAGCTGCATTTTATGCTTATATCTCAAGCCAGTGATAAAGTTGTATGAAGGCACTTGGTTGGTCAGCCACTCTCTGTGGAGTGATTGTGACAAGAGTAGAGTATGGTGGAGGCAAGTGGGATGGAGACAGTCTCTTACATATTTCTGTGCTTCCAGACTTCTTTTCTCCTGCATTCAATTCAAGTGATGTCTGCGTGGAAAGCGTAGTTTAACAGCACAATAACAGAAACTGCCAGGTTACACTGAAATGTTTATATTCAGATTACTCTTTCACACAGACTCAGCTCAGTGTGTAATACCATTGTAATTTTCACTGCAAGAAGCAGTTAATCATTGAGTCATCAAGGAGGTTATTCAGTTCTTTGTAATACATGGGCAAGTTCTTCGGTCTTCAGATACATAAACAAACATCATAGTTATGCTGTGCTCCTTCTTTTCTCCTGTCAACTATTGTTTCATAATTTATATAAATCCCCTGTCTAATGAAACTTAATATTTAACTGTGAAATGCTCTTACAGAAGTTTTCTGACTGGTAGCTTTGGCATTATGTTAAACCAGAGTGGGGTGAATGTTCCTAGGTCACCTGAAAAAATAAATAAGGCAGTGAATACTGCTTTCCATTTATTTGTAAAGAAGGCCTGAAAAGCCACTCCAAACATAAAAAGACTTGGGACCAGATAGACACACAGATGCACAGAAAACAGGATCCTACATGGTCAAGCTAAATAATTTTTTAGGTGTTTTTACTAAATAGTCTTCTTGTTTCCCACTGTACGCTTCCATTCAGTTTTGTAAACGTATCATACTCCACCTACTGTTGACCAGAGGAAGGGCAGACAAGGCAAGGCAAAGACATAAAAAAACAGAGAAAGTTAATCACCACTAAGAAAAAACTGGTTATTTCTTTGTCTTCCAATTAATGTTTTTTAGCAGCTGTTTAGTCAAATGCACCATAAGATCATAAGATGATGAGACTGGATTGAAATGAGGAAATTATACTTCTTAATGCAATGTGTTGCTGAAACAAACAAACTACCGCATTACTGGTAAATTGCCCCGAAAAATCCTACTCACTTTTTTGCCTACAGGAACCTGGACTCCCAACACTGGCATGGGAGTGTTTCAGCTAACAGAGTAGGAAAGTATAATAAAATACTTGCCAGAGCAGATCTTAAACCCCACCTCCTCTTTACTCTCTCAGGTGAACAACCTCTCCCCATGCTCTCGGGTGACAGACAGATGCCCCAAAAGCCTTGAGAAAACTTATAATGAATCTTCTTAAGGGTTTGGTACCTTAAAGACGAAAAAGACAAACATGGGAGCTAAAGTATGAAGAAAGAACTTCTTGTTACCTGGATGGACATAACCATCCTTCCCTGCACTCACTCATAATTTCATGCCTCCTGCTGCTAATTTTCCAATTCCTGATAACAGGAAAGGAAGCTGCAAGGCCAGTGTTTAAGCACTGATAGTCAACATCCTCTTTGAACAGCTTATGCAGATTGAACCTTTTTGAACACTGATCCTTCAGACATGCCAGAGCCATACCCAATGCAGAGAACCGAAATCCTGAAACAGAACATCAACAAGAACTGAGGATGAAGGGAACAATGTGCCAGGCCAAAACAGAGGAGAGCACTTCTGTGAAGTCTACGCACACAGGCACAGACCCTTGCAAGGTGAGCGCTCTTAGTGACAGCCATCTCTGTTACCTTACTGAGTATACCCTGTACGTGTACACCGTAGACAAGGCCTAAAAGTTTGAGAGGTGGGTTCTGGCTGTGAATCAGAGATTTTCATGATCTATCTCTACTCATTGATTAGATCACCTTGGAGGAAGAGGTGCCTCTTGAGTTTTTTCTTATGCATCCTAGCCTTCATTCGTTTCTGTGATCTATAAGCACCGTACCTTGCTACCTCTCAATAAGTGATCGGACATAGATCTATGTTTGTCCGTGCCTATAAAAGTGCCTTTCCCACAAGTGTCTGTGTGTCTGCGCAGGCTCTGTGGGGCTCTGCAGCCTGCAGAGGCTAATGGAGTAGGGGATCTCATCAATTGTGTGGAAATGGCTTCCCTGTGTGCTACAAACCAATGCTGCTTGTTGAACCAAGGGCCATAGAACCTTCCCATAAATAAGCAAGGTAAGGTTTTAAACTGTCAGATAAAAATCCAACATAAGATGCTACAAAGTCTGGGGTGAGTAACTCAGCCTTGGGATATTGTGACTGTGGGACAACTGTTTGAGCTTGGATTGATGAAGGTGGTGTTACTATTGGAGCAGTTGCTGCGGGTACAGGAGATTAGCACAGGCTGACCAAAAAAATGCTGCTTGTTGCAAGAGATTGTAGTTGCAAACCTCACTTTGCCAAGCACAGCCTACACATGCCATGGCCACAGCCTGCAGGGGCCAGCCAGCACTGCCCACTGCTCTGCACATCAATGTCCCCCGAGCTGGGAGTGGGTGGTCACAGCTGCCACCCCAAGGTCACAACTGTCACCCAGCGGTCACAGCTGCCACTGAGGGGTCACAGAAGGTAGCCAGTGGTCTAAGCTGCCGTCCCGCGGTCATGGTTGCCACACCACGGTCACAGATGCCACCCAGCTGTTGTAGGTGCCACCCTGCGGTTACAGCTGGCACGCAAAGGTCACAGAGCTGTCACCGAGGTTACAGCCGCCACCCGGTGGTCACTGCTGCCACCCCGCGGTCACAGCTGCTCCAGCGCCTGCTCCGGGCTGGCCCCCGACAGCTCAGCTCCTCAGATGCTTAATTTCGCCTGTGTGGTTACTCAGCTCGCGGTTTTCCAGATAACAGTTTGCATAAAGGTATTTCATGGAGAAAAAAGTATGCGAGGAGAAGCATTTGGATTTCAAAATGAAAAGCGCTTTGTTAAATCTATTACTGTAAATCAAATAGAGTGAGCTGTGTGTTTGTCATATTGGTTGTGATTCAAAATCACTAAAGAGAAAATACATAGACGAGCACATATAGGATGCTAGTAACTATGCCCTGAAAGACTGAGTCCCCTAAATTGCCAGCAACTATTATGGGAACTGGTAAAAGCTGTTTTGCCTTAGACTAAGTTACAATGGTTAAAATTAAAAATCAGTATTTAATAATGGGGTTTTTTTAAAAATAAATAATTTACAGACACATGGAAAATGCCATTATTAAACAAAACAACTTGGTATAAATATTAGAAGTGCAGTTTACAAAAAGCACTGGAAAAAAATTTCAAATGTGTATACATATACATATACAAATATATATGCATATTTACTTCTGCCTGTGTTTCAGACTAGCATCATTACTTTTATAACCACTGCTTTGATTTTCGCCCAGAATTATAGAAGAAACCATTGACACAATAAATATATGATCTCTTTTCTTTAAATCATGATGAAATTTAGCTTAGGGGATTATATATTTCCAAGCAGCTCAACAGTGTATTTATCACTTCATACTGCTGCAAACAGGATTACTGTGAACAAGCCAAATTTTTAGTGCAAAAGAAATACACTTTGTGGAAGGAAGCAAGGGAAGTTTACGCTGATCTCAAGAGGAGAAAATGGTACAGGTATGTCCTGGAGAAAAATCTGAAAGTTAACAAGTGTTTTACAGAAAGTTACAGAATATGGAAGGAGAATGGTATTATTGAAGATGTCTTTTTCATTTCCAAACATGATAATTTTTTTTTTCATTTCCAGGAACACAGAGCAGCCTGTGTACATCATGAACTGGAGGACTGGTTTTAATTAGAGAAGAAGGTGCTGATTCAGCAAAGCGTTCAGGCTTATGCCAAAATTCAAACGCATGTTTAAATAACACTAATTTTGAAATCTTTGCTCAATCAGAGCCCTAATGAGACATCTGTGCTCATTAAGACCACAGGAATGTATTTCCACAACCAAGTCCACAAGAAGCATGGTCATTCTTTAAGCATTGGCTGAAGAAATGCACATTCACACCATTACATTCAAAATTACCTCTGCATAAATAGGAATGGACCATATCATCTTCCTTCCTCTTGCAGTCCCCTTGACTCTCACCCCCAGAACTTAACCTGCCACCTTGTAACCCTGTCTGCTTCTGCCCCTGTTCTTGCAAAGTTTATCCTCAGATGCAGATTGTTGGAGGTCCTAATTTCAGGAATTAGTGCTATTGAAAGGCAAAAGTCTAAATAAAATGTAAATTGTACACAGGGAAATATAGAGGTCATTCATTCATTTCTGAATACAATGTGGGATATTTTTGCACACATGACATTTCTGTAAGCATTTTTTTAAACTGTGAAGACCAAGTTCTAATCTAATTATCTAATTTCCACCTCTAGCCTTGTGTCCGTTGTCCTATTGACTGTATCTGAGCCTTTGAAGATACCTAACCATCAGGAAAAGTCTCTACAATTTGCAGTTAATCTGATCATCATAATGCCGTCCTTAAAGCTTTAAGGTGATGGTGAAACAAACATTCGTGGAAAAAAGCCATCCCAGACTTAGGGAACATACTGCCAATAGGCAGGAATAAAGATTTATCTCTTAGAGCATCTCTCTACAGCAAGGGACAAAGGAACTATAGACTTTAACCTTAGTATAAGCATGTCTAGAAAGCAATAGCGTTATATTCCAGAGCAGTGTGTTTTTGAAGCCAGCCTCTTCATCACTTTCACTTGACATGCATGGTTTTAGTTTGTGGAGGACTTTGTGGCCACAAAAATCAGAGTCCTGGTAGAGACAGCTGCCGCAGCTGCCCATACACCTAATGGGGGGATCTGAGTTCGGACAAATGAATGGTCCTTTGGACACCTTCAAACCATGTGACCAAGGCAAGTGACCAGAAGTCAGTCCCAAGTCTCCTACGGAATTCTTTCCCTGCATTTAGCTAACAGCAAAGACTTACAGAAAAGATGGACAAAGCTCTCAGGTGACAGTTTTCTGCAACACCAATTTAAAAATCAGAACACAGTGATCCCTGCAGCTGTCTCTTCAACGCACGCAATCAAGGAACCATGACCAAGGAGGCAAGAAACTGCTTAAAAACTTGTCTTCCACACCTACTGTCAGTCACCAAGGCCTGGCTGACATTGTAGGAGAAATACCAGGCTGCTGCTTTTTGGGGGGCATGCTGAAGAAAATGGTCAGTGTGTAACACAGCACAGTTAAGTGACATTGGTGTGCAAGACAGACGGGTTCCTAATCTTTTCTTTAGACTAAATTCAATTGTCTTCCTCCAATAGCGGTTCCGCCCTCTTTGGCTAGCAGCCAGAATTGTCAGCATCGTATGCTATCTGACAAGGAGAAAAAGGTCGTTTCATTACCATGTACAGTACTGTTTATTTCCATGCACAGTAGTGGGTTTATCTCCCTCTCTTGACAGAAATCACAGTAGATATATGTAACAGCAGTATTTTTCCTGTGCTACTGCTAGACAAGGACCTGTGTAATTCACAGAGTATGTTACAGCACAATTTGTGTATTTGAAATAGAAAAGCTGAGCAGTGATCATTTACAAAATAGTAATCATACTACATACTAAAGTTGTTGTTTATATTTCTTTGTCAAATTTCTATTTGCCTTAGAGCAAACTGTAGAGAAAACTTGTCAACACCTGAATGTTTGATGTCATAGAAATTTCTAAAATTACAATTCCCTTTCATTCTGAATCAAACTTCAATTCAGCATAAGTTCTAATCTCTGTATAAATTAGCTATACTGCCTTTATGCTAATAACTGCTCAGTTTTCATTGCCAGACGTTTCTAATAACTATGTGTTCATCCAGATTATTTTTAACCAGAATTTCATACAATACAGATTGTAGTATGTATTAGAAAATATTCCATTCACATCAGTAAAATATTGTCATATCAATGAGTAAAATTTGCTTGAATTTTTCTAGGTTTTTTTGAGTCTTTTGACAAGTATTATACCCAAATGGGAAGGTATCAGTCTGTGAGTATACCAACAGCTGTGTGACAAGAAATCATAGAGATGCAAGGATTCCTGGCTGTTTAGGTGACCAGGAATGTGAGCTGCAGTACTATGAGCATGAACAACTGATTGATCATGTTGCTCCTGACATAGGAAACTACCAGGTCTTTTCAGGAATGGGAAAAATATACCCCAATGCACAGGTGATGAGCTGGCTTTGGAAATGAGTAGGTATCATTTGGATAGTTAAAAAAGACCATTACATTTTTAATTTTTTCCAATGTTGTCCCTGGGTTTTATTTCATATATTTTGTCTGTGTTATAAACTCGCCAAGTGCACTGCACTGTATTAAGAAGACTACCAACTTAAAAACATAGCTTGGCTATTACAAAATAAAATTATTTCATGATACAAAATTATGAATGACTAGAATTTTCACACATTTTGAGATCTCCAGCTTGTTTTTTTTACTTCCTCCCTATTGCACAGCGCTGCCGCTAGATGTCACACAATGAATGGGCCCCATTGGTCCCCAAAAGCAAATCTGGTCAACAGGTGAATTAGAAGAAAGTATTGCACAGGGTAAGAGAAGTGGCCAGGTGAAAATAGGTAGCTATCCATACTTACTACTTGTATTTACATCTCAGCTGGCTCCTTCAGCCCAATGCCCACAGCTAAACTACACTAACTATGGGACTGGGTGATTAAATATATTATATTTACATTCAGATTCAAGGAAGTTGTCAAACTGGACACTGTAAAGGAGAGGAGACTTAGTAAATCCTCTATGTCATGTCATGGAGTTGATGAATATTCTCCATAACAGGTTAAGGGACTTATTGCAAAGATCAGAGCTAGGAACACAGGTCTGGACCATGTCCTGGCACCTAACAGAAGGACTCAGCATTGGACTGTGAATGACATCATGGTTACAACTTCACAGGACAAGAGCTAGAAAGGGAAAGGACAGGGAAAAGGCAATGCTCTGCATAAAGCAGGAGAAAAAATCATCCCACTTTCATCTGCATACAGGACAAACTCTGCATTCCATGATTACATCGGTTTAATCTGGTTGCTCTATCTGTTTATAGGAAAAAATGTGCTTTAGAGAACTTCATTCTCTTTTAGTACCTAGTGTAAAATGGAATGATGTAAAGGGATTTCGGTCACAGTAATTGATACTAATACCAAAGGTGATGTCAAATTTGTCCCTTTTTAATTGCAATGGGAAAACCATGGGGTGTAAAACACTGAAGTTAATTACTTGGGATGAGTTTTAGTTGCATCAGAATGGTGTTGCAACACTGTTTCATGGCATTGCACAGCCTTAACCTTTCGGCTAAATGTTCTAAGTGGATGTGAAGTATTGTATTTGCACTGCTGAAGACATGATTATTTTTTTAAAACTTGATTTCCGCCCCAAAATTATCAAATTACTCTTTGCCATGGAGTCTTTCAGTCACTGTTCATTGTCACAGCTGTAAAAAGGTACATTCTCTTGTTATCTGCTTCCTAGGCTGATGTTAGGTTATCTTCTCTTCCAAGAAAGAAGTCCCTCAGTTAACCATTAAAAATATAGTCTCTGAAATGCTGTATGTGTGGGTGTTCTTCTTTCTTCTATTATTTGCTGTATCATCATGACTCTTATCCCTTTTGTAGTCCATGTGGAACCCTAGCATATGCTTCTGCCCCAGTGGAGAAGTAGAAGGCGACAATCATTTTGAAAACACAGACAAGTGGACTGAGGGAACAAATGGTACATGGAAATAGTTTATAAACTTCACAAGTTGAAAGATTTCCTGAGAAATAACCCTTAAAAATTTCTTCCAGAAATCAGTCTATTCCTGAGCTACCTGAGGAGAAACAGCATAATGATGTGGATGTTGGAACAGTTTAAAATGTAAAAGTGTGAAATATGAAATCCTACATCTGGGGATAAATTTGAGATCTGTTTGAAAAGTAAATACTACATGAACAGACTGATAAGTGTTAATCTCAAGCAAATTAATTGAAACAATTATAAAGCAAAGGATCTAATTTAACTCTTTAAAAAGTATACTAACTCAATTAATCTTGAAAGAGTTATTTCTTAATACATTATAATGTGTAAAAACTATTTTTAAAAAGCACACAAGCCACAGCTTTTACTGCTGGTCATTGAGGATCAACATAAATATGTATATAAATTCATTATGTTACTTAGTGTTGGGGTTTTATAAGGAGTCAAAGGATAACAGTCTCCCTGCTGTGTGACAGGAGGTTGTAGGATCCCAATATGAGGGATTGCTACATTAATGTTTGGACCATCCTGAAGAACCTTGCAAGATCAGCATTGGAACACATGTCGACTCATAGTAATGAGGATAAAAATCATGAAATGTCTGTGGGACATACTGGCACCTTGTCATCAGTGAAGTAAATTGAGCAGTAGCAGAGAAATAATACTCTATACTGTCAAATTACTGGCTTCATCCCTGACAAAGCTTTCTCCTGAACAAACTAGCCTTTGGACATGATCTGGGAGTTGATGTCTATACAGTTCAGAGACTTGCCTCAAGAAATCAAGTGACCTGGATGTATCTGCCCTGTTTTGAAAGGTAATTTTGCATAAGAAGAGAGAGGTTTCAGCCTATCTATTTTATTAGTACAGCAATAATCTGTGTCTGCTCTTTGCACCTTGATGGTTTGCTACACTCATGTGGATAAGCATGACATACCTGGCCCTTTCATCACCATGTTTTCTTCCCATCTGATAGGTTATACGTATCATACACCTGGGTCTTACCCAATACTTTTCACTTCAGGGTGTTCTTGCAGCACATCCAAGTTTTAGTAACCTTTCTTTTGGGAGCTGGTAAGGAAGACAAATCTGGCTCTTAGATAGAAGTCATAGGTCCAAATTTAAAACACTATAAAAAATTACAAAAGCCTTTTTTTTTTTTTTTTGTGGTTATTCCACTGCTTCGTAATGTGGCTTTGTGGCTTGAATTTTAGGGGGTTTTTTAGAGCACATCCTCTCAGTCATCTCAGTCCTGTTTGGGTGGGTTTGATTAACAGTGCCACAGAAATCTAATGCCATGGGAGGTTATTTTCAGTGTCTGCTATTTGTCCAACTACACTCTGTAAAATCCTTCTTTGCAAGACAGACTTAAAACTAATGTATTCTATCACTGTGTCACCTTTTCTGTGAGAGCATCAATAAAATTATCACTTAGAAAAGGACAGACAATATTTGCTTAAATCCATTTCAGCCCAAGTTTCCAGAAGAAATCCCAAACTCTATGGGTTTTTTGCTGAGCTTTACAGGCCTACCACTTCAAAAACTGTAAATCCAGGGACCAAGGAGACTAAGAACATCTCCTGTGAAAAATCTCCAGTTCTTTCAAATAACAATCAATCAGCAATTTGCTTAAAGTTGTGACAATCATCGTCTTCACTGAGCTTTCCAGATTTAAACCAGTCAGCATGTTTGCACCATTTTGGAGCAACAGTCTAATGAAGCCCACATACTGCAGACACCCTTCACCACAGCCTCCCATGAGCTGGTAGAGAGTAAAGCAGGACTTCACTGGACTTGTGCCTTAGTAACACTTTGCCAAAAATAATGAACATCAGCAAGTTTTTTTGAAAAATAAAGAAAACTTCCTTAAGTAATTTAATTTATGTGATTTTCATTTTTCCTCAGGAACAGAAAAATGCCCCAGATTTCATAAACTGGTTGCTATATCCTTTGTGGCCTGTGAGTCATCTCCTAGACCTGTGACAAAGCTAATTCTTTTTTTTTTTTCTTTTTGTAATTACCACTCAGTCTCTCCTTCTGAGGCTCACAGAGAAGATACCACCTGCAAAAATGCCTGACAGACCAGAGGCAACACAGTTGCAACTGGGTAAATGCTTTAGCTGGTGCTGGGGGCTGATCCCCAGCTGCAGATATAACCAATACGACCAGACCAAAGAGAAATAATAAAACTGAGGCTACTAGACTGAAGCATATAAGATGGCATTTCAGATGGAGCCTAAAGCGTAAGGCTACACCTCTAGCACGGATAAAATGCAATTGAGACCGTTCACTGGCATGGTGGCCAAGAGGCATGAAACAGCTCACATCCAGCCTATTAAACTCTCTTAATCTCTGAGGTAGTTTGTCTGCTTCCAGGTTATTTTGGAATTGTCTCTGATACATGACATGCCCTGAATAGTGCCCAGGAACCATACAGAAGATTGATATGAAATGCAAGAACCACTCCAGCAATTAAGCAAGACAAAGGTTTGAGTTCTAGAGCCTTGAAAAATACTTTTCAGTACCATAAAATTTAAGACTAACAGCTGTAGCCTGGGTATCATTCCCTCTCACTCAAAGTCCATCAAACACCAGACTCACAGATGCCAGTACAGCAGTCTTCTGTGAGGCTCACAGGCAAAATGTTTTCTGCTCTTCTCACATAGACTCCTTCCTTTAAATTTTATGGCAGCTCAGTTTACTCCCATTTAGTTTTATGCTTGACAAGCAAATTTATGTCTGACAAGAGAATTCAGACGACTTTAACAAGAATGTGAATCAGAGTTGCTGCTGCTGGAACCATTTCACAAGAGGCAGCGTAGCAGTAGCTTTGTATGCAGCTACAACACCATGATTAAAAAAAAGAAAGAAACTGTAAAGAAGGATATCCTTCGACTTCGACTGCTCATCCAAAACATGTGAAACACATTGGTCTAGTGTTAGGATGAACAGACGTAAGATTATGTTGGAGAGCTGGCCCAGTAACATAGCACAGAATCTTTTTAGGAACACACACAAGAGCACATGTATATCTGCGTGTGCATAAACTTACATAGCTTGGAGGATAATACAGGCAACATACTGCAGAGGTGCTCTGTGTGTGGCAGGTGCACATGGGCAAGCTGCGCTTGGCAAATCATTTTTGAATCATTGCTGCTCCTCCTCTCACCCCATACAGACTCGATCAAGGTAACTATGGGTTTACTGTAACCGAGTCAGCAGTCCTTTTTGCAGCAAATTCGGTGCAGATTTTCAATGACCTGTTTTTGAGAAATTGTTTGTGCATAACCTACATTAGTGTTCTTCCTGTTGCTAGCCCAGTGGTACAGTTCTGACAAGAGTTTTTTAATCTCCTTATCTAAAGGGAACACGAAGTTGAAGTTGTCAAGGGAGTCACTGCCATGTGTCATCCATCAAACAGAGCCATCTGGAACACCAGGAGGCTCACTGGCCATTCTTTCCTTTCTTCAGGTCATGTTACAGCTCATATTAAATACTGTTGTTGCTCATGAAGTGAACACCACTAAAGACTAAGTGAAGATTAGTGTACCAAAAATATTAATAAGGAAGGTTTTACAAGCATATTTATACAGTCATACCTCATAATATTTGCACTTCCAGTTTTACTTTTTCACATCCTTGTGAGTTTTCTTTCAGCAAAAACTCCTCAATTCCTCGTGGGGTTTTCCTGCCACCTTGCACAGGGGGGCAGGACAGTTAGGTCCCACAGGGTGGGGTGGTTCTCTTGAGGACCACCCAGAGTCCCTCCCTTATGTGTGTTGTAAAGGTTATATGGTGTCAGCATTTTATGATGGCCACTTGTTGCGGTCCTGGGTCCTCAGGTTGTGCTGTGACAACAGCTTATGCTAGTTTCATGGTCCCTGCACCCCCTCCGTGACCCCCCTGGCTCCCCACATCAGGGCTGAGCCTGACTACCTCCCAGGCACCGTCCCCCTTTCCCCTCCCCACTGTGGGGATCTAATCCCCCACCCTCCTGGCTCTTCATCTCTTCCACCAGCCAGGGCCACCTCCCCAAAAATGGCAGGAGGAAGCCAGGGCATGGGGCTTCAGAGCCCAGGGCAACCTCAAGTTGGCTGGAGGCAGCGGAGGCGGGTGCGAGGAGTTGTGTTTGGCTGGGGTTTATGCCGCCAGAAAAAAAAGAGAAGAAAAAAAACCTCTCTCACCTGCTTTGAGATTGCAAGGTCTTTAATGGGAGAGTTCAGACATTCACCGAATCACAGAATTAACAGGGTTGGAAAAGACCACTGAGATCATCAAGTCCAAACTATTACCTAACACCATCTTATCATCTAAGTCTAAATCATGGCACTAAGTACCTCATCCAATCTCTTCTTAAACACATCCAGGGATGGTGAATCAACCACCTGCCTGGGCAGCCTATTCCACTGGGAAACCACTCTCTCTGTGAAAAAGTCTTTTCTGACCTCCAGTCTAAATCTCCCCTGATGCAGCTTAAGACTGTCTTCTCATTCTGTCATTGGTTGCCTGAGAGAAGAGATCGATCCCCACTTGACTACAACCTCCTTTCATGTAGCTGTAGAGAGCAATATGGTCTCCCCTCAGCCTTCTCTTCTCCAGGCTAAACAATCCTAGCTCTCTCATCACTATTCATAGGGCTTCTGCTCCAACCCCTTCACCATTGTTGTTGCCTTTTTCTGGACACATTCAAGCATCTCAACATCCCTCTTAAACTGGACACAGTGCTCAAGATGTGGCCTAACTATCACTGAGTACAGGGCATGGTGCGTGGAGAGTATGGGCCACATAGCCACAGTCCCTGTCCCCAGGTGCATCTTGGCAGAGACAGGACGGAGGAGAGATGTGCATGCACTTGTGTGTGTGTGTGTGTGTGTGTGTTTGGTTGTGTGTGTCCCAGAGACACCATCTCCAAAGGAACAGGCAGGGGTAGGCGGTCCCCTCTACTCACATCCCCTCTAGCTCCCCCCTCAACCCCCCCACCATGCCCTCAGTGCCACACACACATACACGCCATCCCTGCCAAGGTACACACTTCTTTCCATCCGGGGCAGATGCAGCTGTAAGCACAGCTTCGTTCCACCTGGAATGGATGGGGGCTGTGAGGGGGATGCTGGTAACCACTTGGTTTAAAAACTTTTCAGTCCATCTGTGAGAGAAACTTCTGAGAAATGGACTCGTCGCTTGCCTCTTCTGACAGCAGCCAGTGGGAAGCTGCCTCTGACTCCTGATTTAGGGTGCATTTATGGTTAGCGACAGTCCCAGTCCCATGTCTATGGAGCCCTGCCTCAGCCCCAGCAAGTGGCAGGATACCTTCTCTGCCACACACTGTGCCATGCCCTGAGGCGGACTGGGCAGAGGCTGGGAACACAACACACCTGGCACCCTGCTGAGCCAGCACAAAGTGCTTGGAGGGTCCTGGCAATGGTAGGGTTGTGCGATCCACGTGGGCACCGCACGGGACCATCCTGATGGTCCTGGCATCAGAGACACCCTCCTGAAGCCAGCCCAAGAAGCCCACCGCAGCCGGCTCCCACTGTGAAGCAGCATGGTATGGCAGTGGCGAAAGATAGGAATCCCTGCACTGGCTCCTGTACAGAACCCTGAGGACTACCAGGGTGGGGAAGGGGGAGGGAAGATGACCTGTCCGAGGGCACAGTGCGGCACCAGAAATGCCCTCCAGCACTCTGGGGCTGAGGACAGTGGAGCAACAGATGTGGCTTATTTGCATATTCATTGCACACTTATCCTTGCAGAACAGGGGATTCGCAGCACCAGAGGAGACCAGAATCCCTGTAACTTCTGAAGTATTGCTGTATCTAGAAGAATCTAGTCCATCATTTCATTTTACCTTTCACAACACAGAGACCAGAAACCTCTCCAGCATTTCTTATCTTCTGTGCAACTGGCCTTACATTTGAGCACTCTTTTAAAAAACAAGTCAAATCCTTATTCAAAGACATCAAGTGATGAAGAATTTCTCAACTCAATAAATGCAATGTTTTAGCATTTGAATTATTTTCTATTAATTTGCATAGAAAATTGAAATGTTTAATCAGACACAAGGTCTTTTAGGTATTTAGATGTCATCAGTCAGATCCTAAATATATATAAGAAGACTAGTGCTCAACCTGGTCTGCACTGGCGGCATAAGATCCGGTGGAAATGGGATCACAAGTTCCATCATGTAACAGTTTTACTTTCTTTTGTGTTGAATCATAACAATGACATCTTTTTCCTTCAAATTCAGATTTAAGAACTGTATCTGCACTGCTGGGAAACTCACAAATTTTGTGTAACACCTATTCTTCTTCAGGCCCTTATTATTGAGTAACTCAAGAATTGCAAATGCAGAGCTGGCCCTTCCATCTTTTCTGACTTAGGGTTTCCCAAAAAAAGTGCAGCACATTGAGGCAGTGGACTACCTAAAGGATGAAAAGGAGATCGTCTTCTTTGTGGGAGGTGACTAGCCTCTGGGTAGCTATTCTCTGGGATATGGGGCGCGGGCGAGGGTGGAGGGGGAAAGAGGAGGAGAGAGAGGGGGAGAAAGCTGCGGGCAAGGGCAGCAGGCAGAAGGGCGAGCAGAGAGGAGTGGGGCTGCACGTGCTCCAGGCGTGGGGTGCTTCTGTCTTCTGGTGCTTTGGCAGTGAAGGGAAAGAAAAAGAAGCAGGTTGTGCAACACTACATTCCTCCTGACTGGCAACAAGTCCACTGGTCAGCTGTGGTAAATGGCGACAGGGGAAAGCAGGAGCTGAGCCAAAAGCCCCTGGACTCCCCCGGAGCACATCCACCCCCCTGTGACAGTAACTCCAGACAGTGGGAGCCAGCACTAGCCTTGGAGTGGGCCCAGGCAGTTCCATTGCATTCCCAGAAAAAAAACCCAGACTCTGTCAGCCCATGGGGCTCGACAGATGCTTCCCAGCCTGTGTGTCATGGCTCTTGTTGGTTTTCAAAGCTCAGAAAAGGGGTGCTGGGGCAAAAGCAAGGATTCAGCAGCAGGGAATGGGCAAAAGACATTTCTATTGGTTTCCTGAGGCACAACATGGCATGCGGCACTCCCAGGACCACCCTCTAGAGCTCAGAGCAGAGGGGGCATGGCTACAGGTGGGGCTTAATTGCATATTCATGAGTTTGCTCTCTTTGTAATTTGCTGGGTTCATACTGCCTGACTGGACCCGTTCACCCACAAAAACTGAGGGTTGACTGTATTAGATACAGGTAGCAGGTCCATTCTTAACACGAGCACATTTTCCATCATCACTACTGATCATTCTCTCTCCAGGAAGATGCTGGGGGGAGATATGCACAACCTAGAAGCCAGTCTAATCAAACTTGTGTTTAAAATAGAATTTTAAAATGTTCCAGCTTCATCTACATTGAAGTGCAATTTGAAATAGTTACAATGGTTAAGTCAATAAAGAATTAAAAATACCATAAAAGTTGGTTAAATTATGAAAGACTCGGTGGAAAAGCAGTGAATTGTTTTCACATTTCTTCCCTCCTAAACAATTTTGATTATTAACCTCTCTTATCTATCATACTGGGTCTTTTTCTGACTCATCATTAAGTTAAAATTTAAAAAAAAAATTTTTTTTAAATTTTAAAAAGTTATTTGCTTTCCCTAGTGAAATGGGAAAAACAAATATTATCTGAGAACTGAAGAGGCAGATACTAAAAAAAAATTTCCATGACTTTTCCAAGAAAAGTTTTCTGGAAAATTCTGACCCACCTATATTAAAATCATCTCACACTTATTAACCAAATGAAACAAGGATGCACAGTGAACACAATATTATTACAGCTGTTCCAACCATTGAGCAAACACATTGATTCATTCTAAAGAAACCACACTCAGAAAAGTTATAAAATCTTCATAGGGGGTACTAACTTCATTTGACTTGGCGAATACAGAGCATGTGTATATTCTGCCATAGGCATGAGTAACAGAATAAATACTTATGGAACAAAATCAAATGTCTATGCTGTTGCAGTTAGGAAAGTTGCAATAGAGATCATCTGACTTCCTTTGTAACATCAAAGCTTTTAATGTGATTTTCCAGATTTTGTTAGGGAATACAAATCTTAGAGAAAATCAGTCATGAGTTGGTATTCATGAGTCTTTTCTGCCAGTTCTAGAAAATCCCCATTATCCTAAACCTAATGATGTTTCCTACTTGAGTTTCTTTACCTTTCTTTCTCAGATCAAGTAGTTTCCTTAGGCTCCCTCTAGATTTTCTGCTTAGCACATTTAACCATAAACTTCAAACATCTCCTTTTCTGGCTTATTAGTCTATTTTTTTAAGGTAGGAGAATCTCCAAATGTATCCATGAAGACTGTATTATGTAAACTGTAAAAGAAAGATAGGAAAAGACTTCTAAAAACTATTCAAAGAGTTCAGAGGAACCAGTAGCAAAATAGAAGCAGCACTGGAAGTGAATGGTGAGTATTTAACCACACAGCAAACAGGCCTGATCCTGCCAGTCTGTACTTCTTGGAGATAAGGATGTTAAGATAAGGACCATATCTGTTTCCATAAATAGCACACTTATTTATTTGTTTCTGTGATGAAGCTGAAAGAGATTTCCTTACCAACTGCTTTAACAAAGGCTCTGAAATGCTTAAGTTCCACGTCCAAGCCACGTCAGTGTTCAAGAGGTATTTGGACAATGCTGCTGGTAACATGCTTTAACTGTTGGTTAGCCCTGAAGTGGCCACACAGTTGGACTAGAGTATCACTGTAGGTCCCTATCAACTGAACTATTGTATTGTATTGTATTGTATTGTATTGTATTGTATTCTATTCTATTCTATTCTATTCTATTCTATTCTATTCTATTCTATTCTATTCCATTCTGTTCTATTCTATTCTATTCTAGTTTATTTTGGCCTACAAAAACAAAGAAGTGAGTGGTCCACATTGAATCTGCAAATGTTAATAGCAAGCAGAGATGTGAGTTTGTACTGACATCAGTATTTTGGAATTGATTTGACAATGAATTTGAGTCAGTTGGCAATGAATGTCTCAATGTGCTACAGGTTGATAGCCAAGCCTGTGCTACCTTTGGACACTTTGTGGCGACAGCTCAGGTATTTCTAAAAATGGAACTGGAATAACACAGATTTCAGTGTTGCCTAATAGTGTAAGCAGAGTCCCTGATACACGCACGGGAAAAGAAAGATGCAGTAAATGGGCTCCATTTCTTCTTCCAAGTGACAAGTGATAGTGCAAGAGGAAATGGCCTCAAGTTGTGCTAGGGGAGGTTTCTCTTGGATAGGGGGAAAGTTTTCTCCATGGAAAATGTTGTCAAGCACTGGAACAGGGACTGTCCAGGGAAGTTATGGAGTCACCATCTCTGGAGGTGTTTAAAAGACTTGTAAATGTGGAGGGTAGGGACATGGCCTAGTGGGGAACACAGAAGTGCTAGGTTAATGCTTGTATTTGATGATCTAAAAGGTGTTTTCCAACCTATATGGTTCTAAATACGTAAAGAAGTCTCTCTAAAGAACTTTTTTAAGAAAAAAAAAAATTAAACAGTTAATTATCTATCTGAGATAGATATCTTTTATTCAAAATATAAATAACTTGTCTAGAGCATGAGAAAGCTGGAAAGAGAATTGGTAACAACCAGACAAAGTTTTTCTTGTGGCAGGCAGCAATAGCTATTCATATGGATTCAACACAAAACAAGTTCTGCAGATGTTCAGACGTGTCAGTTCACAGCCGATGGTGCTCACTGGGACTCACTTCTTGTATTTTTCAATAGCAGGAACTGCTTCTGTGAGCTCTGTCTAGAGATGATTGTGAAACTCTTCTCACTGACTCAACAACAAATAAAATCACGTGCTTTCCCCAACAGACATTGTAGCACACAGAGAGCATTATGGGCATTTCATGAATGCAGACAGGATATGACAAGCATGAGGTTCAATCCGAGAAATTCTTCATTGATATTTTCCTTTGTGACTATAAATTAAAGATACATAAGAGTGAATTTTTCTGTTCTGTATGAAACCTATCCATCACTTTAAAGATAAGTTTAGATAAAGCACCCTAGGAGCAATCTAGATTTACAGTTCCTCTAATGAACACTTGCTCTTTCTTTTTTTTCCCTTTTCTTATTTATTTACTTCTTTTCAGGTCCAAAAGCCTACAAATATTACAGAGAGAAAGAAAATCTGATTAATATTTTGAAAGCCATATCTAGAGTATTTGCTATAGTTGTTGCTCAGCCGATCGTCAGATGGAAGTACAATCATACCTCCACAGACATGAGGAACGAGTCTTCCAGGGCTCTCGCAAACCATCTAATCCACGAATAGTCATGTGTCATTAGTATGCATACAGGTCATGCCCATCGCTCCACCCCCAGACAATCAGGAGCACTGGGGATCGTTTTGCGCTCCTCCCCATAGGTTCTCACAGCACAGGGGTGCAAAGGGAAGTGTTTCTGAGCCCTCTCTGCCTGGGGAGACCCCCAGAGAACACCCAGGCTTCTCTTCGGCCACACTGCTGCTTCCACAGCCACCACTGGGCTCCTGCCACCACGCATGCTTGCAGTGCTTCTGTGGTGGGGAAGCTCTGGGGCCGCGTCAGGGAAGGGGGTCGGTGGGTGTCCCTGGACCCAGTTCGGCAGGGCTCCATGCCACCAGTGCTCTTGGAGCCTGGAAACCTTAACTTTGCAACACTGCGACACCCAGAGCCCCTTATGGTGTGGGGTGGCGTTGGTGTCTTTCCCTTTAACTGCAGCACTGCAGCAGCTATGATACACGCATCCACCAGTTCCAAGTGTGATAGAGGCAGTACTGGCCATATGTGTGGTGACGCTGTGCTGGGTCTCAGTGGCCACCCAGGGCATACCATGGGCAGGCGGCACTGATGCTTCCCTGAGCATGACTAAAACACTCTGCATGCTCTGAAGCATGCCGTGGCATAAGCCTTCTGCAGTAGGGACTGGACATGGGGACACATAGGAGTCAGGCAGAGATCCCCACAGAGAGCACTGGCGCCACCCTTCAGCAAAGCAGAGGCACTGATCATGTGTTGACCAGAATGCTCTGCAAATCAATCCATGAATCGTTCCACAAATCACTGAGGTAGATTCGAAGAGGAAATATTCGCGGACTGGTGACATCATGATGGAGAAGTCACGATGCACCGAGGTATGACTGTAGAAGAAAGGGAAAACTGAGGATCAAAACCAGAGTCGCCTCTTTTCTGAGCTTTTCCTTTTATGTTAATACAGAGCACAACAAAGAATGCTATAACTCAGCCCCGCAATTTAACACTACAGTAATACCTCACAGCATTGCGACTTCTCCATTGTGACCTCGCTGGTGTGTGAGAAAGTTTTCTCACAGACCTACCTCAGTGATTCACAGAGCTTCCTGGCCAATGCATGCGCAGTGCCACGGCTTTGCTGAGGAGCGCCACTGGCTCTCCCTGTGGGACGAGACTGGGTCAGGCCCACAGGGAGGGAGCACGGTGCCTCTTGCTCCCCCGGCATGGTATCTGGTCCCTGCCCTGATCCTGTGTGTTTCTATGCATGGTCCCTACTATGGAAAGCTCATGCCATGATATGCACCGGGCAGCTGCTAAGACCCAACACAGCACTGCCACAAGCCACACCATCCCCTGTTGCTCTAAGCCCAGCCAGAGTACTGACCCCCGCAAGGCACGTTACAGTTTCCAGGCAGGGAAGGCAATGCAGTCTGTGCACAGGGACTGCATGCCCAGCGCATCTGGTGATGACGTAGGCCCAGGGAAAGTGTGGGTGGGCTGGCCAGGGCAGCAGTGGGGCCAGTGCTGTGTGCTGGGACAGGGCAGCAATGGGACATGCCCACCTCACTGCTGCAGCTGCTGTGCCAGAAGGAGGTTTCTGCTCCCCCATGCCCTTCCCCCACTGCAGCAGGGGAAAGCAGTGTTCTCCTGTTCCATACAGCCAGCGCTGCCTCTCCCAGGACTGGCAGATGTTAATGGGAAAGAAACTCCGACACCAACGCCACCCCCACCATAAGGGGCACAGGGTGTTGCAGTGTTGGAAAGTTAAAGTTTCCCAGGCTCCACGAGTGTTGACCANGTTCTCCGGTGCAGAACCTCCTGCCACTGTCAGAGACACATCCGGATTGCTATAAGTTGCCTCGGCAATGGAACTGGGCTTTAAAGTCAACAGTTTAATGTTATCTTCACACCAGACTTGTTCCTAGCACTGCCTCCGAGGTGCAGGTGCCAGACCAGGATGCTCTGGCTCCTGTGTGCACTCCAGGGTAACTCCTGTTAGCTTTCAAGGTCATTCACCACTGGTCCCCCTGTCCCAACCGACAGGGGTCATGTCACTCTGACCCAAAATGGGGCGTAGGGGAATGGAGTGCTGGCCGGGAAGCAGCAGCAAGAGAAGGTGGCAGGGCTGCTTCCAGCACCAGGTAAGGTGGAGTTTGGGGGGCTTTTTGGTTGATTTCCTTCCCCTCCCTCACCCCCCCAGATGTTTGGGCTTGTGGCAGTGGGTCCTCCATAGGCCAAGCCATAGGCCGAGAGCTGCACACAGCCAGACCAACCCTACAGCCCCTGGGCAAGCCAAGGGAAGCTGACCATCACCGCTTCTCCCTGGTTTGTCACCACCTGCCTTGACCCTGGCGGGTGGCAGCCGGGGTCCACCTCCCTGCCTTCTGCCAGGGCTGTCCACAGGAGCACAGGCTGGCGGTAGCTGCACAGGGCGAAAGGGCTAGTCGAAAGAGCTCGTGGCTCTCTGTGGTCTGCTCCTGCTGCCACTCTTCAGACATGGGCAGGGCAGGGGTGGATGAGCAAGAGGAGCTGGCAGCAGCACG
Organism: Pitta sordida; assembly: GCA_013390025.1. Taxonomy (NCBI): domain Eukaryota; kingdom Metazoa; phylum Chordata; class Aves; order Passeriformes; family Pittidae; genus Pitta; species Pitta sordida. Next base: position 139,930 of record WEKX01008911.1, read on the forward strand.
AAAGGACAGAGGCCTCCTGAGCCAGGAGCACCCACAGTCCCGGTCTTCCCCTGCACCTGCTGCCCCTGCCCACAGCTTTCTCCCCTTCTCTCTCTTGCCTTCTGTCCCCACCACTTCACCCCGACCTCACCCACTCCACACATCCTAGAACAGAGCCCCCAGCCCTGTCCAGTATTGACTGTTTCAAGTGTTTCTGGCACAGCAGCAAACAACTATCTAAGAACAAACTGTACATACTGCTGGTGCCTAGAAGAAACTTTCATTTTGGGCAGCACAGGCACTTCTGCTATCAGCACTAGGTATTGGATTGTGACGTAAGGAGCCTGTGACGTTGGTGCCAGTACACAATGGGCTATGATGCTGATGTGGTTTTGGGTTTTTTTCAAAGAATGCAACAGTGCCGAGATGAGGCTTTTCCCCTCTTTTGATTTCTCTTTAATAAATTTTCATTATTTGTTTGTGGCAGGGGCAGCACTGCACCGAGAGCTGAACCACTCCAACCGAGAGTGCTTTGGGCTTAAACCTCCCCATCCCCTGCCCACCCGAGAGTGCTTTGGGCTTAAACCTCCCCATCCCCTGCCCACCCGAGAGTGCTTTGGGCTTAAACCTCCCCATCCCCTGCCCACCCGAGAGTGCTTTGGGCTTAAACCTCCCCATCCCCTGCCCACCCGAGAGTGCTTTGGGCTTAAACCTCCCCATCCCCTGCCCACCCGAGAGTGCTTTGGGCTTAAACCTCCNGAGAGTGCTTTGGGCTTAACCCTCCCCAGCCCCTGCCCACCCGAGAGTGCTTTGGGCTTAAACCTCCCCATCCCCCACTACCCACAGTTCCTCAGATGCAGCGGCTACCATCCCTCACAAACCTTTGGTCATTAGATGTCCCAGCTGCCATCCCCAGCTACCCTCTGGGGGTCAGATGTGCCGTATCCTGTTCCCACCCACTCCCCAATCGTCAGATGAGGCAGCTGCCGTGCCACTGCCATGCTGCCGTACCTGGACGCACTGACACAGCCCCTTTGCCTCCACACTGCTCACCCAGCAGTGCTCCCAGCTCCATGGTGATGATGGTGGTTCCCCTTCCCTTTAAACAATGAAAATGGAGGGTGCACAGAAATTCATGTGGGTGGAGCTGGCGGGCAGGATCAATGTACATATGCATGAACTTATTACATATTCATGCATTGAGATCGCAGTACAAACTCATGGTATCTGCACATGCGCATGAAACCACAACTTGATGAAAAATAATCCACGATTAATTGAAACCATGGATTTGCAGACCGTGAATATGCGGGTATTTACTGTACATCAATGTTGGTATTTTGCAGAGCTTCAAGCTCACTTCAGAAACTGCTGGGCCAAGGATATTTTTACTTTTCTCCTACCTAGAATCAATTCAAATGAAATTCAATGAGAAACCCTTTCTGACCACTTCCTAAAGATCTGCATTACCAGGGAACAAATTCCCACAATTAGAAACCACTAAAGAAGCTGTGACTAACTAAGACATTTTTCAAAAGAACCAGAAAAATATTCCAGAACGAACAGCTCTCTGGAGGAAGGACCATCTTGTGGTTTAAGTGGTCCTATGAAAGACAGATGAGCAAAGAGGCAAACATTCACACTCATCCAGTATCTAACTACTAAGTTCAGTCTACAGCCTCTTCAGCCTGTGCTTTCATCAGCACAATCTGTTTTGCTCAGGGAGAACATGACGACAGAGCAGAAGCCAGTCACCACTTCTTCATTTTTAGTTTGAAAGAACGTGCTAAGTGACCTAATGAATGAGACCTGACACGGTAACTACACAATTATTTATCTGAAAACAATGGCAGAAAATACCCCTTAAACAATGAAAATCCAAAAACACTGGAGAAGAAGAGTATAATGAAGTCTGGTGCTTTTTGTTGTTGTTCTATGGTGACAATTTTTTGCATTATACTCCCAAAAAATATTTAAATATATATACATTTCATATAGCTGTTAGGTTTTAGTTGGCTTATAGGTTGGGCTTGATGATCTTCAAGCTCTCTCCCAACCTTATCAACACTGTGATGCTGTGATACTGTATATTCATTCCTTTGTGCGTTTTTACGCCAATGAGAAATTTTCTCTTCCAGGAACTTCCATCCAGGATGTTTGAGATATTTCAGACTGCCAAAACATTGACCAATGGATCAGGCTTGCAAAGAAACTACAAATGTGTAAAGTACTTGGACCCAAATCAATTTAACGAAGACCTTAGTAGCCTTTGTTCCTTTTACTTATATGACAGAATAAGACATTTTAACTCCCAGAAGAGCCTGAGACCAAGAGCCTGAGACCAAGTGAGCCATAAAGCTGTTATGCTTTCCCAAAACTGTGGAACATATGCAGAACACAAATATATAGTGAACTCTCGAATTTCACAGGGCTTCGGGTCTCCCTGCCTCCCATGGAGTGCATGATCCACGAAGATAGGTAGCTTATGAATATGCAAACAAGCCCTGCTCATCACCCCACCCCCTCACCCCTGGTGACTGGGAGTGGCCACTCCATTTGCAGTGACTATGCACTGCTCCACCCGTAACTGGGAGGTCTCCCTCTCTCCTGCAGGTGATCCAAGACAGCTGTGGGACAATGAGGGATCATGCCAAGCCACTGCTGCGGCGGTGCTGCTTTGTTTGCAGTGTCTGCCATGTGGGAGAATCCACACCACCCTACCCACAGTTGGGAGGGCTCCCTCCCTCCTTCAGGCAGCCCAAGACTGACGTGGGACCATGAGGGACTGCCAAGTTGCACACTATCGCTAGGACAAGGCTCAGGACAGCACCACCCCTGAGAGCTCTGCCAGCACTCCCACCAGCGGAGCCACCCCAGCACAGCAGCCGAGCACCCCAGAGCTGAGGGGGAGAGGCAATGAGTGAGGATTAATTGCATAGTCATGAGCTGTCTATTTTCGCTGATCACTCTGCACATGTGAAGACACGAATACACCACAAGGAATGGGGCTGTTATCACGGAAAACCAGCATGATAAGAACCATGAAGTACTGAGGGCTTTACTGTATTTCATATCTGGGATCTGCAATTCCTTGAATGATTTTTCACCCTTCTGGACTAGTGCTTGTGAGTGAATCCTCTTTTCTATCTACTTCAGAACAAAGCCAAGGGGGGAAAAAGGTATGATCCAAAACTGAGACAAATTTGTCCGCACGCCAAACAACCTCCAGTTTTGCACATCAAAAAAAAGAGTCTTGCATCCACATCCCTTTATTTTCTATTACAGTCAACCTACAGAACTTGCAGGGGGTTGGATCTGAGCAGGTTCCGTGAGTCATGGAATTCATGAAGATAGTGGACCCATGAATACTCAATTAGGCCCTGCCCATAGCCACACTCCCTCCACCAATGAGCTCTGGAGGGTGTTTCCGAGACCGCCCAACACATTATGCTGCCTCAGGAGACCTAAGGGAATGCCTTCCTGGCCTAGAAGCCATCTTCAAACTCAACTCAAATGTGATCAAACATGGTGAAGGTGCCAAGCCACACAGAGAAAACACTGGCTCACATCAGTTGCCTAGGTGCTGCTTGACATGGCCGTGCTCTGGAGAGGTGAGTGGATAGCTGCTTCGTTTGGCAGTGGGACGCAGGCAGGGGAATGGGCCAGGGTCAGAGTCCAGGTAGGGCAAGCATGGCCCCTAGTCTCTACCAGCTCCCAGCTGCAGGACCCGCCTGACTCTGTGGGCACAGAGGAGGAGGGGCATGGTGGCTGCACTTTCTGAGCCTCCATCAGGACTGACCCAACAAAGGGGCCCCTCAGCCTTTCCAAGGGTGGGAGGAAGCCCTTGGGGAATGCCCATGTGTGCCGGAAGCCGTGGGATGTTTCCCCCAGCCAGCCCTGGGAGAGGGTGGGAGGCACAGTCCCAGAAACTGTTTCAGACTGGGGCTATGGCAGCGCTCAGTAACGGGCAATAAAAATAAAAAAAGTCCTCTGCTTCAGCTGTTTTCCTGATCATAGCCATGTTCTATATCCCTGTGATGCACTTACTTCAGCTTCTGAAACTGGTAATTCAAGACTGAACTTGCACTTTGTTGCCGCCCATGTGTTGCACTAGTCTGACTTCTCCATTCAGACACAAGCACATCTGAAGGTTCTACATACCAAAACCACAACAATCCTCGGCTTATTGCTTTCCCTTGAGAATGCAAAGACAGGCTGAGAGACTTAGCGTTATAGAGCCTAGAGAGGAGAAAACTTCAGGGAGACATAATAGCTACCTTTCAGTACCTAAAGGGAACCTGCAAGAGAGCTGAAATGGTCTTTTCACAAGGGCATAAAGTGATAGGACAAAGAGCAATGGCTTTAAACTGAAAGGGAGGAGGTTAATATTAGATATAAGGAAGAAGTTCTTTGAGTGCGGTGAGACACTGGAACAGGTTGTCCCTGGAATTGCTTAAGGTCAGGTTTGATGCAAGTTGGTCTAGTGAAAGGCATCCCTGTCCATGGTAGAGGTGTTAGAACCAAATGTTCTTCAAGGTTGCTGTCAACCCAAACCATATGATTCCTTGATTCTACATGCATGAATGAATGACAGGAGTTATTTTTTACAGTGCTGTACTTAGTGCATTAAAGCACTAAGTTTCACGTTACCCAACAGGGCTTGATGCCAGCACCATCATCTGCTTTAATACAGAAATGCAAAGAGGAGTTAAAGGATGGATGGAATACTAATACAAATCTAATGTTTATTAACTCAAGGGTTTCATTTAGAAAGCAAATTTGAAATCTGAGGAAACAATAAAGTGTGCCAAAGCCAGCAAATCACTACTGGTACACATTTCTTTATAACGGCACTCAAAATTAGAACAGTGTTCTTTCTTAGACTTCAGTTCTGGAAATGCCTGTACAGAGAGAAACTATGTTTTCTCAGAGCAGTCTCGCTGTTTTCCCTGAAAGAACGTTACTGGGCAAAGCAAAGCAAGCACAAAGAAATGTGAAAAACACTGAGCTTTTTTTAAAAACTGGTTTAGTTCTCCTTTTATTTATGGCACTGTAAATCTCATACATCCCCACTGTAATTGAAATAAAACAGGTGTAAGTGACCAAAAGAATAAAATCCACCATAAGACACGAAAAGACCTAAAATAGACACAAATGTCAAATTCAATAGACACAGTTTCTTTTCAAGATCCCAACCATCCTAGATCCTCTACATAGCACCTCAGACTGCAAACATAACACAATTTATTTAACATTACCATGAGGGACATCCTCTACCCTTCCTGAATCCTGTGAAAAGTCAACAGGAAATATGCCATCAAGAAATCTCTTTCTCCTTTCTTAATAGGAGAATCCATTTAGGGAATCAAATAGGGAATCAAATCCATCTTGCATTGAAATCCTGGTCCCATTGAAAAGCTTCAGAAAAACTGACAGTGACTTTAAGAAATAAATGATAATTCAGTCTTACCTCCATATTCACAGGATTTGGGTCTTGTGACGGTCCCATGGAACAGCAAATTCAGATTGAACATTAATATGGCACATTATTGCCATAAATATGGCAACTTTGCAACACTGCAATATCCCTGGGCCCCCTCCAGCAGTAGGGAGAATCAGAGTCAGTTTTTTTCCCTTTAACTGCAGCGGCTACCACAGGTGCTGCACTGCAGAATTGCTTTGCCTAAGGCATATGCGCATATGCGCTGTCAAGACCAGGCTGGCTGCCTCAGCCAGAACAGGACCTGCACAGTGCCATGTGTTACAGTTTAAGACTTCCTCACTGGTGGCGGGGACAGGAGGCCGGCCATGCCATCCCGCGGAACTATGCACCGCTCCACAAATCACTGAGTAAGGATCGTGGAAAAAAATGCCACAAATCGCTGAGGCCGCAAATAAGAGAGCTTGAATTACCAAGGTATGACTGTATCTTAATAGATTAAATTCGAGGTCTCCATGGCATCCAGTGACTGTTGCTTAGAAAGTACAAAGCAAAGTATGCAAACAATAGACCCTGCCCTGGTAAATACCTCCAGTGTTTGGACAAATAAGTTCACAATTTCATTTCCTGTATGTTGCAAGAACAAGTTAATTTGGTTGCACCAGCTGCTCAGCTGGTGAAGACAGAAAAAGATCTCTGGCCTTGAGGCCCATGTTTTGAGATAGAGTGTGAGGAGGCATGCATGCTGGTATGTATGATAGGTGGCCTCCAACTGCGTGAGAAAATGTGCTTATGAAGTGAAAACATGGAGTGGCAAAGTTGTGAGAATTCTAATCAGATACATGGCAACAGCAGGGACTGTTTTTATAAACAGCATAATAAAAGTGGACACGGAGCAGGGGCTAAAAAAGGAGGAGACAGAGAAGATCAGTGCATGAAATCCCTGATTCTATTTGTGTGTGTGCAGTCTCATTCATTCATCACCAATAGATAATTAATTTTGCCAATAATTAATTACCCCAATAATTAATGACCCCAATATTACATCACTCCAAGTCATCAGGTTAAATTAACCTAACATTTGATCCTCTTAGTAGTCTGGGAGAAAAATGTTGTATTCTTCAGTACTAGATACAGTAAATATTATATGTATATCACTGTCATTCTGGGCAATGTACAGAAGAACAAATTTTTTCCAGCAGAAACAGGACATTATGATTCATTCTTATTGATAATGAGAAAGTAAAGGCAATCTCTAACTGAGCATGTTTTATGGGACAAGTGATTTCCTTCTCCTGCCTTGAATTTCCCCCTTCTCCCTGAACCAGGAGAAGGCAACACGGTGCCTCTTCAATGCTAGGTAATGTTCATTTGTATCTGATGCAGATTTTTAAGAAGCTTCCCTGATCTTCATTTACGAGTTTCAGCAGCCACTGAAGATTTTCAAATTCCTGTTTCCAAAACAGACAAAAGGAAAAGGATGTAGTTCTTTTTATCTGAGAATTTAAATAAACAGATATAATTTGTTTATTGTTTGACCTCCAACATACTGTATTGAGGCACTTAAAGAGCATGCAACATTAAGGTATATTTTTTTCTGAATATAAGACTGTCACAGCTTTTATAATTCTTGTAGAATAGACACCATCAAACAATGCAGAAGTTTTCAAAATGCCGTGATAAAGAAAAAAAAGTGATTGAAATAAAGTACATTATTTAAAAATTGAATGTGTGCTTTCCTCCAATAGTAGCAAAGACTTAAAACAGTAAAAATCCAAGTGCTATGTCAATTTTACAGTGTGACTACTACTTTTTTAACTTCCATGGAGAAATATTCTAACCACAATGAAATGTTGCACCTGAAGACATACCAAATCACTATGCCTTCTCATTTACTCCATTGCCCTTTAGCAATCTCAATACTTAGCCTACCTGAACAGACATGGTACAGAGGACAGGAAACACAAGGAGAATGTATATCTGTCTATGGAACCTGTAACTAGTGTGACAATTGCTAAAGAACTTCTAGGAAGAGAGAAGAAGAAGGAATGTATCATAAACTTAAAAACTGAAGAGTATGATGTGAGATGGAAGAAGTATGCTGAAATACCATCTGGCAGTACCTTCTAGTGAAGGGGAATGAAATAAAAAAACACCAGATGAGTAAGCTTCAAACTTACTGTTATGGTTTAGGGGGTTTTCTGCTGTTCTGGCAGCCAGGGGGTTAACAGCTCAGCTCTTGCCTGAGCTCTCCGTGCTGCCAGGGCCTTCAAGGTTATAGAGATAAAGGCGTCTCTGTGAATAACATACTTGGGAGAGAAGGAAAAATAGTTCAGGGGTAAGATGTAGCGTGCCGGCTCAGAACCTGCGTCGGGAGGCTGAGAGATTTGAAGGCCCCCAGGCCCATGAGAGAAGGGGTAGAGATGTTCTTCCAGGCATCCCGCTGCTGGCTGTGAATTGGACCGACCATGGTGAAAACCTATGGNCTCCTGGTGGAAAAGGGAACATTACATCTATTGTAAGAGAAGGAGGGGTGAGGGGAGAAAGGTTGCCTTCTAAATGATGCTTCCCTTGCAGTTCTGAGCTTGTTAGTTAGAAAATAAACCCTTTATGTTCTTTACTTATAGTTTTGCCTTGTTTTTGCCTGTAACCAGGTTTATTCTCCAGTTTCTCTCCTTCAGGAGAAGTTGGGGTGGGTCTCTGGCATCCAGCCAGGGTCAAACCACGACACTTACCTAAGCTATAGCCTTGGGGAAGACTGGCTGGAAAGCTGACCAGTGGAAAATGACCTGGAGATATTCATCAACAACCAGATGAACATGAGCCAGCAGTGTGCCCAGGTGGCCAAGAAGGCCAATGGCATCCTGGTTTATATCAGCAATAGTGTAGCAGCAGGAACAGGGCAGTGATTGTCCCCCTGTGTTTGGCACTGGTGAGGCCACACTTGAATCCTGTGTGCAGCTTTGGGCTCCTCACTACAAGAAAGACACTGAGGTGCTGGAGTGTGTCCAGAGAAGGTCAATGGAGATGGGGAAGGGTCTGGAGAACAAGTCTTATAAGGAACGGCTGAGGGAGCTAGGGGTGTTTAGCCTGGAGAAAAGGAGGTTTAGGGGATATCGCTCTCTAAAACTACCTGAAAGGAGTGCGTATTAAGCAGAGTGTCTATCTCTTCTCCTGGTAAGAAGAGATAGGATGAGAAGAAATGCTCTCATTACACCAAGGAAGGTTTAGATATAGGACAGTAGGAAAACTTCTTCACAGAAAGGATTGTGAATCACTGGAACAAGCTGTCAGGTGGAGGCACCATCCCTGGAAGCATTTAAAAGACATGTAGGTGCAGTGCTCCGGGATATGGTTTAGTGGTGAACATAGCAGTGATAGGTTAATGGTTGTAATTGGCGATCTTTTCCAACCTGAATGATTCTCAGTGGAAGTCACTATAAAGTAAACACACTTTTTTTTAGAAAAGTTATTTAGTTATTAAATGCTTTGCTCTCTCAAAGTGTGGCTTCAGTAATAGCAGCTGAAAGGTGTCTCAATTTTAGAAAAAGTTCTGAACTAAGGATTAGAAATAGAAGATATAATCCTTGTTATGGAGGAAGTCAGGACACATGATTAAAATTTTCTGCATTTTGTTTCAGTTGACTAAAGCATTTTCTATTGCCTATTTTAGGACCGGATAAATCATTTCCTAGTGGCACTTGTCATTCTTTTCAACTGAAAAAGCAAACGTGACAGCCTAACATTAGAGGAGTGCCTTATAGACACTGATGTAGCAATCAGATAGGGAGAAGTTCCTCATCCAAATGATTCATGCTCATATGGCCACTCATCCTCTGATGTGTCTGGGCGATAATCTAGACAAAAATAAAAATGTATTCTGGAATAAGTGTGAAGGAATCCTACAATAGCCAACAGGGACCACTGGGAAAATTTTAACATTCCAGTAATTTCCGAGTTTTTATCTTGTAAAGATCTCAGACACTTTACATTAACAATTGAATTGAAGTTCTAGAAGAGAGTGAAGATATGCTGCTAATAGTAGAGGTGTGACATCAAACCACACAGAATCAAGGGGCAACACTCAGTTGCTGTTTTCACTGGATAGTGGAAAGGGTGGGAAGAAAGGAATTTCCTTATAACTTCATAAGCAGGCCAAACAAGACAAAGAATGTGAAGATTAGTGACCCTGTAGATAGGCCTAGAGGTCATGATAATTTGTAATAAATGAGAAACTACATATTTAGAGAGAAAATGGTAATTGCCAGTTCATTGTTATAAATTTGTCAAAGAGTATAGATTTTCATTATAATTATCGTTCTTAAATAGCTCCTTGATTTTTCCTTTTGCTTGATGTTAATCTTTAAGAGCGCAAAGACTAATTGTTGTTCATTGTGAAAAAGTTTACCCAAAATCATGAGAACGAGGACACACATATGAAAATTAAAACTAGTAACATGGTTTTTTATGAAATGTTCTGTGAACCAGAGAACACAAAAGTATTTTTCTTCATTGCCTTTGAATTCAGCAAGTTCTTATCAGCCATTGCACATAATTATGCTTATGCATCTATGAACACAAAACTCAACATAATTGGATCCCTGTGTTATCCAAAAGTTTCACTGTCAAGTCAGGAAGCACAACTCATGCACTATGAGTTGTGTGACAAATCGTAGTTGACAAACAGAGATTAGTTAAGGCAAACAGTTTCGAAGCAAACATAGTCTGTAAACGCATCTTCAATAAGTCTATGAAGAATGAATGTATTCATTAGCAATCTAATGGTCAAACCTAAGTACCCTGCAGGTCTGTACAGAGGTCGTTTCCATAACAAGGTCATTTAGAACTCTCCAGTCTGGGCATGTTTCTGTAACTCTTGTCAAATCTAGGGTTGAGGAACTGGGCTGGAAAATTTGATTTGAGAACGTGACTGAGATTCACAGTGGGAAATTCAACCCAGAAATCTATTCTTTCAACTACAGAAGGCTGGCATCCTCACTAAATGATAGTTAACTCAAGAAGTCCTGGGACTTCTCAGGATGGAATAAGGCTTGCATGATTAGGTCCTAATTGGAGGAATTGCTTGCTTCACTGTTTCACATAACACAGCTGCACATCTATTGAATTTTCTGGGCTAAATTTTAATGAACTATTCTTTAGCATATAATTTCTTTTTTGTTTTCTCCCTTCTAGGCTTTTAGAAAGAGTAGAAGATGAAAGGATTGTTATTCTTCTTCCACTGATTTTTAATTAAAACCCACTAAATTTATGTGTCCTAATTTCTGTAGATTACATTCTCCTGGAGACAATCCAGAAAGTAGGAATAAGATTGTGTTGGGTCTACTGAGGAAGGGCACATTCAAACAAAAACACTTGTTTATCATGGAACACATTCTTCCACAGTAAGTACATCCAGTACAAATGGTAAATGCAAACTTTGCAACAAAAATTGCTATGAAAGGGAAGGTGGGTCAGTACATTCAATACATTTAACTGCAGAGACTACAGTTAGGGCTGACCAATCCAGATGCAACTTTAAGTTGCCCTTTGTGTGGTATTGGTCTTGTACTTACTATCTTTGCAATGGTTTTAAGACAATACCAGATGTACATCCTCTTAGTGCACAGGATTGAGCCTGTAAGACCACAAGGAGTTAAGCATTCAAGCCGTGTTTTGATGTAGTCTCCTGAAGTTTTGACATTCATGTTAGCTCATTTCAAAGACAAGGAACTGGTTATACAAAACAATTTCCCAGTCAAAATACCCTTTTTCACAGTCATATCCCGTTATGTACCTTCCTTTTCAAAACATAAAGAACATATTTGAAAGTACAAGTTTATTCCAAGAAAAATGTCCAAAGAGCCAAGAATCAAATCCTACAAATATTTACAATCAAGGGAGTTGCCTTAATAGTTAAATTACCGCCTAAGGTGATCAACACTATGTGTTTGAAGCAATATGTCTCATCTAAAGTCTCTCAGTAATAGAAATTTCTATTTGGACACCAGATTACAAATAAATTTATTTGCTTCAGTACTCACACAAACAATTTCATTAATGTCCTGGTGTACTAGTCAAATAAAATACTTTGCCTGACCTGAAACTTTTCGTTTGCTTCTTTTAAAACCTTGGGTACATGTAGTTTTGAAATATCATCAATAGCATAAAACTGTTTTACCTCAAAGTTGTAAAATAATTAAATATTTGGGAAAGACTGAAATTATTTAATGAATTTGGACTAACTTCATGAGCTATTCTATGCAACATGAAACTACATTATTTTAACAGATGAATGAGTTCCCTGGAAAAGTTCATTCCACTCTATTTCTGCAGCTATTTGAAAAGTGTCAGCAAAATCACCCTCTCCTGTTTCTTCACTACAGGTACATTTGCACAAGGTGTGTTCACAGGTCACTAGTTGTTAGTGACAAGACAAAAAGGGGATATTTGACTGGACTGAATCAGTGTTTGGAGTTAATTATTATCACCCATTATATGTAAGTGTTTTTTCATCAACCTTTAAGTACACTGACAACAACATTCTTCCTAAAACATTTGATCCACCTATTGTCATGTTGCCGTCTCCATAATAATCTTGGGCTCAGAAGTGAACTCCAACTTATACAAAATGTCAGTAAGTATACATCACTTACAGGAAGATTGAATCACATCCATAGAGCCAGAGAAAGTTAATGGGGAAAACTGGTTGTGAGAAGGAAGTTCTGTTATACAATAAAAGCAAGTGCTTCAGTTTTCCTTATTTTTTAAACTTGTGACTGTATTTTTTAATAATTTTTGCCACACAAGCCTGAAGTAATAAAATTAACAAGACCCTTTCACAGCCCGGAGGCACCAAAATAAAGAAAGCAGGCTCTTGATGTCCTACAAATGCTATGTCAGGTTCTGAAGACTGCTGCAGACTTTGTGGGTCAGATCCTGATCTCATTGCCCTGGCTAAGTTACAGGACTGCAAATAACCCTAGTCAAGTTAGTAGGAAAGGGTGGAGTAAGAAGCTGTTCGTTATCAGCAAGAGTTTGTCTAAAATATCAACATTCTTAGGTTTTCTTACAGACACTACCCATATTACGTCATGTTTTGACTTACCTAGTTCCTGACATGAACAACCTCTGAATCTGCCACTTTCAAACAGCAATGTCTGATGCAGCTTTATAGTTCTTGAAAGAGATGTAACAGCTATGCTCAGTGTTTCAGAAAAATGATCAAATAAACGTAAACTTTGGGTTTCATATCCCTGGAAAGTTAGATGCTCAGAAAGTCACAAAAATGAACAGGCTCAGTGTGGAATTCCTTATATAAAGATACAACAGTTTTCTCCCTCCTCTTGATTTCATATGAATGTGACAGCTTGCTGTTTGTCATCCTAACACACCAGCTGCAGAACTAATACTGGCTCCACTGTTTAAGAGATGTAGAATGGCAACACACTAGAAAGATGTCCTCTTTTAGTCATACCTAAAATGCTCCATTCTGTTCAAAAACTAATTTAAGAAATAAAAGAAATCTATTCAACAAATTGAATATGGTCTCAGACTTCTGCACTGTCACTTTGTGATTGACACAGTCATAAAACCTCATATCCTCCAAAATCTTAAAGAAACATTAACTAAGACATGGCCGAAATATACCTGCACATTAAATAATAGAAGTGAGAAAGAAAGAATAACCATGATGTCCAGGTGAGCACTATACACTGTGTGTTTGTCAGCAGTTTGATGCTATCATGCCATCATTGCGCTGCTATACCCGGTACAGGCTTGGGCCTCTCTCATTCCCCAGGGCATTTCCTTCTCCCTGAACTGTTTTCTTGGGAACTAACCTAAGCGTCATTTCCTGGTCCTGCATTCTAAACTCACACATTCCCTTTAGCATACAATATTCAAATATATGTTTTAATTCTCAAAAGTGCTTGTCAAAAGAGAGATGATGACACTCTAAAAATACCTCGGTTTATTTTGTGTTTTTGAAAATATAATATGATTATGATGACATCTTTCAAAACATTCATAAAATGACATAGGTAGACTTTTTTCCAGAATTGGCTAAACAATAAAATATCACTGCGTGTAAATCAAAAGCAAGAACCCCGTTGTTCTTTTAGTTAGTGTAATGTTATTACTATTATCTAAAGTCAGTATTTGAAATAAATATGACTCAGGATTTTGCTACTACAGAAAGAATAGTAAGAGATACAGATGCTTAGCATTTTTAGGGGGGGAAATTCTGAATTTTCTAAAAAAACCCTACTTTCTGAAGCCACATAGTCAAAATATATCCTGATCTTCATTCATTGCTCAGAATAATTAGACAATAAGGCAATGGTATTTTTGAACACACAGTTTTATGATCTGTACAGAATAGGATCACAATTTCAAAGTATGTGGCCAAACACCTTTTTTTTTTGCGTATTAAGCAGAGTGTAACCTTTTCTCTGTGATATAGGTAGACTTTGAGTAGTGGTCCATATCTTTGTCACCTTGGTTTTAGATTGTAATGCATTATTACCTTCAGACCAAAGAATTCATGTTAAAAGGAAATGAAGACATTTTGTGTTAATCTGTTTAAACAATACTTGAAGGTAGACTACAGTAACTCTTCAGGATGTGATGAAGGAGAGAAAACACTTGCAGCTTCTTTATGCCTACAGACAATTTCCCCTGCACAAAGGGAAATTCCAGTGTCAGCTGCTTTGAATGTACTTAGTACCACTTGTCTGAGGCTATAAACAAAGCAGAACTTCCTAGACTGGAGAATAAAACATTTTTATATCCATTTACATATTATTTGAACTTTCCTTATTGGCAATGATACAGATGCATCAGGAAGAGGTGACGAATAGTCAAAATATCTCTAAGGAATTCAAGGGATGTAACACCTCTGAACTCTGTGTAACTGCAAAGAAAGGACACTAATATCAATATAACACTTTCTAAAGATGCTTGATTTTCCTGTGTTGGTGGTTTGTTTTTTGCTGTTTGGTTGTTCGAGGATATTTTGTTTGGTTGGTTTTTGATATTTTTACTGGTTTGGGGTGTGGTTTTTTTGTAAATAATCTGTCCAAAAGACATTTTAAAGGTTTTCTTCTAAGAGAAGTGATGAGAATCTTCCTGCTGTGTCACCTTCTCATGCAAGCACTGAGGAAAACCAACTTGTTTCAGGCTTAGCACATACAGGAAATTTGAAAGAAAAATACAGGGATTGTTATTTTCCTCTGGATTCAAATGCAGTTGTTTCTATTTGAACTGTTTATCTGAATATAAGAACCACCAGCTAAAATGCAACAACTTTAAACAACATACTATGCCCCACAAGCTCAGTCATCTACTTCTACCAGTGAAATCTTTCTGACGGTTTCCATGATCTTTGGATCCTGAGAACAAAGAAGTGGCAAACCAGGAAGTATGAAAATCCAAAACCATTTGTGTGCAGCACTAACAAACCTGACACTCTGAGCAGTTTCACATCGACTTTCAGTCAAAAGTGGGGATTTCCCATCAAGGATTTTGTGTTGTGATACATGCCAAATGATTGAAGAGCAGTCAGTTTAAAATAACCTTTTTAAGAAGACTTTTTACTTTTTCCTTCTATTTCCTTGATCAGGTAGGGAGCAAGTTTGTCTGCATGGAAGGTCTATGGTTATTGCACATACTCTCAGCGGTTGTCATTCTCTAGCCCCTCACAGCTCCCCATTGATAGTGCTGTTGCACCTGAACAAAACTATACATTTCCTTTGTAGTACTCACCATTGAAACATGTTCCTCCATATTCCATATGCATTCCTGATTTCAGGCAAAATTTTACTTTCCCCAAGAAATAACTGCAGGAACTGCCTTGGAAACTGCAGTCAAAACCATAACAGAACCAAGGATAAAAGTGTCAAAACTCTTTTATATGTGCTATAAAGAAGTTCAAACCGGTTTATCACAACTATACCTTCTGGTCAAAAAATCCTAAATTCAATGTGTTTGGTTTACTACAATATATCACAGAACACAAAAATTATTCTCATGTCAAAGACATGTATGTTTCTTTTGAAACCTAATCTATATTTTCAAATCAGATAAACCTAATGTATTTTTTCTTTTGTTAGAACATGATCTGTTCAGTAGGTTGGAATTGTGAAGAATTAAAGGAGTTTTGGCCCTTACAATATGTAGTTAAGCAAACTGAGAAACCATTTATTAAATTAGTAATGCACATTAAAGGTATTCAAGCGTATTAGTAGCATAAGTTAGAACAAATCCTTGTTTAAATATACCACCAATTCTACTATATTGATTTTACTAATTGTTCTGGATTGCTTTTTATTAATGGTATTGGCTTTCGTGTATGATTATTTTTAACACGTGTTGCTAAACTCTGTAAACTTTGTTTACATAAGGAGTCACTGCAGAGGTAAGAGGTAATTGCTGGAATTAGAGAACCCTGGAGCAGTTGTTCAGCAGGCCTTCATTGATTTATGGCTGGAGCGGTCAAATGGGCCAACAGTGGAGATAATATGTATACGTATAAATGGCTAATGTATATGTATAATCATAGAATATAAAATGTAAAACCTACCGATGAACTGTGCACCTCTGAACTTGGAGACTTCTGAGTTCAAGTGCCCAGCGCTGCTTGCCTTTGTCCTATAACAAAATGCTATATGAATTTTAATTCTTAGTGAGCTTGTCTCTCACAGAATGGCTCATGAATGTCACCATTTTCTTGGTTGTCTTCACCATACAGAAATTTTTCAGCTCAGAGGAATTTTCTGTTCTGCCTAGGGGCAGGATACATCACTTGCATGGCAAGTTGCACTGAAATGCTCCTTATGTGTATGTCTAAACTTCTCTCAGTAACACATCATAGCAGAATACCATTTATTCTAGTCTGAAACAGAATTAATAATTTGTTGATGTCTAAAGGGAATTTCATAATTACAGGTAAATTAAATAAGTGAGGGTCTTTTAAGAATATTACTCCTCTTTTAAAAAGGAAATAAAGGTACTCTTGCCTTGAGAGAAAAAAATTACATTACCTCTGGAAAATTAGTTTAAGAAGAGCATTTTTCACTGTGGAATGAATACAAATATTTTGGGACTTATCTAACATATTGAACAAAAAGTCAGAATCCCAAAGAATGATTTATATAGTTATTTTTGCTCCAGCAAGGAAATAAAAAATTGCTGTTGTTATCATTAATTGCACAATGACCTTACTGAAAACCTTTTGATTAAGTTCAAAGTCCTGTTTACAATACTACTTCCTTCTATTCCTTCTACCTGCCCTTTACGTGTGAACATTTACTATACATTGTTGGGAAGGGATAGTTCAATAAACTATTGATAAAAAAACTTGTCACCTCTGCAAGCTAGATCTAAAATTATACATCTCTATACTGCATTTGGTTCAATTGCCTCAGGCAAACAAAATTATATGTGGGCTCTGTCCTATTATTTTTTATTTTTAAGGCAAATCAGTGTTTTGTCAGTTGGTTTTCATCCCTGTTTCAAAGTTTTTCACATTTCTGGGATCTGACTAGGCCGTCTATGCATCAATTTTCTCAGCAAGCTCCCCAGCACTTCAGGATTCTCTTCATATTTTAGGAAAGTTCCCAGCAACTTTTAAATGAAGAATACAAACTAAAGAGTCCATTTAGTTTTATAGAGAGTTTTAAGACAAAAAATAAGGATATACAGTA
>WEKX01008913.1:2295-12589 GCA_013390025.1 Pitta sordida
TCTTTACCTTTCCTATCTCACTTTCACCTATTGCATTCCCCCTTTATGAGCACATAATTAAGCTTCACTATTTAACCAAAGTTAAACCCTTTTTCAAAATATTTTTTTGCACTTAAGATTCAGCAAATGAACCATCACACATCCAGCCTACCTGGGTGGACCATGACACCCCCCCAAAAAAAAAACCCCAACCCCTTACCCCCTCAAAGCAAAATAAAAAATAAAAAACAATTAAGAGAAATTTGTTTCTCAAGGAAGATGTTAAAAAAGGTAAAATATATTTTCCTTTATCTTATGGATTTGTTGTTGTTGTTGACATACACATCTAAATTCTGCAGTAAATTCACTACTCCTGTGCACAGAACATCCACAGTAATAGTATGACAGTGCGGGTCCTGTCTATGACAAGGGCTCTGAGTTAATCCTTGCACACAAGTCACAGAATCACAGAATCACAGAATATTTTGAGTTGGAAGGGACCCACAAGGATCATCGAGTCCAACTCTTAACACTGTTTCCCTGGCTGGAATTGAACCTGGGTCTCCCACACGCCAAGTCCTCCTAATGTGGAGCAATGCACTCAGTCCTGACATTCAATTCCATTCCTGGTTTAAGAACGTATCAACAGATTTTCATACAATAGCTTCTAATGAACAATAACTTAGGTCTGTGATTGAAAAATAATTTGCAGCACAGTCCCTCATGCAGCTGACCTTGACAGCTGTGTGAGCTCTGAGGGTGTGTGACAGAATGCCCCAGAAAGGTACTGCAGATATTCCTTACAGTGAGTCAATGAAACAGAGTTTAACAGGAAGCAAAATGTGAATCTTCAAAGTATGAGCACCGAGATTAAGGCAGACAGTTCCATGAAGTAAGTATTTAACATTTGTAATCACAAAAAATTTAGTTTCAAGAAAAGAAAAGAATCAATTGCNCTTTGTGGTATGTTTAATGTTTGATGCATTCTTCAGATCTTCTGTTTCTCACTATTAATATTAAAAAAACCCATTTTCCTTACAAGGACATCGTTTTTATCATGTGAAGCTAATCAGTGATTTTAGAATGGATGTTTTCTTTATAAAATATTTTCCTCCAAAACTCAAAAGTTATGTTCTTTGAGTTTGTACAGTTCAAATTGTTTTAAAGATGTTTTTTCTTTAAAGGTGTCAGCTGTAGTCTAAAAGTACCGTTAGCAATATAGATTCACTTTCCATTTGAATATTTCTTCCATACTATATGAGGAGAAGAGGAAAGTATGTTTTGCATTCATTTCAATTTTTTACTTTATAAAATATAGGTCAAACAAATCAGTGGGGAATGGATGTTATTTTGAGGAGCAAGAAGGCACAAACCCAAATCTCCGTTCTGATATTTAGTATTGTGAGAGGTACTTGACCATATAACACTGATTCTATAATTCTTCCATCCACTATCAACAAGTCTCCACATTTTTCATATTTTTGCATTCTATGCCTCCTTTAGAATCTGTTTGCTTTTTACAGTAGGATTTCTTTATCCTTAAGCAACCACTTCCATGTAAAACAAAGCTGGAAATTAAGCCCTTTCTTTGGGCTAGAAATTAAAACTAACTAACTAAATAAAAGGAGGTGGGACGGGGAAGCAAATACTAAGAAGGTAAATGATTAAATTTAAGTTGTTCTTCACTTTTTCATACTAAAATTTCTGTTTCTCCAGAAAACATTTCAACTATGACATTTTATAAGGTATTGAAGGTACAAGAATACAAAACCATCTTAAGAAAGCAATGTCTTTTTACAAAAGGCAAGTCAGCGTTCCCTGAAAGAGTTATTATTCTGCTGACACTTTCTCAAGGCTACAGAATTTTTGTAATTTCGCATTAAGGCTATTCAACACGACAAATAAATTCAAGCTACACTGTGAGGATTTAAGAATCTTCCTTCATCTATGGGCATGAACTGTAAAACTGGAAGAAAATATTCCCTTTATAAATTTGACTCAATATTTGAACTAATGGTTTGAATGAGAAGGAATATTAAATATCCAGATAGCACAAGATAAGTACAAACTTGAAATACATAGGAGGCAGAGATAGAATTCAAGTTGATTTTGGCAAAGCGGAAAATAGATTTGTTTTAAAATATTTCTTACTCTCTTGAACTATATAGGATTTTTTAAGTTTACCTGTGTTAGCTTTAATATTGTTTGTTGACTTGGTGAAACTTCCAGGTACAATTATTATAAGGAATTTGTAAAAACTTATTCCTAAATTCTGATTGATACATTAAACAAAAATTCCTTTTAGGAGAAGTAATCTTAATGTACTCTCGCTCTCTAATTAAGTGAATGATGAGACCATTTACTTGTTGCTTGAATTATAAAACCAAAAATCTTCCAATAAAAATAAACAAATTAATTCAAATTGTTCAACTCCACGTTAAAAGGGTTCTAGTGCATTTCATCTACAGGGAACTTGAGCTTCCTTTAACACTTCATTAGGAAATTCTTACTAAATATATTCAATGGCAGCTGTACTAGCTTCAACATTTCCCCAGGTTGTTTTTACATTTGTAATAACATAATATTAGGTAGAGAACACAGGACAAGATATCGTGTTCAAAGGGGAGAAGAAAGCAGCAGCAGCAAGGCAATTACCGTTAGTATATACTTGTCACATTGGTGTCCTTTCTTTTCAAGTGATTAAGTATTTTTTCCCATTAATGTTATCCTACTTTTTTATAAAGAAATTTCTTTGGACCATACATACAATTGGTATACTACAATTTAATACTTGGGTTTATTTTCTTTTTTCCATTGAATTATTTAGAAATCATAATATATTTAACAAAGGTTTTTATACTGTCAGAAACATTCTCTGTCTACTGTCTTTTGTCTAAAGTCTATTGTCTTTCAAGGCTAAAGTAATTTGATACGTTGCACAACCGTAAAATTTAGTTATTAAATTATAAAAACAGTTTTGCTCATCCAGTTTTAACACATTTTATATGAGAATGGAGCTGACATTTTCCTTCTATTTGAGAGGTCCAGACATTGAAAAGTAGAAACACTTGAGGCACCATAGATGGCATTCTAATCTCTGAATTCCTTATTTCCATCAAATGTGTAGTTTAGTTTAATGTCACTTTTAAACAGAATCACAGAATCACAGAATATTATGAGTTGGAAGGGACCCACAAGGATCATCTAGTCCAACTCACCATCTAACACCCATACCTCAAATAATAATTTAGAATTATTTATATGGTCATCTTTACATTCTACAATGCAACAGTACTTTTACAGTTGCATACATTGTGTAATAATCACCTGAATAATTTTAAATAAATTACCTGTGTTTGCAGAAAGAAATGCAATGTTTAATTCTGTACTTATTGTCAAAAGTCTAAGATAACAGTCAATCATTGTTTCATTATTTAGTCCAGGATTTTAGAAGATTAGCTGGTATTATCCCACCATTAAGATGGACAGAGGAATAAGAATGAGAAAACTTAGCCCTTTAACTTGTGATCACAGTAAGACTGTGGTGTTGGTTATAGGGAAAAAAATATCTTTTTCATGTACTCTTGGTAAATATTTCCTCTAAATCAGGTGTGGTGGGTTGACCCTGGTAGGTCAATCAGTTGCCCACCAAAGGAGCTCTATCACTCCTCACTTCAGCTGGATAGGGGAGAGAAAATATATCAAAATGCTCTGGGTTGATATAAGGACAGGGCAACATCAATTATCAGTAACTCTCTGGGGTGTAACCATCTCAATTCAGTAAAAAATATTGACTTTATTACTAATCAAATCAGAGCAGGGTAATGAGAAATGAAACCAAATTGTAAAACAACCTTTCCTCCACCCCTTCCTCTTTCCTCAGCTCAACAATAGTCCCGATTTTCTCTGCTTCTTCACCCCAGTGATACATGGGGACTGATAATGTAGTTATTGACAATTCACTGAATATTGTATCTGCTGCTGCTAGTTAAGAATTTGATATTTTATTCTAGTTATAACCATTAGAAATTCTAAGTAAAATAGAACCGTGTTGATTACAGATTGTTACAATGGTTGTTAACTCAAATAAAGCATGAATATATAAAACAAGTTGTTCTCAGGCAATACTTGGGCATCTCTTTTAATGTAATCATTCAGTCCATGAGGATTTTTAACTGAGAATTTCAATATAAATTATTTATTAATTACATAGTATTTTTAATTAAGACAATTTAGTACACCATCATATCTTTGCAACCTCATCAGACTGACAATTAAAGGAAGGAACAAAAACAGTGACAGAAGTAGCCAGATTTGGAGTATTAAAAAAAACCACACTGAATTCGCTTACTGAAGTCCTCTACTTGTTCATTCTATTTCTGAGGCTGAGCTAGTAGCATCAAAGTATGGTGTGATATATTTCTTTTCTGTTGGCAGAAGGAGCTTAAAAACTACCTGCTTCACTTGCTCTCCTACATAGACAGAATTGATTTATAATAACACGCTATAAAGCAGCAGCCTTGTTAAAATAAAACAAAATATACAACAGAAAAAGCTTTCATTGCTACATAGAGTCTGTGCTGGTAGGGTGATCCACAATGTGAGGAAGTGTATCTCCTAAAATATCTTCGTGTCTGAAGAAAGTGTATTTAGAACATTTTTTTATGGATAGTGGGGTTTTTAAGTTACTGTTCCATAGATCTGGAGTAGAGTCATAGTCCCATATGACTCTTGCAGTAAGTTTCACTGATTCAACTGAGGAATCATTGAAATGCACGATGAACAGGGCAGCTGCTTAAATATTTTTTGCTACAAACACTGCTGAAAAACTGGATTCTAGTCTGAGTCAGTTGGTACTCTAATCAAAGCATTATCAGAAAGAAAAGATGATCATGAAAGGGAAGAAAACAATAGTTCAATTTTTTTCTTCCTAGAAAATTTTCTAGGTTAAAAAAATCCAAACAACGAGAGTACAATTCCTGAATGCTTGAGTTGGAATTTAAATTCACACAGTTATAGTTCATTAGAACCAGAGCTGAAATATTACAAATTCTACTTTGCATCCGGGCTTGTTTTATTGTTTATTCTGTCATCTTGGCAAAGGAATATGAAAAGTCTAATTTTTGTGGCTTATTGCACTCACTTTTCATTTTCTTTGTTCTGAGCAGTGTAAAATACAAACCAATAGCAAAGCACATCTCAAAAGCTTGGAAAAATATTGGTGAATTTTTTTTACCTTTGTTTATTATAAGAAAGCTACCTTTTAGTCATTCACCTTCTGACCAAATAAACGTTACATTCATCCTCAAAGATAAAAATAGAAATATTTTATGGAGAAAAGACAATCTGTATTTATGCATGCATATTAAAAGGGTATTTATCTTTGTTGTACTTAATAGCATCTTCTATATACTAGAAGTAATGGCTTTACTGTAAAGTTGGGGTGCTGGGATCTTTTTACAACGATGATTTTGTTTCCATTTTTTTAAATAACAGCAACTGTAATGCTTATCTGGGACTTGTACTCGCTGGACTAGTTCTGTGTACTCTGTTATTGACCATTGTTTCCTTGGTTGTTGCAATTCCTTCTGTCAATGTTGTTTCACAGATGATCTCTGATCCAGTAAACTTGCTTTCTGAGGATTCCAATTCTTTCACAAGGAATGATCACAGGCTGACAAAGACAGTTTTATTGTGTGAAAGGCATGCTGCTAACACATTCAAGCTCTGACAGGGAAGGAATTACTTTCCTTTCACAGGCCAGTCAAAATAAAAGCATATTATTTTACATTAGTCTCTTCACTTAAGTATTTACACTCCATCTTTACTGTTTACATTACCATACTTATCACTTACTAAGCCTATATTCCTTTTTTTCCCCTTTTTCCTTGTCTTTTTCAGGACCAATTATCTCCTATCACTCTCAACTTTGTTAGAAGAATCTACTTCTTGAACAAGACTTGAGGGAATCCTACTTTGATCAATAATAAGCAAAATATTTCTGTGATTGTACATACTAATCCTTGCTAAAATGAGGTCTACAATTATCTGAAGAGTATTTCCTGGGTAGGAATGAAAAAAAAAAAAGTTCAGAAAAGGAAAATCATGGTTTATGTAATGAAAAATAATTTTTAAATTTCTTCAGAATGTTATCCGTTCACCAGTGTCCACGTATTTGTTAAGGGCTTGAACGGATGAAAAGAATAACTATTAGAAAATTTGATTTGTTACTTAGTTGTGTTGGGCATCTACTTCCAATCAAGCATACTAGGAAGAAAACATATTGTAAAAAGAAAGTATTTAATATTAAAATTCAATTTTACTACCTGTATTTTGCATGACAGTAAGAGGATAAAATATACTTTTCCTTTCAGATGAGACTCTTTAAAAGTAAAAGCTTCATCAACGTCTAAAATAGGTTTTATTTTATTTAAGTCTTAGGTATTATTGAAAAAAACCCACAATTAAGCAGAAATAGTAATTCACAACTGCAAGAACAATCCTTTGAACTCTTGTTGAATATTTGTTTGGCCGTGTTCTATGTTTCTTGAAAAACTTCCTCAATGATAGAATCATGTTAATAAATTTTCTTGAAAGTAGCTACAATAAGGGTCTTGCATTTCTGCACAACTCCCGTCTATGGAGTTCCACATATGACTTCAGTGAGATACTGAAAACTGAATCAGATTGAATCTTTACTGCTTCTCCATCTTCATTGGCAATACTGGACCAAAACGATCAATGTCTTACATTAAGAATCAAGCTACAAGGGCCCACTTTGAGTGGTCTTATTATCAGAAAGTGATATGAAAATACTTTGAACTATAGAATAGTGTTTGCTGTTCCTTTCATATACCAAAAACCTTTTCAGTAATATTGGAAGTTCTCCAACTTATTATCAAACAAGTTTCAATTGCTAAGAATGCATTATGTAACACTAAAAGAGCAAGATGTTCTTTGAACATGCATTCTTCTTTAATATTGAACTGGTGTGAATAAACTGGTTTCATTTCAGTTAAAAATATCAAAACAAGAGAGTCTGATTTTACATTAGTGTTATGGTTTAGGGGGTTTTCTGCTGCTCTGGNTTAAAAGCTGCAATCCTGGCTGTGACTTCTGAACAACAGAGAATTTTTCAGAAGAACTGTCGTCCTCAGGTCGAGATCTCACTTGGGAGGGGTCATGAAAGACCTTTCCCTCTTGTGAGAGAGAGAGAACTTTATGGAAGGGCAGAGAGATGGTTCCTACCCTGGATTTGGTCAGAAATACCAATTTGCCTGGTTTACCCCTACCCTATGTTCCCCCTTTTTCTCCTGGTGGAAAAGGGAATATTACATCTATTGTAAGAGAAGGAGGGGTGGGGGGAGAAAGGTTGTCTTCTAAATGATGCTTCCCTTGCAGTTCTGAGCTTGTTAGTTAGAAAATAAATCTTTTATGTTCTTTACTTATAGTTTTGCCTTGATTTTTGCCTGTAACCAGGTTTATTCTCCAGTTGGGGTGGGTCTCTGGCATCCAGCCAGGGTCAAACCACGACAATTAGATAAGCTAAGTGTCAGTAAAGTCACAGGTACTACCTATGAAAGATTAATATCAAAATTTTGTCGGCTTTAAGCATTAATTTATGTGCTTTAATGAGTTTTGGTAGATGAAAAAGTCTACATACAGTATTAATATGACTATATGTAGAAAAATCAGATCATTTAATACTCCTGTTAAATCTTCCCCAGCACAAGATGAGTTTCATGGTGCTCCGTATACCAAAGTTTTCTTTATGTTTGTAGTAAGATACAAGAGGACTACTTCTTGTTGGCCATCATTATAAGAAATTATATGAAATTTTTCCAGTGGCTCCAGCCCTTTGGTTATACAACTATGGTTTATTTTGAAAGCAAATAGAATAGAACCCTCCTTCCTAGAAGTCTTTGATCCCGAGAAAGAGTCTCAAGGTCATAAAACTCAAATCCCTTAATCCATATAGAATCACAGAATTACAGAAAATGGAGATCAGAGGGAACTTTATGGAGGTCACCTTGCTCTAGCAGTGTTACTCTGCGTGTGATCCATAGCATCATGTTTGACATTGTTTACATACTTTTTCTCAAGGTAGAACATCTACTGTCTCTGGATATTGAATTAGAATTTTCTTCTAATTTATTTTTATATAGTTGTTTATTCCATTTTTTCAAGTGTCAACTGAAAGTATTCGCAATAGTTTTACAATGCAAATGAGTATTTTGCCAGAACAGTATTTCAAGTGTTATAACATCTACTACCTCAATAATGGTTAGAAGTCTCTTTTTTATCTGTAGCTGAACTTCTAGTCAAATGTTTTTATTTATATACCCTCTGAATTTAGTTGACTCATGGAAGGATACATTAATTTCTCTTAAAAAGTTTCTCTTCTGAAAGAGTTTTTTAAAGGGCTTGCTTGTGATCCACAGCCTGTTTCTACATTCTTCAAAACCAGGTGATATTAATTTTACTTCAGTCTTTAGGGTACATATCTTCCCCTTTGAAAACTGTTCAAATAAAGAAGCTGGTAATTAAAATGGAGTGATTTTTTTATCAGTCAGCAGGAAAGAATTGATTAAGGTACTCATTTAATTTTTTTTTTTTAAAAAGGAGATAAATATCTTGAAAGGAACAGTAAAATAACCAGGGCTGAAAATCTCCAATTTTGAGTAAATTAATTTGTTTTCTAGGGTTGCAAATAGCATGAATTTATTAAAGAGATTTTTGTTTGCAAGTCTTCCCTCAAAGACATTTAAATTGTAAAATCTGCATTCACATATGTATCTAACTTATCTTGTCAATGGACAAGATAAGATTCATGAATCAGAGAGGCAAACAAGTGGGCAAACATGAGTTTTAATTGAAATGACTCTGCGGGTCATCCTCATTTAGGATTTAGATATGGATAAACCATAACATCCATTACAGAACACCAACAGTCTGAAACATGTGACTCAACTTGATGGGAGGAAAAGTTATCTGAGAACATATTTGCTTTGCCACAAATGACATATTTGAGTCCAGTAACTCATGTACATTCATTTGTCTCAAAGCCATTAAGAGTTCAGCTGAGCTCTGGCCTTCGTGTCTTATGCTTTCTGGTACTTGATAGGTTTTAGACACCATTAACAAAATGCATAAGAGGAATTCACATCAGCAGCAGTACAGAAAGAAAGCAGATTATTCAATATTGAAGAAAGCAGATGTATTTCACAAATGCTAGGGTTCTCAAAGCAAACACCAGTAGTCTCTTGTGAGTTGTCCACCAGTGCAGCTGAATTGCATCTCTGGTAAATTTCTTCATGGTATTTCAATTTACCATAATATTTTATTTAAACAAATTGTTCAATGTCAGGAATTTTGGTCTGATTTTACTAAAGTAAAATCAATTCAATTGTACATTCAATTTTAATACAGAATAATAAATTCTTTTATGCCAATACAGCCACCGACTGTCGTTACTAAAGAGACAGAAAGAGTTTTCACTTAACTTCATGATATACAGACTAAAGGTTTTGTTGGTAGGGGGGTTTTTGGTTTTGTGTTAGGTTGGTTTTTTATTTGTTTCTTGGGGGAGGGGAATGGGATTGAGTTTGTTAATTTGTTTGTTGGGTTTTTTAATAACAATATAGTTCAATAAAATGTTAATTTCTTTTTTTACGTTATATATTTTTTTCCTTCTCATGTCCTGTACCTGTTTGTACAGGTATTGATATACACCAGTGGTAAAAAATCTGACTGGATTTAGTACAGTTGCTTAATTTCAGTGTCTTTGAGCTCTTCTTCTTTAAGAAGAAACTCAGGAAGGAAAAACTCAGAAGAAATTCAGGAAGAAAAAAAAATTATCAGAGATTTTTTGTTTATGTTTGTCTTCTTTAGAAACCATTCTCTCCATATCACTATTTCTGTGAACTACTTATTTGTCTTTGAGAGAGATACAAATTTTCAAGAGAACTCATTAAAAAGGAAAGTGTCAGAAAAAGAATTTAGCTCTCCTAACTTAGACTGTGAACTAAAATCACTGAACCAATATCCATTCAATTCAATAAACAGCAGTCTCCATAATTTACCAACAGTCCTGGCTTACTGGTGATGTACCACAAGACTGGAAAGTGGTTAATGTGATACCAATCTGCAAGAAGGGCAGGAAAGATGATTCAAGTAAATACAGACCTGTCGGCCTGACCTCAGTCCCAGGCAAAGTCATGGAACAGCAGCAACTGCAAAATGACCATGACCATGACATTAGAACAAGTCAGCATGTATTTAGGAAAAATAGTTCTTGCTTGACCAATCTGATCTC
>WEKX01008914.1:1857-13351 GCA_013390025.1 Pitta sordida
CAGGATAGGTTAGGTTAGGTAACAGGTTTGACTAGATTAGATTAGGTAATAGGGGATAGGTTGGACTTGATGATCTCTAAGGTCTTTTCCAACCTTACTGATTCATTGATGACTTGGACATAGGACTGAAAGGAATAACGAGGAATAATTTGAGGAAAAAACCTCAAATACTGCAGGGATTCAGTTCCGAGATCCCCCCAACAAGATATGAAAACTGCAAAATAAGGTTTATGTATATTTAAAATGTGGCTCATCCTGCCAGGACAGTCAGGGACAGCACCTTGGACGTATCCTAGGAGAAAATCTGTGAAGGAATGAGGTAGTGAAATTCAAAGCGTAGTATAGCGAGGTGTTGCTGTACTAAGTAAGTTTGCCAATGACAATATATTGGAAGGGACTATCAACTCCTGTGAGGACAGAGAAGCCCTGCATTGATGACTTGGACATAGGACTGAAAGGAATAACGAGGAATAATTTGAGGAAAAAACCTCAAATACTGCAGGGATTCAGTTCCGAGATCCCCCCAACAAGATATGAAAACTGCAAAATAAGGTTTATGTATATTTAAAATGTGGCTCATCCTGCCAGGACAGTCAGGGACAGCACCTTGGACGTATCCTAGGAGAAAATCTGTGAAGGAATGANNNNAGGAGAAAATCTGTGAAGGAATGAGGTAGTGAAATTCAAAGCGTAGTATAGCGAGGTGTTGCTGTACTAAGTAAGTTTGCCAATGACAATATATTGGAAGGGACTATCAACTCCTGTGAGGACAGAGAAGCCCTGCAGAGAGACCTGGACAAATTAAAGAGATGGGCATCACAAACTGTGTGAAATTTAACAAGGTCAAATTGGATTCTACACCTCAAACAGGGCAACCTTGGTTTATTTATAGATTAGGTTGGAAAGCAGCACAGTGGAAAGGGACCTGGGGGTTCTGGTCAATAACAAGTTAAATGAATCAGCAGTTCTTTGTCATCCAGGAGGGCTAACTGTGTCCTACGGAGTATTAGGCAAAGCATCACCAGCCAGTTGAGGAAGGTGATGGTTCTGCTCTGCTCTGGGGCGGCCTTAGCTGGAATATTGTGGCTCTTTTGGGCACCTCAATATAAAAACTCCATTAATCTGTTATAGAACATCCAAAGAAAGGTAGTGAAGATGGTGAAGGACCTAGAGGAGAAACCTCAAGGAGCAGATGAGGTAATTTTTCCTATTCAGCCTGGAGAAGAGGTGACCGAGGGGAGACCTC
Source organism: Pitta sordida (assembly GCA_013390025.1). Lineage (NCBI taxonomy): Eukaryota > Metazoa > Chordata > Aves > Passeriformes > Pittidae > Pitta > Pitta sordida. The sequence continues at coordinate 3,104 of WEKX01008914.1, forward strand.
AATGTCGTCTACAACATCCTCAAGAGAGAAAGTGGAAGGGCAAGTACTGATTTCTTCATTCTGATGACCAGTGACAGGACTTAAGGAGTTGACATGAAGTTGAGTCAGAGGAGATTTAATTTAGACATGAGGAAAATCTTCTTCATGCAGAAATTGGGTGAACGATGGAACAGACTCCCCAGGGAAATGACCACAGCACCAAAGTCTTTTAGAGTTCAAGAAGTGTTTGGACAATGTTCACAGGCACAAGGCGTCATTTATGGACTGTCCTGCACAGGGCCAGGAACTGGACTCCATGGTCCAGATGGATATCTTCCAACTCAACATATTCTGTGAGTAATAGTTCCATCTATGAGAACATCTTGCTCTGCATCATGGCTGTGAAGTTTCCCTCCATTATAAAGTTCATAATTTCTGGTGTGCTCTAATTCCTCTGGAATTAGGTTCTTCAGTATATGAAAAAGTATTCCCTTGCTCTTTAATTCTCCACTGCTGAAAATGAGTATACCACATATACATACATGCAGTGTACATATAGGACGTACAGACTGTGAGGGACTCTGAGAGTGAGGCCACATGGACAAATGTCTCATTTTGAAGAGAATATGACTTTTCCTTTATTGAATGATAGATTTTGTTAATAACAACCTGCAAAGGCCTTATGGGCCAAATCATGAGCAGTAATCTTGCCCAAGACTAACCTCCTGGCTTCATAGAGACAAATGTTGCACAAGCTGGACTCTGTAATTTGATGGTTTAGGACAACACCTTCTATGAGGAGTCTATGAAAGACAGCTAATGAAACCAGGGCTTCGCTAAACTTATGTTTGCTACATTACTCCCACCTTTCCTGCAGAAACTTTGAAGATCCAGAATGGAAAATGGAAAAAAATCACTGTTTTGGACCATTCATGTTCACATTATATCTAGTATGAATTTTTCCAATAAATCTATTTGGACTGGGACAGGAGACTGTGAATGTTTATTGTGGCTGAGGCCAGCAGTTGTACCGTTTTCCCATCAGAGGAAAATTTTACTAAATGGTAAGAAAATGAAAAGAAGTGATGTAATCAGGAAGCTTTTTCAGCCATACTGATGGTTTGCAGAGGGATAGGTGCCATGTGAACAATGCTGTATGAGCCCTGAAACCTCCTGGCAAGGAAGCCAGTTCTGAATGAAAAATCTTTGCCAAATGCACCCGGTCATGTTTTCCATCAGTAGAACTGGATGTTTGTGTATAATTCCTGTGGGATTGGAGGATGGTAATGTATACACACAGAAAAAGTTCAATTTCAAGTAGCTGCTAACATCCAGTAAACAATATGTTCCAAATTCCTTTCAAGGAATATACCAGATGGCCTTGTGACAGTCCATTTTTAACATCCTAAAATGGGGAGAATCTAGGCCCTTATACAATGGGATTTTTTCACCAAGGCAAGGAAAACTCCCAAAGCTGCTATTGGTCTTGGCGAGGCACTTGGCAGGGACACTCTCAGAAGAGTTTGAGATGCACCTGTGAACTCACTGACTTCTTAAAAAGAAAATAAAACCCTTGGTCAGAACTTTTTTCCCCCAAAACATCACATGCTGGTATATTTGTTTACGCATACTCATAATAACTCAGACACATGACAGCATTGAAATCCCTATCATCGACACTGAAGTTACAGGAGAAGATTCCTCTGTGTTTAAATCACTGTTTGTTTCTTTGCACAGCACAGGCCATAAACATGAGCCGCTGCAGATTGTCCAAATACACTGAATTCCCTTTAGGCTTGAAGGGTGCATGGATACATGTGGTCAGACCTTGCAACTCTCATGGCTACTTGCATGGTCGCCCTTAATGTCATCAAGGGGAAGAACTGCTTGGTCTTCATTCAGGGAAGTCATGTGATGGGCCATATTTGAGAACCATAGTATTTATCCAAAAGCTTATGTAGTGCTTCCAGATATTAAATAAGCAGACTTCAAAAATAATGAGGGTAACTTAAAAATCATGACTCAAGCACCATAAAGCTTACCATGCTTTGTCTTTGGACTTTGAACTTTTAGACATGAGGGACATTTAGTCATATCTTTAAACCTCAATATGACAAACTTCATTTGGTACCCAGGACACCTAACCTGTGGCTTCATTTTAACCACATCAGGACACTTACGGGACCTTTTCTCACAGAATCACAGAATCACAGAATCAGTAAGGTTGGAAAAGACCATAGAGATCATCAAGTCCAACCTATCACCCGTTACCTAATCTAATCTAGTCAAACCTGTTACCTAACCTGACCTGTTGCCATCCTACAACCAACACATCATCCTACCTATAACACACTACCCTAATATCTAGGTCATGTCACCAAGAACTTCATCCAACCTTTTCTTAAACACCTCTAGGGACGGTGACTCAACCACCTCCTTGGGCAGCCCATTCCACTGAGAGATCACCCTCTCTGTGAAAAAGTTCCGCCTAATGTCAAGTCTAAATCTCCCCTGACGCAGTTTAAGACTGTGTCCTCTTGTTCTATCACTGGTAGCCAGAGAGAAGAGACTGACACCCAGCTGACTACAACTTCCCTTCATGTAGTTGTAGAGAGCGATAAGGTCTCCCCTCAGCCTCCTCTTCTCCAGACTGAACAATCCCAGCTCTCTCAGTCGCTCCTCATAGGGCTTGTGTTCCAGCCCCTTCACCATCCTTGTCGCCCTTCTCTGGACACGCTCAAGGATCTCAACATCCCTCTTAAACTGAGGAGCCCAGAACTGAACACAGTACTCAAGATGTGGTCTAACCAGTGCTGAGTACAGGGGGAGAATAACTTCCCTAGTCCTACTGACAACACTATTCCTGATGCAGGCCAGGATACCATTAGCTTTTCTGGCCACCTGGGCACACTGCTGCCTCATGTTAAGTTTTCTATCCACCAGCACTCCCAGGTCTCTTTCCACCTGATCCTCCTGCAGCCACTCCAATCCCAGCCTATAGTTCTGCATGGGGTTATTGTAACCAAAGTGTAGCACCCGACACTTAGACTGGTTGAACCCCATGCCATTGGATTCAGCCCATCTATCCAGCCTGTCAAGGTCTCTCTGCAAAGCCCTCCTACCTTCCTCCAGATCTACATTTACCCCCAGCTTGGTGTCATCCGCAAACTTGCTAATAATAGTCTCCATCCCTTCGTCCAGATCATCAATAAAGATATTGAACAGGACAGGTCCCAACACTGAACCTTGAGGCACCCCACTAGTGACCGGCGTCCAACCAGACACAGCACCATTAACCACCACTCTCTGAGCTCTGTTATCCAACCAACTCCTGATCCAGTCCACTGTAAACCCATCCAAACCACAAGCCTCCAGCTTCACCAGGAGTTTGTTATGGGGGACAGTGTCAAAGGCTTTACTAAAATCCAGGTACACCACATCAACAGCTCTTCCCTCATCAACCAGGTGGGTCACCTGATCATAGAAGGAAATTAGATTGGTCAGGCAGGACCTTCCTTTCCTGAAGCCATGCTGACTAGGTCGGATCTCCTTACCCTCCTGGAGGTGCAACATCATTTTCCTTAAGATGATTTGCTCCATCAGAAGTGTCCTTGCAGATCTCTAGAGAGAAATTCTGTTTGATTAAATTCTGCAGAAAGGATTTATTTCCTGGGCATTTCAGGGTTTCCACTTAGGCTGAGTGTTCAAGGCAAACATTGAATGCTCCTTCTTGAAAGCCACAAATTGAGATTCTTCATGAACCGGGATTTTGTGAAAATTATAATGTACTGGAGTATTCTTGATGAAAACTTGTGAGCTGCTAATGCTATGCAAGAGCAGACAAAAACAACAGTAGTTTTGTTTGGATTACTTAGGACCCTTAAATGCCTTCTACTGCAACTAGAGTTACATTATCTTCTCCTTACCTTCTTGCCTTTTCATTTCTTTATCCTTACTTTCTTTCTCAACTGCAAATGATGCTTAAAATTTTTGTTATTATTAAATACTACTAATTTTCAAGCCACAGAAAGTACTCAAAAGTAGTTGCATACATGTCTAGCCAGTGTTTGTATGTTGATTTTCCAATACCTTCTCAAAGTTCAAATGAATAAATTGTTTGGATTATTGCAATTTTTCTATAGATTAATGAGATTCTTAGTGACTTCATCCATCATACTGCATGGACACGCTGGATTATGCTGATCTACATGCCTTTGGATCATTTTACTGTTCTTAATGTCATGGAGAGTTTTCTAGGACTTGGCAATGCCGTTTTTTCTGGAACTCATAAGCTTATTTTGCAAACATGCAAATAAAACAAGAATTCAAGGTCTTCTGACTTCTTCCCAAGGTGGTTCTCTCTCTGTCCTGGTTTTAGGTTTTTTGCTGCTTTGGCAGTGAGGGGGTTAACAGCTCAGCTCTTGCCTGGCCCCACCACTGCCAAGGTCATGAGCAGAAGGAGATAGAGACGTCTCTGTGAATAACATATATGGGAGAGAAGAAAAAATCCCTCAGTAGCAAGATGTAAGGGCCGGTTCAGAACCTGCGTCGGAAGGCTGAGAGATCAAAGGCCCCCAGGCCCATGAGAGAAGGAGTAGAGATGTTCTTCCAGGCATCCCGCCACTGCTCGTGAATTGGACTGACCATGGTGAAAACCTATGGACTAGAAAGACAGGAATCGGTAATGCAGAATCCATCTAAGCCACGACTGAAAATGGAGAGATCAAGCTGGAAAAAACTGCAGATGTTCTTCGGAGCCCAGAAACAGAAGCCTGGAGCTAGCTGAGAGCTCAGCAGAGATCCTTAGGACAGACTTTTTGTGCATTGTAGTAGGATCTGAACTGTGTACTTTGGGATGGGCTCATTATGACACAGTGAAAAAGCCAGTACTTAAAAGCTGCATCCTGATGTGACACTTGGACAACAGAGAATTTCGTAAGAGCCGTCATCCTCAGGTCGAGATCTCGCTTGGGAGGGGTCATGAAAGACCCTTCCCTCTTGTGAGAGAGANAGTAATTTCAGTAAAGGGTATACAGTTTATCTTGTAAAAGCTGTTTTTGTAATTTTAGATACTATATCACTAGTAACGTTGTATACTGTCCTATACATCATAGAATCATTTAGGCTGGAAAAGACCTGTAAAATCATCTAATCCAACCTTTGGCTGATCATCACCCAGTCAACTAAACCACATCACTAAGTTCTTTCCAGTTGTTTCTTGAACATTCTGGTGACAGTGATTCCTTCACCTCCCTGAGCAACCCATCCCAATGCTTGACAACTCTTTCAGTAAAGAAACTCTTCCTGATGCCCAACCTGAATCTCTCCTGGCACAGCTTGAAGACATTTCTTCTTGTCCTGTCACTAATTGCTGGGTAGAAAAGGCCAACCCACATCTGGCTACAACCTCTTTTCAGGTGGTTGCAGAGGGTGATAAGTTCTTCCCCGAATCTCCTTGTCTGCAGGATAAATACCCTTAGCTCCCTGATATGGCTTACTCTCCAGATCCTTCAAAATCTGCATTGCCCTTCTGTGGACTTACTCCAGCACCTCAGTATCTATCTGGGAGTGGGAGGCTCAAAACTGAACACAGGACTTGAGATCAACATCACCAGTGTCCAGGACAGGGAGACAGTCACTGCCCCTAGCCCTGCTGGTCACAATATTTCTGATACAAGCCAGGATGCCATTGGGCTTCTTGACCACTTGGGCACATGTTGGCTTATGTTCAGCAGCTGCTGACCAGCACCTCCCGGTCTTTTTCCACCGGGCCATTTTTCAGCCACTCTTCTGCAGCCTGTAGTGCTGCTTGAAGTCACTGTGACCCAAGTGCAGGACCTGGCACTCCACCTTATCAGACCTCATACCATTGTCCTCAACCCATTGATACAGCCTATCCAGGTCTCTCTGCAGAGGCTCCCTCCTCTCCAGCAGATCAACACCCCCATGCAATTTGATGTAATCTAAAAACCAACTGAGTGTGCACTTGATCCCTTCATACAGATCATAGATAAAAGTATTAAATAGGACTGACCCTAATACTGAACCCTGGGGAACTCTGTTAGCAGCCAACTGGGTGTTACTTCATTTACCACCACTCGCTGGATCTGGGCACCCAGATTGTTTTTAACCCAGCAAACAGTGCACCTGTCCAAGCCATGAGCTGCCAGCTTCTCCAAAATACTGTGGGAAATGTGTCAAAGCTTTACTGAAGTCCAGGCAGACAAAATTCACAACTTTCCTCTCATCCACTAGGAGGGTCACCAGGTTATAGAAGGAGATTAAGCTTGCCGAGCAGGACTTCTTAAGTCCGTGCTGGCTGGGCCTGATCGTCTGGCTGTCTTATACACGTTACATGGTGGCATTCAGAATGATCTGTTCCATAACCTTCCCCATCAATGAGGTTATGGAGGTCATGCAGAGAGGTCTGTAGTTCCTTGGCTCCTCTTTCCAAGATGGCCATCATATTGGCTAACCTCCGGTCACCTGCCACCTACCTGGTTAGCCAGGACTGATGACAAATGATAGAGGGTCACTTAGTGAGCTCTTCCACAAGCCCCCTCAGAATGTTTGGGTGAATCCTATCCACACCCACAGAGATGTGTGTGTCTAAATGGTACAACAGGTTACTAACTACTCCCTCCTACTTAACAGGTAATTTATTCTGTTCCCTCTTCTTGTCTACCACCTCAGGGGTCTAGTTGCCCTCAGTGGTCTTTCTGTTAAAGACTGAGGCAAATAAAACATTAAGTACCTCAGCCTTTCCTTTGTCCTTTTTCCCACATGTCCAATAATGGATGGAGATTTTTTCTTTACTCTCTTTATGGTGTTAATGTATTTGTAAATAATCTTATTAACTTTCACAGTAATGGATTGATGGAGTTTTAACTGAGCTTGCACCTTTCTAATTTTCTTTCTGCATGGCCGTCTGACATTCTTGCACTTTTCCTGAATTTTCTGCCCCTTCTTCCAAAGATCATAAAATGTTTTGTTTCCCTGAGTTCCAGCAAAAGCAACCCATTCATCTAGGCTGGTCTTTTTCCTCACTGACTTGTCTTTCATCATGTAGGGATGGGCTGTTTCTGTGTCATTTAAGATTTCCTTCTTAAAATACGTCCCACCTTCCTGGACCCCTTTGTTGCCTTGGCTCTTTCCCAAGGAACTCTCTGAGCTAGTGTTCTGGACAGGCCCAGGTGCACCCTCTGGAAGTCCAAAGTAGAGGTTTTATTTGCCCTCTTCTTTACTCCAGCAACAATTAATAACTCCATCATTTCATGGTCACTATGTCTGAGACAGGCTGTGACCACTGTGAACAGCAAAGCACACATTTTTTTCCATGTCACACCTCATCCTTTGACTTTGTGCAGAAGTTAAAACACAGAAGTGAAAAGTGGGATCTAACCAGGATGACATTCCAGTGAGATGAAGAAAGGTATATTTTGAACTTTAAGAGAAAAAACTAAATTTCTATTCTATGTGACAAAAAATATTACTTATTTTTTGTCCTAAGGAAGCTGTGAACTGAAAGAAAGAAAGTTTGACACATCTTAAAATATGGAATAAATCTTTGTGACTTATGAGCAGAACTAGTTATCAGCTGTGCAAGCAGCCTAATTCCTCTCCACAAGATAAGTGCCCAAACATTATTCCAACACTATTGGTTAGATATAGTCATAAATTTGTGAAGCAGCTTTAATACATGTGATAATACTTCGCATTTCAACAGGAGTTGTTATCTAAGGCAGAAGACTTACAAATATTAATTGAGATTCACAAAATTCTTTTGAAGTAAGTGTAATACATACAGTGATGGTAAGTTTAGAAGAAAGATTATCTGAAATGTTAAGCAACTTGCCAGTACAGTAACCCAGTGCCTGACCTAGGAATATAGCTCTCAAGTAAATATTCTAAGCCTTTAGGCTGCATGGGATTACAGTTCACTGGAACTGCAAATGAACTAAGAGCAGTTTTAATATATATGGAAAATATGCCTTAATATTTTGTGTCAACAAACAGCAAGGCAGCAAGTCAGCCACACTGGAACTTACCAGAGAATTTTTTGCTGGTGCAGTTGGATTCAATAATGCAATTATTTATAGTTCATGTGGCATTATATGAGGGGTTTCTCCAGCATAGACAGAAATGACATGGTTGTTTGGAGAGTAGGAGAATCCTATCTTGGGAAAGTCAGTTGAGTATTTAGGCTTGATTTTGAAGACTTTGATGAGAGAATCATGTCTGATCTAAGCAGATTTATAAATGCACACACTACAGTTGATACGCTAATGACCACATTATGGTCTGCTGATTTTCTTTGCCCTACTCATTCAATTTCTTGAGAGACATCCAGAGATGAAAGAGAAAAATGCACAGCATGCTGTAAAGACCAAAAAGAGATTTTGTTTGCAAACTTTCCTGCTATCAAGGAAGACACTAGAAATGTACTGCAGCTCATGCTACTTAAAGAGGCCATGTAACATGAAAGAATACCACTCTTAGATGGAAACCTGTCAACATCCATGGGAGATAAATGTAGATTGGTGAAAATACAATGTCACTGAGAATTGCAGGCTTCTGTCTTTACTTACTTTGCTGGTCACATCTGTGGAAATCATTTCCTACCAATTATGACTCCCTTTCCTGCTTTTTGTCATGATGTTACTTACAAGCAGAAGAACGACTGGCTTCATTTCTTACTAGGGAATTCTTCCAGAGCAGGATGAAGCAAGTCTTCAGCAATTGCAAACTGATGGTGAAAACAAGGGTTGCTATAGTGTTGTATCGGGTGTATCGTTGTGTCGGGTCCTACACTTCGGTTACAATAACCCCATGCAGAACTATAGGCTGGGATTGGAGTGGCTGCAGGATGATCAGGTGGAAAGGGACCTGGGAGTGCTGGTGGATAGAAAACTTAACATGAGGCAGCAGTGTGCCCAGGTGGCCAGAAAAGCCAATGGTATCCTGGCCTGCATCAGGAATAGTGTTGTCAGTAGGACTCGGGAAGTTATTCTCCCCCTGTACTCGACACTGGTTAGGCCACACCTTGANCTCATAGCCGCTACAGCAGCACTAAAACTCTGAGCAGCTGGGACAAAAATCAGGGTAGCCTGTGTACTGTGTTAGTGCAAAGCAGTGCTTTTTATTGGCTCTTTCTGAGTGAAGGCCATTGACTTCCTGTGCATCCAGTAGGACAGAGACTCCCTCTGTAACCATTAAAAAGAGTTGGTGCAGAAGATTATAAAGTCCATAATAGAAAATGCTTGGAAAATTTGCTTATACTGCTTCCAAATCAAGTAATTTCATAATGATAGTTTAATTTCAGGTCCCACTGGAAAATCATCTCCCATTAAATTCTCTCAGTTTAATTCTTGGTACTTTTTTTCTTTTGCAAAAGACAAAGTAAAAATTTCAATCTTGCATTCATTAGCAAGATTTTTTTTCAGACATAGACATAAAAACATTAATCTTTCCATTGATGATTAAAAACAGAAAAATCAATAGAGCCCGCACTGCCTGAGCTGCTGTATATCTCTTGTAGCTACACAATTGAATTTTCTCATTTTCAAATGTCCTCTCTTATGTCAAAAGCTTAACTACATCAATTGAGAGATATATCATAGTGTGGAAAAGCGCTCTGAGCTGTGGTGGTGGCATTTATCCCTAGCAATGCCACTCTTCTGTTTGGTGACCTGTGATGTGTGAGCTTATAGCTTAGTATGTCTGAATGTCCTTTGCCCGTAGCCCACTCAGAGCCTACACATTCTTTCCCCAATGGAGTTATATCTTGATTACAACACAGAGAGGCATTCAAAGAATGAACAAGAAAGTTTATTTGTTCATGTTGAGAGTGAAAAGTAAGACAATCTTTAGGAATCTACTTTATGCGCTATGCTCCTCTGTCTCTCTCCTCCCCTGCCAAAGTGTAAAAGGGATCAAAAGTCTCCAAATAGAGGCCCTGTTCTCCTGAGTGACCTTGGTGGGAACTGAAAAGACAGCTCATAGGTGATAATGGATTTGGAAGCTGTTTCCTGTTAGATGAAGATGCTCTGCTCCTCCTCAGACTTTCCTCCAGTTTGGATGTATTTCTCAGCTGACCAAGGGATCATTTTTTGATCTGGATGTCCAGAAAACCTTCACCTTAGTCTACTGCTGCATGACTCTGAGGTAGCAACCTGTTCTTTTATACATACTGTGTGCCCATAAATGTTTATCAAATATCTGCTCTTTGCTGTCAGTTGTAACTCTCCCCAGAAATACAGTCTGGCAAAT
>WEKX01008920.1:2469-19020 GCA_013390025.1 Pitta sordida
TGGGGGTGTCTCCTGAGTCAGAGGGGGCTCAGAAACGGCTCCCTTTGCTTCCCCATGCTCAGCAAGTTCGAGGGGAGAAGCAGAAAAGTGCCCGAAGCCCTGTGGAGTTCCAGGGGGGGTGGAGCAATGGGCGTGGCCTGCATGCATATTAACAACCTGCACTTCTTTGCGAGATTAGTGTTTCGCAATGCCTTTGGCCTGTCCCTTTCCTCGTGATGGAGAAGGTATAACTGTACCTCATAAACAAATAATCAATCTATTCAGCACCAGAGAAAAACAAATACAGAAAAATTAGACCATAATTTCCACCTACGGGAGACAGATAGGGAGATGGTGCTGTCTTTTGTAACACAACAATACATCAGAAAGAAGTTTCACATGAAGAGAAGATAGGAAAAAAATGTGTATAATTACCTAAGGAATACAATAGTCACGTTAAGAAAGAGGTAAGGAAGAAAAGTGAAAAATACTCACATCTAAGGAGGAGGTATTTTTCCACAGTCCCATCGTGTCTATAGCACACACTCAGCTCAGCTACTGTCACTGTAGCTAGCATGGCAAAACAACATTGCAAAGTCAATGTCACTTTAGAGCATTTTTATTGCATCAGCTCTAACTTTGCAGGGTTGAGAATACGCGTCAGTAGTAAGGATGATAACACCCGTCAGAGTTGCAACATAGTATTTTGTTCACACTTTAATGCAACAATTCACAGTAGCTGAACTGCTCCCACACCACTCTCTCATGCTGATTAAGCTAATTTGCTTTACCATTGTTTCTCACTGCCCTGTACTTGCTCAACCTACCCACCCTCTGGGTCCTGGGCTGATATCCTAGGCAGCAAATAATGCATTCCTTCTGCTCTGATTTTGCTCGCGTTGCAGTAGGCAGGCACAAATTTTAAAGGCAGCTGACCTAGAGCTGACACCCTCCCTTCCCTCCCCCCCTCTTTTTAAGCTACCATGTAGCAAAGTGGACATGCTGCTGAGTACTGTAAACATCACCAACTACACTCTCCCTAGGAGGCTCTTCCAAGAAAGCGGGAACCATCTGTGCCGGCACGTTTTGCAGTTATCCACACAGCAAAATCATGAACTTCGGGAAGCCTGACACGGCCAACAGCCACACAGAGAGAGGTGAAGGCAGAAGTTTAAGGTGACAAAAGCCACTTTAAAGGAAATCTGTGCGAAGTGTTTTTCAACTACAGTCTCAGAACACTCCTCCTACCCAAGGGAGCATTCTGAAAGTATCATTAAAAAAGCTGCCCTCCAGTCCAGTCTTGGCACATGCGCTTTTTGGAGCACTCCAGGAAGCAACACACTGTCACATCCTAAATCTTTCCAGTCCAGAGCTGGTGATTTGTACAGCTGTAGCTGGAAGTCTCAAATCACCGAGGGATATGCAAGGAGGTACACAGGACTTAAGTTTGATTTATTTGTTTTTGTTTAAATTAACATTCTTCAGCAGGATGAAATGTCTGGTCATCACTATGAAACACATAGTTTTAGTGTCAGGCAACTCACAAAGGTACATCATAGCACTGTTTGGAAACTCAGGCCTCTCAGCTATAACAAATAAACAGAGCAGTAAAACCAACAATATACTTCTAGCTTCTCCTGACACTACAGGTTTTTCTCCTGCATCCCCACAAATCTCCACAAAAATCTTCACAAAAAAAAACCCCAAAAAACCCAACAAAACCAACAAAACCCAAAAGATAAATAATTAGTTTACACTTGACCAAAGCTATTGTGGAAGTGAAACACAATTTCAGAAATACAGAAGAGGTGGAAAAGCCAGATGTCTCAAAGTAAGTGTCTGTTATACTCTGTTCTCAATGAGTGAATCCCAAATGGATGAAGAACTGACAGCCAAGAGACATCTGAGGTTTAGGAGCACCTGAAAGAAATGACACTGCAGACTCATCCTGTAGTCAAAGCCACTTGTATTGTGCGTCTCTTTTGTATCCAGACATGAATGCATGAAAATTATAAAACCCCATTTCATTCTGTTTGAAATTTGAGTAAGCTTTTGGGTACCACTCAAGCCATCTTGCATGTTGCTTGCACTACATCCTTCTTGTTTGATAAATTTCCACAGCACCTTTCAGGTGCTGGATCACCCGCTGGAGGCTGATCCAGTTTGGGCAAACTTGGGCACACCAGCTGAACACAAGAATGGGAACGCCTTTGCTTTGACACAGTGTTAGCAGCATTTCCACAAATACTCTTTTCTGTGTCTTATGCAGATACTCTTCTAAGGACTATAAATGTGCTAGTTTTTCAAAGGATTCTCAGGACAGTTCTGAGGGTCAGAACTCACCAAACAGTACGGAATAGTAACATAGCCGCCTCGAAGCATTAGAGCAAGGAAATATCCAAACATGATGACCTTGAGCAGACACAGGCCTACAGAGACTAAAGGAAAAGGTTGCAGGGGTGGAGCAATGATGCATGGAAAGTATTCAGATGCCAATCTAACCTCAACAGCTTACATGAAACCAAAACTATCCATCACCAAAAAACATTAACTGTCTTGATTAACAAAAGTGTATTACAAGATTTTTTTAAACCAGATCTTGTTATAAAAATCCAACTTTAAAAATATATCAGTTTTTCATTCAAATTCCAAGAAATCAACATGCAGGAGCTTGCATGTTTGACCCTGGCTGGATGCCAGAGACCCACCCCAACTTCTCCTGAAGGAGAAAACTAAAAAAAAAAACCAACTGGAAAATAAAACTGGAAAATAAAATAAAACTGGTCACAGGCAAAAGAAGCAAGGCAAAACTATAAATAAAGAACATAAAGGGTTTATTTTCTAACTAACAAGCTCAGAACTGCAAGGGAAGCATCATTTAGAAGGCAACCTTTCTCCCCCCACCCCTCCTTCTCTTACAATAGATGTAATATTCCCTTTTCCACCAGGAGAAAAAGGGGGAACATAGGGTAGGGGTAAACCAGGCAGGTTGGTATTTCTGAACAGATCCAGGGTAGGAACCATCTCTCTGCCCTTCCATAAAGTTCTCTCTCTCTCACAAGAGGGAAAGGTCTNGGTAGAGGTTGGTATTATGGGCAAAGATACATTACGACAATAATCAGCTATGAATGTTTATTTCTGCTCCATATGTAGTTAGTTAGACCTTAGTTCCTTTGCTATGATGAATTTTTTAAAGTTTTCATTATATTTTGCACTTTATGCACAGAACAGTGCATAAAGCAGTACTATGCAGGCTGTGAGTTTGTAACTAGAGCTTTTTAAAATCAGCTTAAAACACCAAGTAGTAACTTCATAAAGGAGTAGAATGAAACAGCACATTCATGCACAGCTTTAATCACAGGTATATTTCCATGATTTTCTATCTTCTATCAGTATTTTCCACTACTGCAGTAAGCTGCAGGTTTTCAAGCATTCAGAGACCACTCAAGACCACAAGACATCTCTGCAGTTCAAAATAGAATAGTTCATTCAAACAGCATGTAGGGATGAACCAGTCTGGCCAAGACAACTGCATTTGTTTTTTTCAATCCTGAAAAATTGCCAAATACAAATAGCTAAAAAACCCCCCGAACCCCATCAACAAAGTGCATTAGGCAATGGATGTGCAACATCAGAATAACACAAGAGACAATAATACTTCCAATGCACAAGCTTGGCAAGCGCCAGTGTACTCAGCCTAACACTCATGTTCCTGTAAAACAATTGTATACTAGAAACAGACAAGTGTCTAATAGTCTATTCAGCATTCAACAGCAGTAAAACAGAAGAAAACTGGACTGTCTCCAAGATAAAATAAAATTAGTCTTACATATAGCTATGCATTTAAGTTATCAAAACAGTCTTAGACAGCACTTTTGACATACAGCTTTCAGTGCTTTGCAGAAGAGGTCAGTGTGTTTGGTTCACTCCTTGTAGGGAGCACTCAGTCCCCAGAGAAAAACAGGCATATTTTCCACCAGCTACCACAGCAAAGCCGTGAGCAAATTGAAAGTGTTGAGTGCCAGTTTAATATTCTAGTTACTATGCAAAACTAGGGTACACTCCTTTCTGAAACTAAAGCTACAACAGAGCCCTCAGCTTGAAAAGTTCACAAGTACAGTGCCTTGCCTCCACTCTTTTTCTTCTATCTCACTTTAAGACGACTTACTGCTCACTCTTCAAGAGTTTGTTTTCACACACATTCCTTGTCTTTCATATACAGATGCAGATTCATTCAGCTGATCACATCCAAGAAGTGTAATGCTTTTGTGATGCTTTCCCACTGACTGGAAGAGTGGATCTCTTCCCACTGCAGTCGTCTCAAAGAATGAGCCAGGGTCATACAATTTCACCATTTATAAAGGTGACTCTCTTGCTTACCACAAAAGTCTGTCTAGATTCAATCAAGTTTTGTCTGATGCTTCAGCACCTTGGATGAAAGCAACTGATGAAATGCCACACTTCACAATGATATGTCTAAAAAGTCTCTATGGGACAAAAGCATGAACACCAGATTGCACAATTTCCACACCTCTAGAGGCAATTTTCAATCCCATAATTTCAAATGGAATTCAAATGGGATGTCTAAGACGTCCAGTTTAAAAAGAAAGCAGCAACCTAATTTCAAAAGACTGGGAAAAAACTCTAGAGCAAATCAGCATGCTCCAGAACTCAGAATGGTCCAGTCCATGTCCAGGAACTTTATTTCCACAACTTTCTGATAAGCTGCCATAATTGATCGAGCGGACCACTTCAGTTTATGAACAGTAGTCTCAGGATAATCTGAAATTCAGATGGGGAACATTTCACTCCCTAAAATTCCAAGCAGTCGTTAAAGGACTAACTGAAGAGAGGCACAAAGAGCTCCAACAGCATCTTTGTTTTGCATTCCCTCTGCCTGATCCTCTCCCTTCTACAAAAGCTTAAGAGTTCATTCTAAGAATTCACTCTTAAAATGAATAAGCTTCCTGATCATCAGAGCTATGCACAAAGCTATCTGGAGCCTTGCCTTATAGTTTTATCCCTTTTTCATTTAAAAAGAAACTCAAGCAAACTACAGTTAAACCCCCTCCATCGCGAGGAAAGGGACAGACCAAAGGCGTCGTGAAACATTAAATTCGCAAAGAACTGCAGGTCGTTAATATGCATGCAGGCCACGCCCATTCCTCCAACCGCCGGAACTCTGACACGCTGCGGACAATTCTTTGCTCCTTCCTGTAGGCTGTCTCAACACAGGCGAGCAAAGAGAACCATTTCTGAGCAGCTGCTGTGACCGTGTGTGCTCGCAGCCCAACCCCCGCGCTGCTCCCTCCCCAGTCCACCAGCCTGGCCTGACCCTGGTGCTAACGCCGACCCCAGGGGACCCGCGCCAGCCCGCGCGTGCTCGCCCCGCCTCCACGGTGGGGAAGGGGTGTCCCTGAGCTCTGGTCGGCATTCTTGAAGCCTGCAAAAACCTTAACTTTGCAACACTGCAACACCCCGTGCACTTATGGCAGGGGGAAGGCGTTGGTATGGGAGTTTCTTTCCCTTTAACATCCACCAGTCCCAACAGAGACAGAGCTGCCCGAGCTTTGACTGGACTTGGAGTAAAAAGGAATGGCATGTCTTNTTGCGAAAAAATTGCTTCGCAAATGGACGAGGTCGTGAAGGAGAAGTCGCGATACAGGGAGGATTCACTGTACCTGGTAAACTGACTTTGTAGTCTACCTTCATGTAGAACAGAAGGTGCTACAGAAACAATGTTGTTGCCATAACGGTAATAATGTAACTAACCAAATGAATGTAACAAGCTTTTTGAGGAGTGCACCTCGCAAGTAGTTTTATGAAAGGTTTAATTTCAAACGTGACAGTGAACACTTGAGCTTACTCCATTAGTCTCTTGACTTCTACAGATAGTATGTTCTACAATTCTCATTCACAAGAGATGAGGATGAACAGGGCACTTCCAAAGTCCAGTACAATAATTTCGTTAAGCTTCTCAAACCCTGTACACAATGTACAAGTAAAGACTAAAAAATGAATTTTTAATTTCAGTGCTAAACAAACAAGCCACAGAAATCTGATTACAGGAGTGATAATGTATTTAATCCTGATTTTTTTAACTGTACATCTAAACAAACACAAAAGGGATTGTAGTGGATGTTATAAATGCAAATGCTGTAAAATACACTGTTTGCTTGCAATATACATGAATCTAAATAATTTTCACCTGTACAGAAGAAAATCCTGTCAGCTACAACTTTTCTAAGCTGACTACAGATATTTCCATGCTGCCCATTCCCATCTATTCATACCACATGATAAACAAGTACTGCAGTATTTACTTAACAGAGTAATTAAGCATATCTGACCAATAACCTTGATAATCTTGATGCTTAGCTAATACCTTTTCATGAAAACCAACTTTAGAAAAATTGCAAGAAGAAAACAATTGAAAAAATTGGCTGCAAAATGTCTACCTGAAAAAAAATCAGATGTATATATTTGACGCATACTGTATTTCAAAATTCAACTAAAGAGAAAAAATTCCCTGCCCACACCAAAAAGAAAAAAACAAATCTTTTCTCCTTCCCTAGTGAAAAAATTTCTAAATTAAGAAGTTTCACCTTCTCAGTCACCTTACACGCTGCTCAGGTACATAATAAAAAATTCAGCTTCAACTACTGGCAAAACCAAATTTTAAAAAAAAATCTACTTGCCACCTCAATTAACTTTCCTGAAAAAAGGAACACAGTATCAATGTGAACCATTCCCATACTCTTAAAAGCATTCAGAGAACCACTGAATCAGGTTTTTGTGACTTTGCTTTAAGTCATTCCAGGACTGATGATACAATGCAAATTACTTCCAAATCAACAAACTGATCTTTGTGAGTCAGACTCCAGCAAGAGTTGTCCCCTTCTTTTGTTTGACAACAAAGAATAAAAGGAATAGAGTAAGCTATAATTTTATCTCAGGCATTCCCATAAACCCCAAATACCATGACTGAGATAGAAGCATTCTCTTGAATTCCAGTCCACAAGATGCCTGTTGAAACTTAGCAGCTTTTTGCACTGTATGTGCTATTTCTCTGTACAGGGTTTTGCTGTGCACCATAAAAAGTTACACTGACATTCACACAAAAAAGAAAAAAAGAAAATACGTACTTTGACTAGAGGCTCCAGGCACGAGGCCCAGTGTGCAAGGCACCGTATCAATATAAAAGATAATACAAACTGCAAAGAATTCACAATACAATTAAATGCAAGCAGGAAGCATGCAGGAATTCATAAAGCTGCTGCAACCAGCTTTTCTTGACCATAGTCTGGCCAAGCAGAGCAAGTCTGGCTGTTTACAGGGTAAGTTTGCAATTATAAGAGCACTTTTAATAGTAGCAATGTAATTTTAATCAACCTCTCTCCCCATTACTCATACCTGCTCCTATGTCACCCTTGACTTCTGCTGGAACAACCATTTTTCTGGCTGCATAATAAAACAGATTGAGAAACAGACCTTGGGTGAGAGAGGCAGCCTCACAGAAAAGCAAAGGGTATTTTTCAACCCTGACCAATACCTCAGTGCTTTCCAGCACCAGCCTTCACAGCACAAAAGAATCACAAGAGGAGTGGAGATAAGACTGGATGTTCACTGCTTTATCATGACAAGTAATATAGCCCTGGCAGAGTTAAAAGGGACAATATGAATACCATTACTCCTAGCAAATATGATGATTCATAGTTTACTGACACCTGTATTTGTCCTCCTTGTGGAGGACATATGTCCCTCTCTACAGGTGGAAGCCAGAGTTTGCTTTGGGCTGGATACGCCTTACAAGTATTTTTTAAGTGATTGGATTTGTGTGCTACCTTAGGGTGTTTTCAAATCTAACTTCAGAAATTTCAGGATTTAACTTCAGTTAAATGCTACTGAAATCCAGTTCCTCAGACTCACATCCAGACCCAACATAACAAGACACCTAAATCTGTGCTGTTCTAAGCTGTGTATTCTCCTCACATTACTCAATTAATGAACTACAGATCTTTTCTAGTCAACATGTTCAGTGATAAATAGCTGTGTGTAACCATCATAACCAGACAGAACAAAAATTGCAAAATAAGTGCAGAAGATGAAAAAAAAGACATACATCAGCAGACTCGTTGAAAGCATTTAATACAGTGATCCCTGCATATTTGCTGCTCACATATCTGCGTATTCAATTAATTGTGGTTGGATTTTCAGTGAGTTGTGAGACCGCGCATGTGCGCAGAATGTCCTGGACCCCAGATTTTGTGTCCGGGAAGCACCAAAGGGCGCTTCTTCTGCTTTAATGAGGTGCTACAGCGCGAGCCACACTTCCAGGACCACCCCTCCAGACCTTATTAGTGGAGGGTGCATGGCTACAGGCGGGTAGTAGTTGAATATTTATGGGTTTGGTATCTTCACGGATTTTATAACTCACGGGACCTGCCCAGACCCGACCCCCAGCAAATTTCAGGGGAATCACTCTATATGAATTCTGTAAAAACAGACAAAATATAAAAAAACCCCTATCCAGTATTTCCACATCAATGGTCAGCATTAAACACTAAAACCAAAGACAAGTAAAGAAAAGATACACCTGAGTTGTTCTGGTGCCTCCCTTCAGTGTGTTAGGCACATATTGAGGCACGTATGTTAAGCACATATTTAATTTTTTTTTATTATTTCAACTAAGTATCATACGTATAGAAAAAATGTCTTAACTGTTGCATTGCTTCTGACTCTGCAAAACATTTGGCAAATTGAACATGTCATAACAGGCTACAGCAACTAAAACGATTGTGTGACCCTTTAGCTTTCATTTTCTTGTCTTTTACAAGGAATTGTTTAAAAAAAGAACAATCAGGCTTATAAAATTAACTGTTTTGCTAATGATTTCCTTTCTTTCTAATAATCTGATATTTTTGATGAGTAAAAAGTTTAGTTTTCAACCTTTAGGCTACATTTGCCCCCTAGATGCAGCACAGAGCCTGGATATTGGAGGGAGGCCCCTGGGCAAGGACATGGGACTTGCTTCCCAGCACTGTATAACAACTATACAACAACAATGCAGAGTAACTACAGAATATTTAAATAACATGTAAAGCAATTTTAAATGAGCAGAAAGATCCTAAAATTAAACCTAAGACAATAATGAAATTTTGGTGGCATGTTTTAAATCTATTTTAAGGAAACAATTATTCTTAATGTTGAGATAGCCTGTGTTCTAGTTTCCTAGTGCTTAGATCCCATCCCTTTCCACCTCGGGGCAGCTTTCAAGTACAGATCAGCTTCCTTCTAAGTACTTGGAAAGGCCTACCAAAACTGCTGTTTAAAGCATCTATAAATTGCAGCAGGGAAAACATAATCAAATCTGTCAGTTCTTGAACTTAATATGTATTTGGGCAATGGGAAACCGATAAAAATACTATACCTGTACCTGTGTGTGCTGCCTGTCATGACTTCAGGAAAGAAAACCAGAGCAGTGAAGAGTTGCAGTGAGGGAGAGAGGAACAGTGAGGGGAACGAGTATTTCTTCCTTTCCAGCCACCCAGGCTTTGAGAAGTAATTTTCAGATATCCATTAGCCTGAAGTGAATATGAGTGTTAGGCTATATGCAACATTATTTTTATAAAGTATGCTGTGCCACTGAAGATGAAAACACACTATCTATTCATACTTTCCTATGTACTGTAGCTCTACATATCATCCCTGCTGCACTACAGGCAAAGTGAAGCAGCTTAAGATGGTTTAATTCCCAACTATGTCTTATTTCAGGTGGAGCAGACTAGGGATCTCACACCATCCTTCGCTGAGAGAATTACTAGGCAGCAGCCTCTGACAGCCTTGATGAGGTAGAGAGACATCAAGCAGGGAGAGATGCTGTATGAAGTCTTCCAAGGTAGATCCAAAATACAACATGATTTCACAACCAGTTAATGAAGATCCAGGAAGGGATCCTGGCTTCCTTCCACCTCCTGTCCTTGAACGTAGCACAAAGGTGACTTCCCTCACTTTCCCACTTCCCTCACCCCACACACTTTCTGTGCCCATCTGCCTGGCCCCCTGCCTGCTCTGCATTTGCCCACAGCTCCAGAAATCTGTATGCTAAGCAATCAGATAGGGGCAGGCCAGAGGAAGAGATAAGACAAGCATTAAACTGCATGCACTGAGCAGAAGTAGGTTCAAGAGGAAGAGCAGGAGTCCAAGGTAGAGAAAAAGAGAAAAAAGTTTCCCAGTTTATCGCAGTAGAGAGAAACAAAGCTAAAAAGGGCACAGCATGGCAAGGGGACCACTCTCAGTAAAAGCCATCAGGTCATGCCAGGATACCTAAAAAAGCCTGATTAATTCTTTACTGGTATGCAATTAGTTGATAGGTATTTCATGGTATTCGATGAGCTTCATAACTAGTTAAATCCTATTTGGCATGTATTACTTGACTAATGCTGTGGCATCTCTCCCAACATATTCCATGAATATTGCTTCCTGTACCATAACCTGTCTCACCCTACCAAGAAATACATGCTATTTAATAGAAAGATAGTCTACATTTCTATAATGAAATAACATGGAGTTGCATTATTCATCACATTTACAACAGAGGGGCTGCCTAGGAAGTCTTTTATTGAATGGCCTGTGTGGGTAGGGACCTTGAAGACCATCTAGTTTCAACCACTCTGCCATAGGCTGGGACACCTTTCACTAGATCAGGTTGTTCAGAGCTCCATCCAAACTGGGCTTGAACACTTCCAGGGATGGGGCATCCACATCTTCTCTGGGCAACCTGTGCTAGTGTCTCAGTTTAAGCCTATGCTTATCTGGGTTTTCAAATCCTACGTCTTTCTACCTTTGCTTCAAGCAAACATGCAAGTACAAGGTTACTCATTTTGTTCCCATTCCTCCGTGAAATATTTTCAGGGTACGTCCATGCTGCCTAATGCCGTGTCGATACACAATTATTCTACTTCTACCTGAGGCAGCTCTGAGGCAACTTGAATGCTTCCTGGGCAGCACCCCAAGTGTTGAGCAGCAGAATAAATCAGGCAATACGCTGTTCCCAGGCTGCTCCCAACAACCAGAAAAACTTGTTCAAACTTCTCCTACATGGCAATGTTCAGTACAGACCTACACGTGGGTCTGGGAAGAACTGAATTAGAATGAAGTAAGGAGGAGACGTGGCTGCAAGATTTCTAGTTTGTCTGAACAGCTTTATTTAACATATTTTGATTTCCTGTGCAAGCAAAGAAATCAGTAAGAACTGGTCTGCAGCTTTGCTACTTCAGTGCAGCCTTTTCAAGCATTACACCATTCTATCTTGGTGGCAGCAATGCCTAAAACCCAACCAAAGTTTTAACTCACTTAAAACAGATTTACAAATGATCACCTTATTTACAATTCTCAAAAAAGGTACATGATATCTACAATTGCAAAGGACAAGTCCAAGAGACTGGTCCAATGTGGCCTCACCAACTACATGAGCTGGCACTGACCTGCTTCCTCACCTCATTGCTGCCCAGGCCACCAGTCCTCAAGGATGGACCTGCCACACATAGCAGCAAATGTAACTTGTCTTCAAAGAGGAGGAAGGCAGCAAGCCAGACAGTCACTTTTTGAACTTGCCAGACAACCCCTGGCTAGACATTGCCCCTCCAGCCCTACATTTTAATATCGCCATCTTAAGCACATGGATCACACCTCTCCTCTAGCAGTCTCCAATCTTCACACTTCCAGAGAAAGAAACATTCACTTCTGAACACCTGGGACTACTTTTCTCTCTGGGTATCAAGGGTGTAGGAGAAGAAAGGCATTTTTCTACAATAAAACCCCTGTTGGAGTGAGACCATGTACACACTATGGTGAGACTTTCTCTTCGCGACAGGAAGATGAGCTCAGTACATGTGAGGTATAGCCAGAAGGCTCTGACAGGTAGGAACACTTAAGTGTGGAGCACAGCCAGAGGGTTTGGGGCAACAAGTACGGCAGGGTACCAGACTCAGTCTGAGGGTTATGGGGAACAGACATAGTGGAGTGCAGCGCACAGACAGCAAGCTTGGAGGCCAGGCACTGCTGGGTGAGGGACACAGTAAGGCTGGGGGAGAAAGCACTGCCTCCGAGTCTGGAGGTAAGGCACAGGAAGGTGCACATGGGGACAGGGACTAGGGATGCAGGTGCAGTTAGATCACGCAGGTGGGAAGAAACTCAACGCAGCACCGCGCGGGTTTGCGGGAAAGCAAGGGGAATGAGGGCGCAACCAGGAACTTTGAAAGGCAAGTGGGAAGGAGCCCCATTCCCAAACCAGCCCGCCCAGCCCTGCACGCCCCGGCGNCGGACACCGAGCAGCCGGTGGCGGGAGGCCGTGTGCCCCCGCCCCCCAGGCTCCCCCCCCTCGTGGCCGGGAACATCTTCTCCCGACGCTGGGTGTCAGGGCTAAGGACCTTCGTGAGCGAGTCCGGAGAAAGCCACGAGGGTGATCCGTGGGATGGAACACTCCTTTATGTGCGAAGGCTGAGGGAGCTGGGGATGTTCAGCCTGGATAAGTGGCTTTGGAAAGACCTTATAGCACACCTTCCGGTTGCCTGAATGGGGCTACATGAAAGACAGGGTGGGCATGTAGTGATACTTGGGGAAATGGCTTTAAATTGAAAGAGGGTAGGTTTAGACTAGATTTTAGGAATAAATTCCCCACTGTTGGAGTGGTGAGACACTGGCACAGGTTGCCCAGAGATGTGAATGCCCAATCCTTGGTAGTGTTCAAGGCCAGATTGGACAGGGGTCTTGAGCAGCCGGGTCTACTGGAAGATGTGGGAGGGGGATTGAAAACAGATGGTCTTCAAGGTCCCTTCCAACCTAAACTGTTCTGTGGTCCTATAATGAGANGCCCCGGCGCGGGACAGCCCCTCGGAGTTACGCCGGAGGCTTCCCTTCCCAGGAGCACCCCGCCGCCCACTGCCTTCCCCGCTGCCCTGCGCTCCAGTCTCCCGCTCCCGCCGGGTCCACTCACGCAGCTCCACCTGTCCCCGCACCGCCGGGCGGCAACTGCGCGGCNTAAGTGGCTTTGGAAAGACCTTATAGCACACCTTCCGGTTGCCTGAATGGGGCTACATGAAAGACAGGGTGGGCATGTAGTGATACTTGGGGAAATGGCTTTAAATTGAAAGAGGGTAGGTTTAGACTAGATTTTAGGAATAAATTCCCCACTGTTGGAGTGGTGAGACACTGGCACAGGTTGCCCAGAGATGTGAATGCCCAATCCTTGGTAGTGTTCAAGGCCAGATTGGACAGGGGTCTTGAGCAGCCGGGTCTACTGGAAGATGTGGGAGGGGGATTGAAAACAGATGGTCTTCAAGGTCCCTTCCAACCTAAACTGTTCTGTGGTCCTATAATGAGAGGAAAGACAATGGGCCTTCTACCTGTTGCAATACCCATTGCTGCATTGTACAGGGGTTTCTCCACAGGCCCCTAGATCTAGATTTCAGGAGTGCTTTTCTGCCAGCAGAAAGGAGTACCAACTGCAAAATGGCTTCTTGACACTGCAGGGACCAGTGGCAACCAAATGTCCCTTGAGGCAACACCAGGAAAATGTGATAGTACCTTTTTTTGAAAACAAAGCACAACTAGTCAGCTTTGGTGCAATGCCTCAGGGCACGCTCTTAGCCCAAAAAGATGGCAGTACTCCTCTCTTAGAAGATGTTTAGGATGAGGGTAACAGTCCCCAATGACTCCCACCTACAGAAGTATGGGGCACAAAAAAACGTGATAGGGAATTCCTACTGTGTAAACACGTGCTCCATTTTAGTTGGTCTATCACTTTAGTCCACTGAAGGCTAGAAATTAAAGACTTTTGAGATGGATAGCACAGAAATGATAGCTCAAGTCAAAAGAATCAGCAAAAACAAGGAGTAGGAGAGGATATGAAGGCAAATTGAAGAAAAGGAGCAAAAACATCTGGTGATATACAGGAACACACCAGATGAAAGAACTGGTGTTGTGAATACATGAATACATGGCCAATGCAGAGATGCTGAAGGGGTCTCTGAGCTGAAGGACAGTAAGAAGCTTAGAGATTAGAAAAGGCAGAATCAGTGTAGAAAGCTAGTTACACGTGTGGAAATATTCTGAGAGGCTGACAAACAGATGGTAGGATGTGGAAACATGGCATGTAACCGGGAACTTGCAGAAGCTCCATAGTACTGAGTGATTGATTAATGTGGGGATTAAGAAGTGGACCTTGTCCATTTGGATTTGATTCATACTTCTCTTGGAATTTGCTAGGACTGACAGGTGAAGAAATCCTGTGGGTTTCGAAAGAGCATCTTATAAGAACACTAGGTTTGGCCAAAAGGGATATGTCAAAATATGATAAACTATTGAACAATACTATATGTCTTACCTAGGAGGAGAAACTTATAAAACAAACCACCCCCTTTTCCCTTCAGCTTTCAGAAATAAGAACAGTATCTTTTATTTATTTGATCAAAACAATTTTTCTTCTAAATTATTAATCAACAAAAACTACAAAGAGACCTTAGGAATCAGCACATCCCTGCCCACACAGAGTCCTTGGGAGCCTTTAGAATAATAAGTCTTGACTTGTCCAGAGGGATGTGGCTATGTGCCTCAGCCAGCAACTAATATTCCTCATGTATTGCAAAATCTATTTTGCCATGCCTGATAAGGCTGCCTTGGCTGAGACAAAATGGGACACTTGAGTGCATAAGAGTAAAAAGTAAGTAGGTTACCTCTACACTTCAAAATACAAGGCTGTTGTCATTAATGAAAAAAAACCCACCAAACCAAAACATCAAAAATACCCCAAGCAAACAACAGTAATGACCTGCAAGCTAACACATTTGATGCCAATAGTGTTGGCATTAACGGCTTTTCTCTTTGGAGCCCGTAAAGAGAGCAAGAGTCCTTGCTTTCCATGAACATAAGGAGCAAAGGTAATTTGAACCATCAAGCAAGTCTTTGAGGCTTGGGAGGGAAGAGAAATAATGGTTGACCTGTTCGGGGCAGGTAAATGATTAACAGGCATCAGGGAAAAGCCAGCATGAAGGTGAGAGCTGTGCCCTGCACACACAAAGGAAAAAGACACAGAGCAAGTCAGAGGAATTTACAGTGTAAAAGAGAGGGCTAGCAGCAAACAGGTTTTCTCAGTCCTTAGCATGTGAACGCTGCACATGGTATTTACTGTAAATTTAAGTAATCTTTTAAATTTCCTAATCACCCATCCAAGAACAGGGCAAGAGATAAAAGAACATAAACACTGGAGACAGTCCCCAGATGTTACAAAAGCTTTAATTAGGAGTCTGTGATGCGTAAAGCACTGTGCTTGCCATGAATACTGCTAACCAATGTTAGTCCTTATTTTGTTGCCTCACTAGAATCCAGGTAGCTCATATGCTTTAACAATCATGTAGAGATAAGCAGGACTGTATTTGAAGGCTTGAGCAGCTGAACAGGAGAATGGCAGGAGTCACTCCTTAGTCCAGCAAGAGTGTTGGGTGCATTTGCTGACACAAGGTAGTTACCCAAGAGCACCAAGAGATATCTGCACACCAATCTTGAAATGATAAAAGGATAACCCAAATCTTGTTCACAAGCTTTGCTTTTCTGGAGAACATCTGGTTTGCCGGTGCATCGCTACTGGCATTCCAAGTCACAACTGCCAAACCTATCCCCACCAGGTTCTGCTGCAAGTGGCCTGTCTTTCACAGCTGTCACAGCTCAACGTTTGGCAGCTGGACTGGCAACAAAAGGGACCTCTGTGCCCTTTCTCATTTTCCAAGTAGGGTTACTTTCACACTTTGCTTACTGCTTATTGCAGGAAAATTTGCTCTTTCTACCTAATCTTTTGAGCCAAAATAGTGCCTTTTGTTTAGCTGAAGTACTCTGATAATTTCTCTGCCTGGATCTGTTCCAGAACACCATGCATGGGCACTTGTGTAATGGTGGCAGTGACTTTCCAGTAGCAGTTTCCACAAGACAGATGAATTTCTTCTTATAAATGTATCATCAATTTTGCTGTAGGACAGGGTGAGAGGATGACTCAGTCCTGGTCATCTCTCTAAGGATGAGCTGAGTTTTGCCAAGAGGTTTCCCCCTTCCTTTGTGGACATACACTGCAGGTAACTGTTCAGGAGTGAGGAAACACTGCTAGTTTTTCAAGGCTTCTTGACACCACAAATCCAACACAGGGTACTGAAGCATTGTCAAGTATGCCTGTATCAATAGTTAAAGGTTTACCTACATGTTGAGTTTCAGTTTTGCCATTTCAATAACAAATTTGATAAATTCTTGCGAAGCTATTCAGACAGGGAACTTTCCATACAAACTCACATATCTCAAGTAAAAAACCATTAGGTCCATAAAAAATTGTTCAGCTACTATGCATCTGAGACTAGTACTAGTCAGGAGCGAAGGAAGGTGCCTCCAAAGTAGGGTGAAAAATGACTACCGAAAAAGTAGAAGCAGTCATCTTCAGTGTATGAAAAATATCATTAAAGTGAATGTTTAAGAGGCAGTGTCATTTTGTGATATATATGTATGATACACCCCTTGAAACTTTTCCCCTTT
>WEKX01008921.1:5814-25501 GCA_013390025.1 Pitta sordida
TGTATTGGGTCTGTCTGAGCCCACAGCAGTCCTCGCAATGCTGTGCCTTGGAAGGGTGTTGGTAACACACAAGTGTTTTGACTACAGCTGGGCACAATGCCCCTTCCCCCTAACTGAGGATGAGATTCTGGGAGGGCACACGAGCAGGCCAGCTGACCCAGACTGACCAAAGGGATATTCCATACCATATGACGTCAGTTCAGATATAAAAGCGGAGGAAGGGAGCGAGGGAGGGGGACATTCTTCCCAGGACGCGTAGGGCCCTGCTTCCCTGGATGTGGATACTTCTGCAGATGGGGAAGTAGAGATTAGTTTCTTTTGCTTTGCTTCTGAGCGGGCTTTTGCTTTGCTTCATTCGTGCTATATTAAACTGCCTTATTCCAAACCACTCTGTGTATATCATCTTATTGTCGGGACTGAGCGACCATTCGGGCCCCTGTCATCCAGCCAGGGTAAAACCCGTTACAGTTTACTGACTTCAGTCTTATTTCTTCTAATTATTCAAGGATAAATCTTTCCCTAGACTCAATTCAGAAGCAACCTGTGTAATATGGAGTACACTTACTTATGTTTTATCAGTTCCAAGTTAGAGTTGGTATAGTTGCAAGATACAAGCTTGCTGACTGTAAGTGTAGAAGAATTTTTTCAGAAGAATTGTTTGAGGAGGAAAGAATTTATGTCACTCAAGGAATCTTTGCTGCCTGGGAAAAAACATCTTCCCATGAAGTTTTGTGGTTTTTCTGTCTCTTGCCTTACAGAGAGATTAAGTCTCTGGAAAGATAAAGTTCTTTACAGACAACCTTGGAGGCCACACAGGGGCGGGGGTCAGGCGAGCCATTAAAAAGGCCCAAGAAAAAAAAGCAGCGTGTTTTTATCATGCCCAGTGCTTAGTGGCTCATGTTAGTGCTCCTGGCTTTCGGAAATATATCTTCCTAAATCCTTCTGCTGCCCGGTATCTGGGGTACCTGTGTGCAATTTTTCTACACATTGGCATAGTTTATTTTCTTAATTATATAAAAAGCAAGTTTGTAACTTGGACTTCTCAGGAAACGATAAGCCATCTGTATCTGCTGAATTCAAGTTCCCATAAGAAAATTAAAATTTTATCTGAATGAAATAACTTGTAAATGAACTCATTTTTCTCTGATTCTTTTTGTTTGAGCATTGTAAACCTTAGCAATTATATTAGTTTTAGTGTGTGAAAATTTTTTAATTGAAATC
Source organism: Pitta sordida (assembly GCA_013390025.1). Classification (NCBI taxonomy): domain Eukaryota; kingdom Metazoa; phylum Chordata; class Aves; order Passeriformes; family Pittidae; genus Pitta; species Pitta sordida. The sequence goes on from WEKX01008921.1 coordinate 7,036, forward strand.
TGGTAAATTATTTACAGATTTCAAGTTTTTCTTTACAGTGTGCTGACATTTAGTACAGCCCTGGTGAGGAAAACAATACTGCCATTCATAGCTCTAGACCTAGATTTCAATTGACTTAAGCAGGCACAATGAAACTTGGTCATTCACTGGTTACCCATATTGTGTTCTCAAATTTTCTCTCAGCAAAAGTATAATGACTCAGTATTGCATGGTTACATAGACAAGGGCCCAGAATAAGAGCCACTAGTTTTGTCTGATGGTGTGAGAAAGTTGTGAAAGGATCTTTACTTCCAGACGGTGTTAAATTCAGCTGCCTTTTTAATATTGGCCTTGCACAGCAATCTGTTGCTCCCTTTTCACAGAGAATAAGCCTGAGTTCCTACTAGTTAATATGCAATAGTCATGCAACCTGTAACTTCACTCCAACTATTTTATGATGAAGTGGCATGCTAAATAAACTTGATCTGATTTTTCCCAGTGCTAAAATTAGCCTTCAAATGATTGCTCAACTGATATTTACATTTTGTTTTATTTAAAGATGCATATTGTTTGATTTTTTTACAAGTTTTAAGGAAACAGCAATTTACAGATAGATAATTTTACATAACATTATTTGCTGCATGAGGCAAGCATAAACTTGGAGGACATTCTACTACATTTTAACATGTTCTCTTTTCCCAAGTCAGATGGGGCATTTTGCTTCTAAGCAGGGAAGAAATGATAATAATAATAATAATGTGTTTTATTAATTTATAGTCATGTAATGTCAATATGGTACAAATCAATTTAACATTACAATGGGTAACACAATGATCACAGAATCACAGAATCACAGAATGACAGAATATTATGAGTTGGAAGGGACCCACAAGGATCATCTAGTCCAACTCACCACCTAACACCCGTACAGAGTCCGAGAGCACATCCCAGAGCGTAATACCAACCTAGATCCCTNTGCCAGTGGCCTTCTTAGCCACCTGGGCGCACTGCTGATAATAATTATGTTTCTCCTGGGTGTTTTTCTTAACAAATTTGCAGAAATACCAATATGCAAGCAAAAGCTTAAGTAAATTGACTCAGTTAGGTGCCTGAGTAAACAATAGGTTTCCCCAGAAAATAGCTTCTTGTCTTAACTGAAGGTCTTTCAGAAAGAAAATCACATACTTTGTTATGTAAATATTAATTGTAGTAGACAATCGCTCTAGGTAAATAGCACCCCTGGATAGAATAAATGAAAGGCATACAGGCACTCAAAATGAAAGACTGGTTGCACAAATAGTGCTTCAAAGATAAATAAACAAGGAGCTTCTCATCAGTCACTACAGTAGTAAAACTTTGGCAAGTGTACAGCAGCTAAAGTGGGAATTTATGTAAATACAGTTTGTCTGGGGTACTAGCTGAATCTCAGTAAAAAAGCCACCGAGTATGCCTTGAAAAAGCTATAGAATATATTTGGTACTACACGGAAGATGACTTTGGAGACTAATTATTTATTTTAAATCAACAGTGCATGTTGTATTTCTAGGGCTTATTTGATGGTTCTCTGCTTCCTTCCTCTCAGAGCATGTGACATATAGGTAAGTATTTCCATTATAAACCCCCTAACAATATTTTATGGGATTCATCTTTTATGAAGTAAAAATTGAAAAATCAAAACCCAAAAAACCTCAAAGCACCAAAACCACAAACAAACAGCCTGTACAAGGCTAACCCTTTAATTTATGAAGAACGTTGAGAATTGTTTCCTTCTCTCTGATCTTATTTTAATCTACCTTAGAGATGTTCAATTTCTAAGATAGTATTAGACACTAGCCTGCCTCTGGAAAGATGTTTAGGTTCTGTTCAAAGGAAAATGTCGCCCTTAAAAATTAAGCTTTCTCAATTTCATTGTAAAAGTGCCTAAACTGCAATAATTATAAATATGAATAGCATCCAAACAAGTGATTATTAAAACCTATGAGATGTTTGCAAGGTCAACACATTATGTCTGCTAGTTTTTCCATCAGGGAAGAGAGTCACAGTCTCCATAGCTCCACCTCCTGGGTTGCCTTACCTCTGCCTTGCCTCTCCTAAATCATCTGTGATACTTGGGCCACAAAAGAAAAGTGGAACTTGCTCCCAAGGAGCTTGTTATAGAGGTTTCAGAATTAACAGAAAGAGATGGTATGCAGCCACAGAGCAGTTGGTGTTCTCACTTGGGAGCCTGCAAAGGGTTGTGGGTGGGAAATACCTCCATTTACTGAGGTGATGGAGATGAGTATGGTATAGTGCACTTGATGGGGTTTTTTCATTCTCCAGCCCCCAGCAGAGCTGTCTGTCACAAGCTGCCGGGGTATGGAGTTGCCACTTGCCCTGAGCATGGGAATGTGAGTGCCCAGACATTCACATCTCCAGCAGGTTGTTTAATGGAATCAATTAGGCAAGACAGACCATCACCTTCCCCACCCCCTTTCCATTTCTGTCTGACCTATATATGTCCTAATTATTTCAGTTTGGGATGCCAGAGCTGTTTCCTAGATAGATCTTATCATCCTTAAACAAAAAGAGAGGAGGCGCACACGTGGATTTTTTGAGTAAATGTCACTTTCATTTCCAATGCTAGGCACAGGCACAGAGTAAGACACAGAATATTTTTAACATTTTGACAAGGGAGGAGGTGATCTCCATCATGTCTTTCTGCTTCAATAGCCTCCTAAAGGAAACCTTCTCAGAACAGAGAAGCATCTGTACTTGCATTTTGAACAGAAGAATAAAAATCAGCCATCATTTTTTTCATCCTTGTGCAGTTCCACCAAGTTCTCAGTAGATATAAATTGTTAAACTTGTTTACACTTCAATGTAAAAATTTTTGAAAGCCTGGTTTCATATTATTTGAAATAAACCTCTCAATGCTTTGTCTAAGATGAATGCTGACTGATTTTTTTTCCAGTTTGGTGCACACTGTATCATCACCACCACCAGCAACTATCATCATCATCCTAACCAACTACCAGCTTTATTTTTAAAGCCATTTCATTGCAATGAATAATTTTGCAAAATGAAACAGCATTTCCATATAACTTTCTAAAAAAAATAATCTCATCCCAGTTAAGTATTAACTGGTCTAGGTTTCTCTTTGTTTATTTATTTAACAGCAATAGTTGCACATGCACTGTTTGTTTACCATCCTTACCATTTCCTTGTCGCAGCATTTAGAATCTGACAACTTCATATTTTGGATTAAGTATGCCATTTAATTCCCTCCACTCCCACCTTCAGCTGTAAAAATGTTAGATTCAATGAGCATTCCTGACCTTTCTTGGTTGGTTGGTTTCTTTGTTTGTTTTTTTTTACTGTCTCTTACTGCAGTCTTTCATTTTCACATGGTGTAGGATGCTCTTGAAGGAGTTTTTACTTTCAGTTATCTAGCTTTATGAAGACCAAAACACTCATACAGCTAGATAACCAAAGATAACAACTCTCTTCCCTCTAGTTTTCCTTGCTAGAATCCAGAGTTTTTTTTAATAGATGTGTAGTACACATGGTTATTGATATGCATGAGCGATCAGCGATCTACCCGTCAGCCCACAGCGGCAGCAGCAGCAGCCCAGGACTAAGCCCTCTGCCACTCCCAACTGCAGGAAAATTCACCTGCCTTCTTGCTAGCATCAATAGCTCTAATATCTAAAGACTGGAAGAATTCTCTCTCTAAGGATAGATAGAAGTGCTTCAGATCTGCGGAAAATCTTTGCCTGCATTTCTCTTTTGGCAACCGCTGCTTGTGCAGAGAGATGTGAGGCACTTTGCTATATCTTAAAGTAGGGTCTTGCTTTCTGAGACTGGGGGTCAGATCTCTGTTACACAGTAGTCAATGTATAATTATATTGCAATTTGCCCTGCTGTGATATGTTTTTAATGGTTTCACAGTTTGGTTATGCTTTGTGTCTACAGTGATTTGCAGATATTTACACTGGGATGACTGTGCCATGTATTTTTCTCTATACGTTTATTTGGAATGGTGCTTATATTACCCAAGAAATTGATGAAGGCAAGTCTTTCTAAACTGTTAGAATTAATTATGTAGAATTTAGGATTTAAGTCACTCACTTCACCTCTCCTTAACATTATACAGTAATCCCTCAAATTTCGCAGGGGGTCAGTTCCAGAAAGATGCCGCGATACGTGTTTTCTGCAAAGTAGCAGAAAATATATATGTAAATGAAGCCCCACTCATCGCCCTGCTCCCTCAGCCCCAGCGAGCACAGGGATGCCTTCACCGCCGTGCCTTGTGCTGTGTGCCCAGGAGGAATGGGCAGCGGCGCAGTGGCTGCTGTGTCCCCAGCCGCCGCTGTGACCTAGGGCTGGGTGGCAGCAAGAGGGGGAGGAGCCTGCGGCTCAAGTGGAGCCTGTGGGGCAAGTGGAACCTGCCGAGCAGGGAGACCCCGCAGGACGGGGGGAGCGCACAGAGGGGGGAGGGAGCCTGTGGGGGCTGTCCAAGCCACAGGCTTCCCCCCTGCGGCGTCACAGCAGTGGCCAGCCCCAGCTTATGGGGGAGGGCTGGCCCCACCCTGTGGCGCAGCAGAGGCACACACTGAGCATGTGCGACCATTCAGTGCTCACATGACATGGAAAAACCCCGTGAACAACCGAGGGAGGGTTCTTCGCGGAAAAAAACCCAGGATGGATTGAAGCCACAAAACTTGAACTGCAAAGTACCAAGGGATTACTGTTCTTTGAATTATTGAACATTATACATTTTTAAGAATTTTTCTAAGTCTAAAGTGCAAACAATAAACGACTCTTGACTATACATGATACAATAGAAGTCCAGACTGAAATCTACAATATTTACTGGTGAAATTAATAAATGCATTTCAACAGCTCATACATACTGTGGTCAATTATATGCAGTTATGCATGTTATAACACACATATTGAAGCAGCACAGAGAACAGCACAGAGAATATGAACAGCATAGAGAATGTGAACTGTTCTACACTTCTAAATGAATTCTTGTTTGAAATTCATGCTGCTACTATTCTTTTAAGATGTAAAATAAAACATAATGCATCATGCTTTATGTTTCTATACAATTATAGGGAATACATCTCATTGCATTTAAATAGATTTCTTTGTAAATTTAGCTGTTTGCAGTGTTACTATTTTTAAGGGGAAATATTTAAATGCATGGAGTTAAACTGAAATTCTTGTTCTATACTGACTGTATAGCCTGATCACATAATAAAGCATACGTGTGCTTGTATGTACACAGGGGAACCATATATACATCTGTAGGATTAAGTGCATATGTATAGGTATTTGGATTTAAATATATATATATGTGGTTACACTGTAAAATTGCATCTATACAAACCAGTCCATTTTTAACATAGATTAATACTGTATTACAAAAGCATGAATCACAGAATCACAGAATATTTTGAGTTGGAAGGGACCCACAAGGATCATTAATTCCAACCCTTAATCAGCACCACTGCCTCCTTGGAGAGAATCAAACCCCCAGTCTCCTGCATGAGAGACAGGGACACTCACCACCATGCTAAAGAAAAAGGGAAAGCAGTACAGTTATACCTCCTCCATCGCGAGGAACAGGACAGGCCAAAGGCATCGCGAAACATTATTCTTGCAAAGAACGGCAGGTCATTAATATGCATGAAGGCCACGCCCATTGCTCCACCCCTCGGAACTACGAAGCTCTGCGGACAATTCTCTGCTCCTTCCCTTTCTCTCTCTCAGCACAAGCGAGCAAAGGGAACCGTTTCTGAGCGGCTGCTCTGACCGTGTGTGTTCCCAGCGCAAACTCCGCGCCGCTGCTCCCCCTGCCAGCCCGACCCGGCCCCAGTGCTCGCACGGGGTCTCACACAGAAGCGGGTCAGGGTGACACAGGTCTCTAAATGCCGTTCCCGAGCTGCCCCACGCCCGCGCCCTGTCTGCACCGCGCCCGCGCTGTGCCCGCACCGCCGTGGGGGTGGGGGGGTGGAGGGGTCAGGTTGGTATGGGAGTTTCTTTCCCTTTAACATCCACAGGTCCCGTGAGAGAGGGGCAGCACTCCTGGACGGCCCCAGAGGGCGGGGGAACAGAAGCCCCCTCCCAGCACACAGCTTGCCTTACTTTCGTGAGTCAGTCTCCCTGTTCAGGGACCTCCCTGCAGGACAGGGTGAGTCCCACCCCACAGGCACCCCCGCAGAGCCCCTCGGCAGAGCAGAGTCAAACTGCGCATGTCTCAGCCAGCTCAGGTTGCAGACGGCAGAATCATATTTGTGAAAAAATTCCTTCGCAAATGGGTGAGGTCGTGAAGGAGAAGTCGCGATACAGAGGGGATTCACTGTATAATTTATCAGACAAGACACCAAATTAATACTGCCACCAAGAAATAACACATAAACATTCTTAAAGTGCCAAATCCTGAATTCAGTATTGATATTACTAATGAGACCATTCATTTATACTTACAGATTATCAGACCCTGAAATTGAGCACCATTTTTTAAAATGTGTGTTAGATACTCTGGTATAAGGAAACACTACAATTTGCCACCAGTGCTTGGTATATATGAGATGTATGAGCTAATTGTGCCAGTGCTCTTTTCAGATTATACAGTTTGGCATAAAATGGTTAGAATTCTTATAACACTGTGCTATTCATTACTGTGCTTCTTCATTACTTTTCAGGCTGTTCAAGCACAACAAGGATGACAATTAGACATCTGATATATCTAAAGGTACATGATCATTTTGATATGCAAAATTCTAATGAGCTTCTATAAATTGCCAGTTAGAAAGATGTTTATTCTTGCAATAGCTAGAGGCAGCAGTATTAGAGGTTAGTCATGTTTTACATACAATAGGATTGTGAATTTATGCATTGCATTGTCAGAGGCATTAAAATTCAGGTATTCCTTGTGGATGTGTGTGTATGTCTATGCTTATATAGATATTTCTATACATAATACATGTTAACACAGATACATGTATACATTAAAGGATGTTGCCATGTTACAGGATTTGCAGTTAAATGCAAGACATTTTATTGTAAATGACTGTTTCAAAGATGCAAAATATGCCTTAAAACATCAAGCTCTGTTCTCAAGACCACCTTACTCATACACTGACTTAAGAAGTAACTGCAATACACCTGTCACATTTTGTTGAGCCAACATGAAAATTATAACCTAACTGTTCATTAGCCATATTGGAAATAAAATTTTCTAATTTTCAGTCATCCAGAAGGGCATTGAAATCGAGAGATATCCAGTAAGACTGGACCAAAAATGTTTGCTTATTGTGAATACAGTCAGCTCTCTTCCACTTTGTGCCCCCCAAGACAGGGGCTTCACATCTTCGCTGCGTGATTTTTCAGTGATTAAGAAGGCCCGTTTTGGGACTGTGCATGCACGACCTGACACGCATGAATATTCAAAGTAGGCAGTCATGAATATGCAAATTCTCCACCACTGCCCATGCCACGTCCATCACCCATGCCCCACAGTGCCTCCTCCGCCCTCTGCAGCTGCCCCATGGGGTAGAGGGGCTATGCAGGGCTGGCCCCAGCCACAGCTGTGCCATGCCAGGCATGTCCCCTGGGAGGGAACATGGCAGGCAGAGCTGAGAAGTCCATACAGCCCCATGGTGCCCCTCTGCCTGCTGCAGCTGCCCCATGGGGCAGAGGAGACTGGCTTTGCTCCCCCAACCGCGCAAGGAACTTTCAGGAACACCCTGCAGTCGCTCCGGAGCTGAGGGGGTGGGGCAACTGGGGCCAAATTTGCATATTAATGAGCTGCCACTCAACGCTGATGGAGGGCTGTGCCAGGAGGGGTCAAGATCCACAGTACCATGGTATAGGAGGCCCGACTGTATATAAAAAAAAATATATATAGCAATTGTTACATTTTTCCAAAATCACTTTAGAGTGATCTGAATATTGGAAGATATGAAATCCAAACATTTCTTTTTTCCTCCTGCTGTCCTAATAAATTCCTTTTAATAGCCTTTAAATTGGTATGTGATTGCCATGCTTGTTTTCTAATTTTTTATAGGTCTCCAGATGGCTGTGATGTAAAGAAACATCCTCCATGTATTTTTAAGAAAAAACAGTCTATTTATTTTAAGAGGAATAGTTATGATTCTGTAATTATTACAGAGACTTGTTCCAGTGACAATATCCCCATCTTCTGTATGGAATACAAATAGGAACCAATTTAAACTGCTATGAAATACATAACTGTATTAGATGGTGAGTTGGACTAGATGATCCTTGTGGGTCCCTTCCAACTCATAATTTTCTGTGATTCTGTGATTCTGTGATTATATGAATCCTCTTTTCATACTAAATTAGAATAGAACTCACATAAATTTAAAATATGTCACAACAATACAATACAGGCAAGTATTTCCTGCATAATATCCTTTCCCTTTCCTTTCAGCTAGGTAAGTCACTTGACTGGCTTGCCTTCTAATAAAAGTGTCTTATAATTTCTTTTGTGATCACAATCGAATGATTACATTTCTGTTATGTCGAACATAAGGTCTGGAAAGGGATATCCATTGTACAAAATAAGAAAAGGCAGACTATTGAGAATGCAAAATTTTGGGAAAAAAAAAAGAAAACCAGTCAGTAATTTTGCATGAATACACTACATGCTATTAAAGAACATGTTCTATCAGATGACTTTTATTATTAAGCAAATAAATAAAAATACAATTTCTTGTCCTGATTGTCATTTTATATGGTCCTTCTACATTGATTAAATCTGAAAAATAGTCACAAAAAAGGCAAAGTTCCATAATTTAAACTGGTTTTTTTGCTGTTCTTGTTCATTAAATGTATGTAAATATATAAATGCATGTGTGTTCAGGAGGTGCTGTGTATATCAACATTTGAAGATTATTGAATAAATTACTAAAATGCTTGACTCTAGGTTAAACAGGGAAATAGCTAGCCACATTTCCCATAGATGACCTCATATGACATGAAACAGATACAAATAATGTACTCCAGTATCTGTAGGGTTAATTGTGGTAATTAACATTTACATGACCTAATTATTAAAAAAACCCAACTGTCATAATTATTTGTGGACACCTATGATGAAAAAGAAAATAATTTTAAAATATTTGAGACTACTGAATAGAGATGCTGAAAGCTACAGAGGCATATATATTTGCATACTGTAAGCAGCCAGTTACTTAACAAAGGACAGAGACTCCATCTAGCCTTCAGTTCAAAACATGCAAAACATATTAAGCCAGTATTTTCCCAATACAATTTCCATCTTCCAGATCACTGATGTACTGAAATCAGGATCATTAGAAAGGCATGATCTATATTTACAAAACTGTTACTATAGCAAGAGTTGTATGTGTAAATAAATATAATAATCTATTCCATCATATTGGTTACATCAGCCTTAGTTTAAAAGCATATTATTTATTACGAAGTAACTGTGTTCTTCTATTTTATGGTAAGTTATTTCCCTCATTTCACAAATCCTGGGCTAGAATTGTTCTTGGAGAGGTATGCTAATTGGTGGGTGGGTGTGTGAGAAGGAAGACTAAAAGTACCATTTTACAAATCTCTTGCTTCAATTACGCTGCCTACCACCAGCCCGGAAGGCTCACACCAGGGCTAAAGGCAGCCTTCACCCTGACACCAGGTGACCAGGTGCCCACCACCGGGGCAGTCCCGTGCCTCAGACCCCACGACGACTGTGCTGTGTCGCAGCAGCCATTCCCGGACTCTCGGGGCAGCGGCACCTAGAGCCGCGGTATGGCGCAGGCCACCTACTCCTCCCACCCTCTAAAAAGTGTGCGTTTTATACGGGCTGAACCTATGCCAAACACATCGCATTTCCCCCTGCCGCCCCGGCCAAGATGGGAATAATTACAACCTCGTGAAACAGTTATTAAATCACTCCCGCTCAAAGGGATCAAGCTGCATTTTGGACAAACAAGTCCTGGGTGCCTGCCATCAAGTGGCCCACAAAGCACAGAGACAGACAGATTTGTTAATTACAGTGATTAATGTCCTCCACATTGACAATCTCAAAAATAAGAATTCAATTTTTTAATACGTATTTTTAATTTATTTTTTATAAAACATTTCAAAAATGTAGAGTCGACAGAAGTTATTTCCATCATTCTAATTTAAAACCCAGTGAACAATTGTTCCTATATCTATACACTTTAGAAAGGTACCCAGGTACTGCTAAAAAGCTCCCTCTCTGCAAACTTAAACATTATACGTAACAGATTTACCAGCAATATGCTTGATAATAGGAGTTCCCACACCTAACCCCATACAAGACCAGCAAGTTTACAATAAGACATACAAAATCAGCTAACCAATATAAGCCATCATGTTAACTCAGAAAACCGTGCCTTGTTAGTCAAATTTCCCTTGCAGTTGCCAGTGTAAGTTCCTGGAGCCCTACTCAAGATGGCCTGTTTTGTCTGATGCTGGGTGAGGCAGCCCCTACCCTTGAACCTCACGACACTTACATTTGTTCTTTATAAAATAAAGATTTGACCCCAGATCTAAATGGTTAGGTGAATCTCTAGTAGAAAAACAAAGATTCCCACCATAGTCAAAACCCCTTTAAAGCACAGAAAGCAGGTTCTTTCATATCTCCAGAAATTCAGACCTTTCCACTTGTCATCTCTATTTAAAAGTGCCACTTACTTCCAAGGCGTAAATCACACATGATTGGATCTAAAATTATTAGAAAGCTTCCATTTTTTTTTAAAGGGCGGNTTGGTTTGTTTGTTTGTTTGGGGGGGGGGAGGAGAAACTGGCCAGGGTCAAGTCCAACCCTCTCTGCTAAGGAGGACATGCTTTGAAATTCCATCAGTTTTCCCAACGCTTTTGTTGCTGATGAATTGAAGCCCTTTTGTTCATCCATTGCCACAGTCTTTTCCTGTTCCTACTATAGATTTATGTATTGACAGAGATAATGAATTTACACCAAACCCTCTCATAGCCCCATTTTGACAGACAGAACAAATTAGAAATGCCTAGTCTAAAGAAGAGCAATGGCTACATTTTCCTAGAGAAGGAAAGCAAATATTTTTTAAACAAACAAACAAAAGTTCACCAAATGGTTGAGTTTTTCTAAGCTGTTTTCCTCCAGTGAACTTTTGAATAAAAGATTCTTCTGGGTCCTGGTTTTGGGAGGTATTGCCATTTTGTGTAACTTGTCAAAAATTATCAACCAGTCAACAACAACAGTAATAATAAAAGCAACAAAAATAATCCCTTCTGTCCTGGGTTTAGGTTTTTTGCTGCTTTGGCAGCGAGGGGGTTAACAGCTCAGTTCTTGCCTGGGCTCTCCGTGCTGCTAGAGCCTTCCAGGTTATAGAGATAGAGGCGTCTCTGTGAATAACATACTTGGGAAAGAAAAAAAACTCAGTAGCAAGATGTAGTGTGCCAGCTCAGAACCTGTGTCGGGAGGCTGAGAGATCGAAGGCCCCCAGGCCCACGAGAGAAGGGGTAGAGATGTTCTTCTAGGCATCCGGCTGCTGCTTGTGAATTGGATCGACCATAGTGAAAACCTATGGACCAGAGAGAGAGAGAACCAGTACTGCAGAATCCATCTAAGCCACGACTGAAGATGGAGAGGTAAAANCCTGTGACCAGTTTTATTTTATTTTCGAGTGTTTTCTCCTCCAGGAGAGGTTGTGGGTGAGTCTCTGGCATCCAGCCAGGGTCAAACCATGACACCTTCCAATCTGTTATCATGACACTTGTTAGCATGACCTCTCCTCAACACAGTGATTGCTGGAAGGAGGCTTTCTTAATTTTTTTAATGATTTCCTTCTTTTCCTTCTCATTCAATTCTTCAGGCTCAAAAGCAGTGGCACAGAACCAACATCTCATCCATGAAAATGTCAGCTCTTTTTAGGGTGCAGGAGCTAGGCAAAGAACTCTATGGTGGATTGGGAGAAGTTTGGGGGCGTGTCTGATTACCGAAGGTGTAGGGGGAGGGACGGGATCCATCACAGGAGAGGAAGGCAGGACGGCTCTCTGGTATGTGCCCGGGAGGACGCAGCAATGGAGTTGTGCTCGATGTTTGTGGTGGGCAGGAGATGGGCTAGCAAAGGTGGTTACAAGGCAGCAGTGCTTGCAGGGGAGCCTCGGAGGTGTTTCGGGGAGGGCCAGGGGTTTGGGAGTCTGTCAGACAGCTTGGCTCTGTCTGAAGTGACTTTGCATGATATCCGCATGTGGTGTTTTCCATGTGCTGTGTCTGTTGCATATATATTTATATATATATGTTATATGGGAATCCCATCCAGAGTATGACTCCAGGGGAAGAGTAGTCGATCCACAGAGATGCAGATTTCCTGCCAACTACTGCCAGGGATAGCAATCCAGTCACCCTGTCCTGGCCATGGTCCTTCACAGCCCCTGTCACAGCCCAGGCATGCACAGCACCCATGGATTCTCCTGCCAACACAGCCTCCTGGGACAAGGCAGACCAACAGAACTCTATAAGAATAAAAATACACTCTCAGGCTAAAATAACGAAATTCAGGACAAACCCTGGCTACACAAAACTGATGAGACGATTTATAAAAGTCTGGATTGGTATCTCAATCATGTTTCCATTTTGTGGGTTGGCCATTTAAGTTTAGTGAAGATGTTTGAATAGAGAAGTAGCGCGTGAGTATGTGTGGGTATGAGCATGTGTGGGCATGTGTGTAGCTGATGGTTTGCAGCTGTTTTGCTCTGAGTGACTGTGTCAAGTTATAAAGAGATGCTCTGGAACATAACAAAACAGACTAACAAACACGAGAAAACTTAGATCATGTCAAAGAATACCATTCATTTTCAAAACATCGATTGCATTTAATTCTACAGCCTCACCAGTAAAAATTCCCCTAGCGCTAAAAGTTCTCGCATCATTATAAACTGAGGTGTCTCTAAAGGGAGAAAGGGTACAGGGAAAGATATAGGGACACCTTTAGAAAATTGCTCACATCTACCCTTTTCTACTTGGTAACAACAAAGCCAACTTTCTACAGTCAGATATCTATTCTCTTGCCAAATGGAAGAAATCAGTACAAATACAGGAGAGTAGTTTTGACTTGCAGATTAGATNCACTCATCATCTGATTAAGAGGAGCGGCGGCATTCCCGGGGACGGTGATAGGGCACCGCGAGGGTGCACTTATTCTGCCGCCGTGACCGGAATGAGGGTGGGCGAGCCAGGTTAATGTTTTTGTTAATATTTATTTTATTGGGCAGAGGCTCTGATAAGTGTGGCAAAGCAAAAAGCGGAGTCAAAGCAGCCAACACTGCTGAGGGCGGTGCCTACCAGCGGTCCAGCCACCTCCCCACTGCAGCTGCCGCTCTGGACTGGCCCGGCACAGGCCGATGAAGCTTGGCTCGGAGCGGCTCCATCCTCCCTTCGCCTTCAAGGTTTAACAGCGCGGTCATATTCACTGACGTCATCTTGAGGTTTACTGTACCTCCGGCTACATTTGCATATATCAAGGAAATTAGGGCATTAAATACATATGCAAATTCTACTGCTTGGAGAAGAGCCTAAAGATTCTTGGAGCGATCGTCCCTATTAATGAAGATCGCAATCAACAATCCATTCTCCCCTCCTCCCTTCCGCCAAACATCATAAACAACAACAAAATAATCCCCGAAGTAATAAATATCAGTTAGGCACGGGAAGTCTGGGGTGCGCTGGCCAGGACCGGCGGTAACTCGGCACGGCAGAGCCTGGGTCAGAGCAGGCTGCTCCAGATGGCTCTCTATGCATAATCAGGGCTTCACCGCTATGGCATTCTCTGCCATTCTCCTCTCCCTCTCCCCTCCTCCTCCCGTTGGTTCCACCGTGTATTATTTTTAATACTAATGCATATGTAAAGTTATATTTGCATTTTAAATTAGCCGAAATATAGAAGCTACCGCTTTTTTCCTGATCTTTCCTTCCTTTCTTTTCCCCCTTTCTCCACTCCCCTTCCCCTTTTGGCATGACTGCTGTGTATATGCCTTTATATGTAGTTTCCTCCCTGTTTCTGTTTGTATAAGGTTACAAAATATGCACAAAACTAATAAAGCAAATAAGGGTGCACAACATGATTATTGGATCTTAAGAGGAGACACACATATCATTGCCATGTTCAGCTATACTACCAATAGGTCGAACCAGGAAATTTGACCGCCTAATTAACTTCAAATTAGGAGAAACATTACTGTTTTAAGGCATAAGGCAATATAGATAATGCATGTAATGGGGACTGATTCAAATTATTTATAATATTTCATTGGAGAATTGGGACCTATAAATGCACTTATATCTCCGTGGATTTCAGGAATGTTTTATTTCAGAATATTATCTTAAAATGTGTAGACCCAGGTATGGAGTGCTGTCTTAACTGCTACTTTATTAAATGTATTACAATTCATGTTAACGTGTAGTTTTAAAACAAGTAAGTCTATACTGAAAATGCATTTTAAAGGTTATTTTAAAATATTGCCATTGTCATTGCATTTCCTTTATCCAAAAATCCACAGGCCTTGAATTACATTTAAAAACAACACTAGCTCATTTCTATTTACCTTAATGGGTAAATTCTTATTTTGAAAAATAGTAGTTTAAACATGATTAAAACCAGAGGATTATTTTTGATATTTCAGAAATATTATATTTTAAATGAGTAATGTTTTCCATAAGAACAATGCCCACACATACACAGGGTTTTTTTCTTAAAAAAAAAATTAAGTACATGCATAGATACTTAGTTACACCATGGATTACTTACCTGCATAAATGTATAAGGTGAAAATTACCTCCCCTACAAGACTGCTACGCCTATTTTTTTTAATAAAGATCAGAATGTCATACTTGGTTTGTATTACTTAGTACCTATTTCACAACATGTGTATGTTCTTTGAATTTCTTACGGTACTTCCAGCACTACCTCTAGTTCCAGTTGTACAAGACCTACAACTAAAGTGTCACCCAAGAACATACCTGTAAAACATTTAAAAAATACCAGAAACAGATACTATAATTCATTAGGTTAGTTCTTACCTTACTATATAGAGCAATAATTTATATAACAAAGTACTTTTTTCACATTTTTATGAATAACGGTAGGGTTACACATGTGTGTGCAGGTGCCTGTTTACAAGTGATGTTGGGGACTCTTAGTCTGCAAAAGAAAACATTATTTTCAATGCTTTTAATTATCACACATGAATCACGCTCCTCTATAAATCTGTAGTAACATGCAGACAGACCCACAGAAGTGAGTGTCTAGCCCAAGTTCGAGTGTGTGCACAGGTAGCAGATGGCACAGGTTAAGAGCAGGAAATGTGTATAGGTGTTGGTGAGCAAGAGTATATTGATATACGTATTACATCCCCTCTGCCCGCAGCACAAATGTGCGGTAGTGCATCTGTCTCCCGCGGCAGCTCAGCCCTGGCCACCTCTCTGCCCCCGGTTCCCTCAGTGGCGCAGGGCAATGACCCCATGCCCCGTCATTCCCCATGTTACTGCTGCTGCCGCTTACCCCCGCCGCTGCCTCGCTGCGCACTGCCGTAGCCCTCGACGGCACTGCACCCGGCGGGATAGGACGGAAGGCACCGCTGCTTGTGCTCTACCCCAGTCGGGCTGCCGCAGGAGCAGTGCCTGAGCCCCCTCCTCCCCAGCTCCCCTCCGTCTCTACCCCCTTCGCCGCAGCCACAAACCTGCTCCCCTCCCATTACCATACGGAAGCTGGGTCCCTGCGAATCACAGAGGCAGCGGGCGACATTTGAATAAGCCCCGCAGCCGGCAGCAGCACCAGCTCCTGCAGAGACAGCGTTCTGCGCGGGCCGCTTCCCCAGCCTGTCCGCCCCTCCCCCGCCCCTGCATGTGCCAGAGGCATCGTGTGGACAGCTGTCTTGCCTTTGTCACTTGCCGCTTTAGCTCTAATTTCACGTGTAGAATATGAACAATAAATACGCCCCAAACTCGTTACCTGATACTCAGCCTTTTAAAGCTAAAAATAAAGGCTCGTAAACTCCACATATTCTTTCAAAATGCCACTGAAGTGACGATTTCATGGATTTCAAACGGGGAAAAAAAGTAGCATTAATAATATTCAAATTTGGGGTAATCGTTATAGCTGATCGTTACAGATGAAAGAGGGCATCGGGTTGACGCGATGGACGTCAATGAAATAGATCCCCTCCCTCGTCTTTTTTGCAATGTTTTTAATTGCTAGAATCATCTAAATAGTATTCAACATTTTACACTTAGATTTTCCTTTTCTTCAGCCATCTCTATCTATCTTTTAATCATAATCAGATCTGCACCGATATGCTCTAGGCGTGAACATACCTGTTTTGGCATTATTTACAGATTGGTTTAGAAGAAGGGAAACCTAGGTAAAGAAACTTTTTTTTTTTTAATCCAGTGTGAATGCACCGCAATAGAAATCCTTTAGGAAAAAAAGCAACCCTAATCTCTCATAGATTAATAATATCTCCCCTGATTAGAGGTAGAAAGCTAGAAACCAAGACAAGCAGCAGGGGAAGAGGGGGCAAGAATTTAAATATTAATTCTTTTCATGTATATTTAAAATAATTGTTAAATTGTTAGATTTCCGGGGAGGAGAGTGAAGGGGTGATATACAGTAAACTCTATTAGATACGTTTTAGTGAGCATTCAAAACATTAACTTCAGCATCGATCTAGGATAAGTAGCCAGTGCAGTTGAGTTCCCATACGCGATATGTTTATGCTTTTTAGTACTAACAAAAGTAACTAAGTTGTCTCCATGTCTTTTCTGTTCTATGTTTGTAATCAGTTTATAACTTGTCATAATGAGCAGTCAACAAATTAAGGTTTGAAATTAATTATTTTTCTGGTTTCCGTAACTGAGTCACAGAGAGGACTAAACCTGATTTTGCTTTGGTTTGGATAATTTTTTCTTTTACATCAGCTTCGATTGCCGGAGACCACTTCTGAACCAAGTGGAAAAGGTTGTCAGGGTATGGGTGTCTCTCAGCTCCATGACTCCTCAAAAGGATGTTTCCTACCCTAAGTCCTCTCCTTGGTTCTGCTCTGTGGCGGGGTCCTTGCACGCCGGCGAGATCAGGAGGATGCAGTCCAGGCGACCGGAACGAGGTCGGGGTGTCCCAGACAGCGCAGCTTTCTATCGCCCGAGGAGGACGCGTCCGGCAGAGAGACAGCGACATCTACCGGTGTTCGGCACGGCCTTGGCAAGTGCGGTCGATCCGCAGGGCTAGGGTGCGAGGAGGGGCCACACCGCACCGCGCTCCTTTGCCCAACCTAGAGCAGCCTGGGGAGAAGACATCAAGGCAGAAATCCTCTCTGCGTGACTCGCTGTAAAGCAAGGATTCATCCCTACTAAAGCGACCGTTTAATTGGTCTCCTGCCTCCAGATCTGGGCTGTATTCCACTAAAATTAGAGACCTGATCGGGATGATAAATGCCTCACTGCAAGCCAAGTCTTCCCACAGAAGCTTGTGAAGGATGCGCTGAAAGGACAGGGGAGGGCAGCACCTGTGTGTTCTCCCTGTCGCTACCGTCTCACCCCAGGCTCTCTCCTGTTATTTGTAGTGTCTTACATACACCTGGAAAGACAATACTATTCCACAAACACATTTCGGAAGGAATAATCACCGCCTTCTCGGCACTTGGCATTTTAATCATAGAGTCGCTGGATATGTCGGGTTGGAAGGGAACCACAAGGAGCATCGAGTCCAACTATTAGCCCTGCACAGGACCATTCCAAAGAGTCACACCATGTGCCCGAGAGTATCATCCAAATGCTTCTTGAACTCTGTCAGGCTCGGTGCTGTGACCACCTCCTTGGGGACCCTGTTCCAGCACTCAACCACCCTCTGGGTGAAGAAGCTCTTTCTAATATCCAACCTAAGCCTCCCCTGACAGAACTTCAGGCCATTCCCTCGGGTCCTGTCACTGGTCAGCACAGAGAAGAGATCAGTGTCTGCCCCCTCTTCCTCTCATGAGGAAGTTTAGACTGTAATGAGGTCTCCCCTCAGTCTCCTCTTCTCCAGGCTGAACAAACTAAGTGACCTCAACCGCTCCTCATATGCCTTCCCCTCAAGGCCCTTCACTGTCTTTGTTGCCCTCATTTGGATGCTCTCTGATAGTTTAATATTTTTTTATATTGTGGTGACCAAAACTGCACACAATATTCAAGCTGAGGCCACACCAGTGCAGAATAGAGAGGGACAATCACCTCTCTCGAGCAGCTGGCAATGCTTTGTCTGATGCACCCCAGGACACGGTTGGCCCTCCTGGCTGCCACGGCACACTGCTGACTCATTCAATTTGACTTCGACCAGGACCCCCAGGTCCCTGTCAGCGGTACTGCTTTCCAGCATCTCATTCCCCAGTCTGTATGTACATCCGGGGTTGCCCCATCCCAGGTGCAGAATCTGGCACTTTCCCTTGTTGAACTTCATAATTGCCAGGTTAA
>WEKX01008924.1:7467-19829 GCA_013390025.1 Pitta sordida
TCTCTCTGTGAAAAAACGCTTCCTAACATTAAGTTTAAACCTCCCCTGGCGTAGCTTGAGAAACATTTTAATTGGTTTGTAATATTCAGTTTTGGCATGGGTTCACCACTCATCTTATTGCTCTGAGGGACTTGGTATCCGTCCCCATCCCCCTTCAAATCTAGTTTAAAGCCCTCTTCATGAGTCGTGCCAACTTATAAGCTAATAACCTCTTTCCCTTATTAGTTGGATGTAAGCCACCTGAGTCCAGCAGACCATGCTCAGCACAGGTCACTCCATGGTCAAAGAACCCGAAGTTCCTGCATTGACACCATTCCCTGAGCCATTTCTTTATATTAAGGATTCTCCTATTTTTAACATCATTCACCCCCGCTGCTACAGGAATCGCAGAAAAAACCTGCCCCACCAATAAGTCGACCTAAATCCCTGAATTCCTTTTTTATAGTATTAACTCCCCTCTCACCAGCCTCATCACCTCCAGCCTGAACAACCAGCACTGGATAGTAATCAGTGGGTTGAATGAGGTCACTAACCCTTGTAGTTAGGTCTTCAACCTGGGCAGCTGGGGGGCTGCAGACCTCCCTATGAGATGGATCCGGTCTACACACAGGACCTTCAGTTCCCTTTAAGAGGGAGTCATCTATGAGCACTACCTTTTTTTCCTTTTTTTTAGAGATTTTGAGTGGTTTGAGAGGCTTGACAGAGGGGGTGCCTCTTTGGAGTTGTTCAGACAAGATGAGTTCATATTCTTCCTCAGATTCACCCCCAAAATCCAGAGCCCCAAACCTATTCTCCAAGGGCAGATGGAATGGCATCTGGAAAGCCGGTGGAGGGCAGGACAGGAATCTGCCTTCCCAATGACTAGAGACCAGTTCCCAGCCTCTGTCATCCATCAGATCTTTACCTTCCTTCTTGTGAGAGAGGGCCTCCACCCCCTCAGATTTCCAATCCTTATCGAGAGATGGGAGGGCCTGGCTCCACCAGTCAATCTCCCTTTCGCATTCCCTAATACTCCGGAGCCTTTCTACCTGATCTTTGAGGTCTGCTACCATGAGAAGCAGGACATTCACCTGCTCACACTGGATGCAGGTGTTTTTTCCAATGCTATCCCAGGGCACCAGGAGGCAGCAGTACTCCCAGCAGCCAGCGGTCTGAACAGCCACGTCCCTTAGGAGAGGTGTTGTTTGAGTGAGCACACCCTTTTTGCTCACGTTTTCAGATCTTTTCACACGCATAGTTGGAGGATGGAGAGGGAAAAATAGAATTCAAATCAGAGATACTGCATACCAAGACAGCTTCCACAGCCCTGTGCACCCTGCCTGCGCAAACTGCTGTGGTAACTGCCTCATTATCACTCAACAACCCTGTTTGCCTTGTCCAGTTCGCCGTGCTCCCAGGAGTGTAATAGTTTTAAATAGTGGCAACCAGGAAGTGCCTGGGTGACCGGAGCCCACCCCTAAGCTCCCATGTGCTTGTTCTCGGCCAACCCGCAAGCCAGAAGGCTCAGAAGCTTCCTGGAGGGAGGCATGTCCCTGCTAATTGGTCAACAACCTGAAGGACACCGCCCAGCCCCCCAGGTGTCTCAAAAGTTTCCCAGAGAGGAGGCAGCCTCCTCTGATGCCCAGAACCTCAAAAAAACCACCAAAATCCCTTCCGAGGGAGTTTAAAAGCTTTCTGGAGAGGAGGCAGCCTCTTCTGATGCCCAGAACCTTGAAAAAAGCCACCAAAACCCCTTCCCCAGGAGTTTAAAAGCTTCCCAGAGGGAGGCATGTCCCTGCTAATTGGTCAACGACCTGGAGGACACTGCCCAGCCCCCCAGGCACCTCAAAAGTTTCCCAGAGAGGGGGCAGCCTCTTCTGACGACCAGAACCTTGAAAAAAGCCACCAAAAACCCTTCCCAGGGAGTTTAAAAGCTTTAAAAGAATTGTTGCCTTATCCTACAAAACATACTGTAATTCTGTTAATTCTCAAATGAGTTTATTGATGAGTAGATCGCAGTTCAGAATTTTTGATTTGTCATTTTCCTACATGCTTTTACCAATTACTTGAATAGTGCAAACAGAATAGCAGAATACAGTATTAAATCCTCTTCAGCTCAGTCTGGTTGCTGTGATGCCCTATCGTTAATAAGTATTAATTTTTGACTTTATAGAACTTGTATGTGTAGAAATCCTCTAAATTTTCCTGTCCTGAAGGACACACAAGAAAGCAGCCTTGAACCTGTAACTGCAGTATAGTGGTTTTAAGCATGTCAGGGACAGAGGTGATACTGCACATGCAAGAGCAGAAATAATCCAGTTTGTGAGGCAGCCTCCCAGCTGCTGCGAAGACAGCTGGTTTGGGTTGGAGGCTGCAGCTGAAAATGAAGTGCGACTGGATGCAGCTTCTAAATACCAGATCAGAAGCACAGCTGATATATACTGGCACAGTTCCACTGAAATAGCTATGGTAGCTTATACCAGTTAGGCTCTTCCTCCTCAAGAGCTTTTCTGATGAACTAACTTAGTGCTGTTGGAACTTCTTTTCTGATTTTCTGATTTTCTGATCAGAGAACTCTTCTGATTTAAATAACATAATCCTGATTCCTTAAAAGTGGAGCATTAGCCTTTCTAATACAGGGACTGTTTTTATGTGTAACTTTATCAAGTGAAAAAAACCCCATCAAAACAAAAACGACGCTTCAGGGAAGCAGAAACCTCACAGTCACTTTATGCTGAATTATCTAGAGGTCTGCAAAAAAAAAATAATGTTCGGATTAAGTGTGCTGTAATTTGTAGTGTGTATTTTTAACTATGATGTATTTCAAAGATGATAGACATGGACATTTCATTAGCTTTCTATTACTGGAAAATTTGAGGACTTCTAAATGACTGTTAACAGACAGTGAGCATAGATTCGTCACTACCTGCTGGTCAGTAGATTATTTTAGAAATATGCTTCCATCTATTTGGGGAATATAGATTGGGTTAAAGATCTGTCTTCTCTGTTATTTTTGTCAGTATTAGGCCTTTCTGAAGAGCAACTACCCAGGCTTCCTGATTCTAACAGTGCTTCGAAGCATGAAGATTTAATAATATTTGTAAATTATGCTGTATACAAACTTAAATGTTATAAATTAAAAAATGAGACCGTTTATAGTTTCATAAATGTCTGTATGCTTACTGTTTACATTTTGTTCTATATAAAAGTTTTAATTTTCTTTTACTCTGAAAAATTAAAACTTGAAGCAAAATATTTCTGAAGAAGTGGAAATATATAACATGTCCAATTTTATTTGGGATGATAGATAGAGCACTACAAAATAATCATTGGATTAGTATTCAGCCTGTAACAACACAGGCTGTTACTCAGATAAAATGAGTAATTGATAAATATAAATTGATATATAAATATATAAATATAAACTCAACTGAAAAAATGAGTGGAAGTTCCACAAAAAACATCCAAGGCTGTGAAAGCCTAAGTACAGGGGACATATTCTGTAGTATCTATTCTCCATCTTTCCATGGTTTAATCAAATACCATGTTAATAACTTTGATACTGTAAGACCTTTTACTGTCTTGCTCTGGGTTTTTTTCTGTCAAGGGCTAACTAATAGTTTTAGCTCTCCAAAGCAAAACATAACAAAGATAAGGCAAATGCCAGGAAATGTATTCATTAAACAGTCAAGCGAATGCCAAGGACAAGCTCATTGTATAATGTGTTAGGAGAACATCAATATTTGAGAGAAGGAAGATGCAGTTAGGCTATAACATATTTGTGGAAACTGGAATAAGCATGTTTTAAGCAAGGCTTCTCTTTAATTATTGTCTGAGTTTCACATAAAGTCTGCTTCATCAACTGGATAAATATTTGACTGCTGTTCAGTAAATTGCATTAGTTTACTTTAACTGTATGCTCAGCCTTATTCAGGCATCCTACATTAGGCAATGTAGTGTGTAATGCATCTCTGCAGGTGACCAGAGCTATTCTCTGTATGAGGTAAATTAAAACTCATATTTTAAAAATTAAACATTCTTGCACTTCATGATTTCAATATTTAATTATAACCTATGTCAGGGCCTAATCTCTGACTGAGTCAGGCATGAAATTAATCAAAACCGGGGCACAAGCTTAGCAGTTCCACTGCACTGAAAAAATATTTTTTTCAGCATTTCTGTGATTCCTACAAAAGTTTTATGAGAAAGATGCTGGGGAACACGTAGTTAGGGCAACAGTTAAAAGGTTAGAAATAGCCAAAATAACGATGATTTTTGTTAGCTGCCTCGGAAGATAACTGGCAGAACACTACTCCTGAGGTGTGAGTGCACGGAGGACGTTGTAACATCACAGAGGTGATCAGAAAAGAAAAGAAATCTTTGGCTCTTTCTAAAACTATTTCAGAAAGAAAACCCAAGTATTTTGGCAAAGCACAGCTTTGACATACAAGATAATACATATAATATGTGAGTATATTATTTTATGTGAAGCTAAATATACAACAGTTTTATTATTTATTATTCTATAACTTATTTTGCAAAGTCCTTGTGCAAAATAATTTGCCAAAAATGAACTATTATTTTTTTTGGCTGATGGAAAAAGCTGGTGCAGAGCAGTTTCTTTTTCACTGTGCATAATAACCTTATCTTTCCTCCCTTTAAATTCAGTGAGTTCAGTGTCAAACTTCATAGCTGAGAAACAAAGGAAACGGTGAGGTGCTGAAAAAGATTGGAAACAATTCTTGAAGTCAAATAAAATTCAAGTTTTTTCTCCAAAGTCACGTGGTTTTACATAAAAACACCAAAGTTCAGTTGGTTTCAGTTTATTTTTATGGTTTTGTGTAATTTTTGCAGCCTTGGCATTTCCTGAAACAAATCATCCTTAAAAACAGGAAGTGCAAATATGACCAGCAACAGCAGGAAATTTTCCAAATGAGCTCCTAAAAGCTTACTGAACTAATTTTGGCACAATAATATAAAGGATATATAATGTTCAAACATCCAGTGTAAACAGTAACTTTCTCCTATCTTGGCACAAAGTTGACTGGCTTCTGAAGGCAGTCAGGTAGCAGGACCTGCAATTTTTTTTTAGCTCAGCTCTATATTCTGCTCAAACACAGGCTGCCTTTCTGGTTTTAAGCTAATCGTGTGTAACCTCCATTGTTTTACTGGTAATGATTTGTCTGAGAATTAGGGGGGTGTTTGCTATATGAAAAAATTCTTATTATTGCTGAAGAAAGATTTGGAAGGCAGTACCTGAGCATGAACTAAACTGCTGGTTTGTTTATTTGGAAGAAGGAGCCATTCTACAGGCACGGGTCATGAAATGCTGCATGTTAAAGAGAAGGAAAAATGTTACAAATTTTATTCACATGGATCTGCTTCCCAAGACGTCCAGGACAAAATCTAGTCCTTGCTGATAGTTTGGGAACCACCAGTTTGCACCCACTTTGTCCATTTGTTAAGATTATCCTTTAGCCTTAGAATCCCACTGGATCTCATCAGCAAAAATACCTTGACTAGTGCAAATAGAAATCTATCTGGCTTCTCCCAGCCAAACTGGAGTTCTCAGGGAAATCTTCTTGCTCCCAATATATATACAGTGTGAGATAGTTGGTATGGTATCATGCTACTGTCACTGCTTTAAATGCAGATGGAATCACTGCTTTCTTCTCCACAAAATAAAGTAGATGCAGACTAAATATTTCTATCCTGTATTCAAAAGCCAATTCACTTTTTCTTGGAAAGCCAGATTTTGTGAAAGTTGTGATGACTTATTAGGTGGGACTTACTAGGCGTAAATCTTTCTGGTTTTCCGGCATTAACTGAACCACACCTCCTACACAGTATTCTCAGTCATTAACATACTTTCTGGTGAATATATCAATAATTTTAATGTCATGTACTCATCCTTTGGAAGTATTCACAGTATTCACAGTATAGATAAGGCTGGAAAGGACCCCAAAGATCATCTAGTCCGACCTATAGTCCAACTAAACCTAGCATCTACACCTAGATCATCTAGATCATATAATTCAGCACCTCATCCAGCCTCCCCTTGAACATATCCAGGGTTGGTGACTCAGCCACCTCTTTGGGCAACCTATTCCAAATCCAGATCACTCTTTCAGTGAAAAACCTTTTCCTAATATCAAGTCTGAACTTCCCCTGTAGTAATTTAATTTCATGATAACATAAAAAAATATACAAAAATACTGCATGAAAAACAAGCTATGTTGTCTAATGCACTGACGAAATAATTACAAAGTATATTTGTTTTTAATAATGTTAAGCATCTTCCATTGTGTGACATGAATATTACATATAGTTGTTGAGCTCAATCTGTTAAGAAAGATTTAACAGGCATACTGAATATATATTTTCAATGGACTGGAGTAGAGTACAGAAATTCAGAATTATGTTTTTCAGGTAAGAGCATCTTTATTGATACACTTTCTGATTTCCTTCAGGATTTTTGTGTTCTTTGAGATGTGGGATTTCTGTTATACTTTTGGTTACAGGCTAAATCTGCTTCTTTATAGGTTTCTAAAGTGTAATGGATGTAAATTATTTCAATCAGTTTGGTGAGACTATATTAGCCATTGTAACTGTTACTATCACTCAAGGCTCTGCAGGTTTTCCCTGGAGATGCCTTAGTTGTTGGTCAAACATCAACAAACCCTTCAAAATCAGAATCACACATCTCATGCATGCTGCTCCCTTTGCCATGTGGGGAAGAAAAACAGACCTGGGTCTCATCTCAGAGAAAAGATATTTCCACAATATGTTGAATAAAAATATCAGCTTAGAACAGACTCAATTTTTAAGTGAACTCAAATAATTTATTCTTTTTCAAGTAATGAACCTTATCATTTGTCTTTAAATTTTTTAGAGTTGAATTGGTATGCTAAAGAGTTACTGAAGTGAATGTGTCGTAGCATTTGGTAAGCCTTATGTAATTTCACTTTTTAAAAGTCATTTCAACTTTTTTTTTTCTGACTTCGAATTATATAAAGTACACTGTATTCCAAATGATAATGACTTCACTTATAAAGCAAGATTTATCACAACAAGGATATTATAATCCATATCGTTATTGTTAAGCAGTAGAAGAAGATAGCTGAAAAGTATCCCTTCTTTTTCATGCAATTCATGCTTTCCTTAGCAGCCTGAAGTTATTAAGTGTAACACCCTATTTACTGGGAAACTTCCATAATTTCCAAATATTATAATTTCTAATACTAGTATAAAGCAAATATAGTTTTAGGAGTTCAATAGCCCTCATTGCTCTAGAGGTTTTCTAAATATTTTCATTATCTGATATAAAATGGCTTTCTGCTCAGTATACCATACAAATCTGACCATGAAGTTACTTACTAGTGTAAGTGAAAGGTGTTGGTCTGTGCTTTTATTGCCCTATTTATGGAGTGATTGCTAAACCCAACAGTACCTTATAACCTCATGAATAAATCATGGAATCAGTCGCTGTATTTATAAAACTGTCTGATACTTCTTTCCAGTTTCCAGCATTTGAACATCTTTGGGTGACTGAAATACACAATTACTAAATGGTGAGCAAATAAAGTTATCAGGGCTGACTTTTGTTACTCAAAATGACTGCAAGTGAGGGCTCCCCTGAATTAAAGAACTCTGATTGTCAAAGCTAATTCATCTGAGTTTACACATACATACAAATGCTTATATTTTTGTGCTTATCTGACTAGGAGGAAGTTTATGGAGTTTTTTCAAAATGCAGAGGCAGCCTTCCACTGAGAGGCAAAAATCTCACATTTGAGGCTGCATCAGAGTGTTGTGCCTCCTACCCAGTGCCTTCCTGCACAACCTTTTGGAACAGAGGAATGGAGTCTATACACATGAACCATGCAGACAGTTCCTTTGGCAGGCTGTTCAAGCAGCAAAATACAGTCAACCCTCTTCCACTTTGCGCCCCCCATATTGCATCTTCACATCTTAGCGGCATGATTTTTCAGTGATTCAGGAGACCTGTTTCACAACTGTGCATGCATGACCTGACACACATGAATGTTCAAATTAGGCAGTCCAGAATATTCAAATCAACTCACTCCTTTCCACGCCGAGAGAAAAGGCTACAGCGGGTCCCCCCGCCGACTTGCCTGCACCATGCCAGCCCTCCCTATCCCACTCTGCTGCGCTCCAAACGAGAAGGCTATGGTGGGTCCCCCCTCTGGTGTGCCTGCGCCATGCCAGCCCTCCCCATTCCGCTCTGCTGTGTTCCGAGCGGAACTCAGAGTGAAGAGGCTGCGTGCAGTTATGAAAGATTTACACACTCTCAGGTTAGACGTGGTGTCCGAGACTTTCTTGAATGACTCTCCGAGACGTACTCGTCTACTCCGAGTATGGAGAGACTAGGTCTACCCACCTGGAGACACACCAGGACAGCATCATGGGCGGCTCCCCCGCACCAGTGTTCCCAGACAAGTGGAAAAAGGGTTTTTCCCAGCGGGGAGTGGCTGTGGGCGCTGGGAAACACTGACACAAACACCAATACACAGCAGGGCAGTGCCAAAACAGCGCCGGAGTGCCGGTGGGCCGTGAGAGGGTGCAGGGAAAACTTGCATATTAATGAGCTGCCATTCTAAGTGGATGGAGCGCTTTGCGGGTAGGGGGCAAGACCCACAGTACCGAGGTATAGGAGACCTGACTGTAATACGCCCATGGGACAATGACAGCATGACTGACTGCACCCCTGGTCCTACCACATGCCAGCTTTGCTGCGGTCCCCAGCTCCACACTGCCCTGTGACATCAGATGGTGGAAACTAGCAGGAACAGCAATAGGGCTCCTGTGCAACAGTACTGCACTGAGTTCATGTTCCTCTTGCTCCATTGAATCTGACTCTGTCTGAGGCTTGAGGAGACTGTGAGTTCTTCTCACGAACATGTAAAGGCAGAATCAGAAGCATTGCATATATTTTAGGGTATCTAACGATGCTACCAGGTTCTGAGTGCTTTATCATGCTCATTTCGAAACATTGCTATTGTCAGCTGTTTTCTATTGCATGGTTGAGTGCATCAAGAAAACAGCTACAGCCATTTGGTCAGATGCCATTCAAATGTAATGCTGCATTAATGTCTCACGGGCATGTGCACTTGTTCTAAGCTATATTTTGTATTTTTTGTTTCAAATTCCATCACTCCTGTTGATGACTTTACTAATGTGCTCCAGACAACTGTGGCAATGATGGACAGCATCTCAATTTACAGTATCACAGTATCATAGTATTAGCAAAGTTGGAAGAGACCATGGAGATCACCACGCAACATCCACTCTTTATTTAGACCATGTCACTAAGTGCCTCATCCAACTCACTCTTAAACACCTCCAGAGATGGTGACTCCACTACCATCCTGGGCAGCCCATTCTGATGGCAGATCACCCTTTCCTCGAAGAATTTGTTCCTAATATCAAGTCTCAACATCCCCTTGATGGAGTTTGAGACTGTGACCTCTTGTACTTTCACCAGTTGCCTGTGAGAAGATACAGACCCTATCCGGACTACAACCTCTGTTCAGGTTGTTAAAGGCAGCAATAAGGTCATCCCCTGAGCCTCCCCCTCTCCAGACTAAACAACCCCAGATCCCTCAACCGCTCCTCATAGGGCTCGTGCTCCAGCCCCTTTACCATCCTTGTTGCCCTTCTCTGAACACGTTCTAGTATTTCAACATCTTCTTTCAACTGAGGGGTCCAGAACTGGACACAGTATTCAAGGTGTGGTCTAACCAGTGCTGAGTACAGGGGAAGGATTACATCCCTAGTGCTGCTGGTCATACCCTTCCTGATGCAGGCCAGGATGCCATTGGCCTTCTTAGCCACCTGGACACGCTGCTGGTTCATGGTAAATTTCCTATCCACCAGCACTCCCAAGTCTCTTTCTGTCTTCCCACGCTGCAGAGACTCTGTCCTCAGCTGACAAATCTGCATGGGGTTGTTGTGACCAAAGTGTAGAACCCAGCATTTGGACTTGTTGAATCTCATCGCATTGGAATCTGCCCATCTCTCCAGTTTGTCTAGGCCATCTGCAGGGCCGTCCTTCCCTCTAACAGATTGACAGCTGTTCCAGGCTTGAAAGCTTGCTTATGATGGACTCAATCCCTTCGTCCAGATCATCAATAAAGAGATTAAACAGAACCAGGCCCAACATGGATCCTTAGGGGACACCATTAGTGACCGGTCAGGAACTGGTCCACCAGAACATTCACCACTACTCTCTGGGCTCAGTCATCCAGCCAGTTTCTAATCCAGCACAGAGTGCTCCCATCCAAGCTGCCAGCTTCTCCAGGAGTATGCTATGTGAGACTGTGTCGAATGCTTAGACAGTCTTATATTGTGTCCCCTTGTTCTGTCACTGGTTGCCTGAGAAAAGAGATTGACACCCACATGACTACAACCTCCTTTCAGGTAGCTGTAGAGAGCAATAAGGTCTGCCCTGAGCCTCCTCTTCTCCAGGCTAAACAACCCCGGAACATACAAACTGTTAGAGCTATCTCTTCCTAGAATACAGGCCGTTGAACACTCAGTGGTCCTGGGGATCTCACTGAGTCTGGAATTGCTAGTGAGTCCTGAAGGTGGTTGAAAATATTCTCTTAAGTGCTGTCATTTGTACTTCAAATAACCAATAGGTTCTGTGGTTGGTATCACAAAGATGTGACCAAGTCTGTTGCTCACAGATTGCATACTTGAGGCAGTGAGACTCACCACTTATGCTGTTTAGTTGACACCAAAGTACAGGAACACTGCTTCTGATTAAGTTCCTTCACATAGCTGGGCCAAAACCCTTTTAATTGTCCTGTGCCTAGTAGGAGGTTAAAAAGCTGATTTTGTTTTTTGACAACAAGTGAAAAAAATTTCATACAAGGGACTGTTTCTACAGGTTGATTTAAGTGCAAAAGATTTGAGCTAGTTAAGTTGTTATATTTTTGTGTGGTACATACTTTGCTGTAAATAGGCCAGTACTGTACATGAAAAATGATAAATTAGTTTTCATTTCAGTGCAGTAAAAAATAAGTTCAGATGATTTGCCTTGAAGGAAGTGTAAACATTTCCATGCAAATTAGGTCAACCTGGGACTCATTTGAAAAGGATATGGGAATTTATTTCTTTGAATGTCAAAGATATCTAAGCTAACAAACTGTAGATTCAGTGCTCCTAATAGGCAGAGACTGTTCCTTGGAGATCTTGTAAACAGTTTCACTATGCCTCTGTCTTGCTAAGAATAATTCCTTATCTATCTCCAGCACTTGCTGCACTGTTTGCCTCCTAGTGAAACACTTACTATAGCCCTATTTTAGTTGGTTTATGTTTTCTGTATTATTTATTGTACATTTCAGGTTTCTGAAAGTAAATCTCCTGGACACATGTTTTGATATATGAAAGTCTGGATGGATGGATGGATGGATGGATGGATGGATGGATGGATGGATGGATAGATAGATAGATAGATAGATAGATAGATAGATAGATAGATAGATAGATAGATAGATAGATAGATAGACAGACAGAGTGAGCAAGCTAAAATTAGATACATAGATAGGTAACTGAAATTTGGACTTCACATTATGACATTTTTGCTCATTTCTGTCATGTTTTCAGTCCTTTTCAGACATGATTTTCTGTCTTTGCAAGTAAAACAGGTAGAAATTCAGTGAAAATCCACATTTGCCATCTTTCCCTCCCCATGCACACACTAATATTATATGTGTACACTTTAATATTAAATCTAATGACTGATTTGTTTTGGTACAATTGACAGCATTCATCTTCCATCTTCTCACATCTTTTCAGTGAAAATTTCTATGCTATAGGCATTTTTAAATAGTGAAAACAGAATGGACTCAAAATATAGGCAGTTTAAAATGTATGAAGAAAGAGTTGCCTTCATATGTAACATTCACTTATAAAAATATTGGTAATGTATAAAAGGTACTTCTCAAGTAACTGTAGTAGTATATATAGGTGAATGTTTAACTTTCCATGTAAATATATTGATATCAAGCTGGGGGCAAATGTCAAACTGCCGGAGGGTTGGAGGGCCCTTCAGAGGGACCTTGACAGACTAGAGAAATAGGCAGACTCCAACAGTATGAGGTTTAACAAGACTAAGTGTTAGGTTTTTCACTTTGGACATAACAACCCCATGCACCGCTATCAACTGCGGGAGGAGTGGCTTGAGAGTAGTGAAGTGGAGAGGGACTTAGGTGTAAATCATAGAATCACAGAATCACAGAATATTATGAGTTGGAAGGGACCCACAAGGATCATCTAGTCCAACTCACCATCTAACACCCGTACAGAGACCAAAAGCACATCCCAGAGTGGTAACACAGTCTAGTTCCCTCACAGTC
>WEKX01008925.1:0-19936 GCA_013390025.1 Pitta sordida
CAGGTGCACCCACAGGGCGGCAACATTAAGTCCTGTGCGATTGCAGTGCTGTATGTTCCCACAGGGTGGCGACACTGAGTACTGTGCAATTGCAGTTCCAAGTGTACCCACAGGGTGGTGACACTGACTCCTGTGCAATTGCAGCACCGCATGTTCCCACAGGGCAGCGACACTGACCATTTGGAAGTAAACTGAGTCAGTCAGTAGTGGGCAAGTAGGGAAGATTTGGAGGGGTAAAATGTGGGAAAGTCTATAGGAGAGAGAATGGACATTTGGGGGTAAACTGAGGTAGTCACTAGCAGACAGGAAAGGACNGCTGGGAGGGAAAACTTTGGGGTAAAATCTGATGTGATCTCCATGGGAGAGAATTAATATTTGTAGGAAAAAAAGAGGTAATCAGTAGTGGGCTGGAAGGAAAACATTGGGGGTTTAACAGGAGGTTATCTTCAGGGGACAGGAAGAAAATACTGAGGTGAAGGGATGTGATTCTTTCCTACCTGTCCACTACCAGTCACTTCCCTCATTTTTACATCAAAACATCCATTCTGGGCCCTACAGATGAACTGAGATTTCACCACCAAAATGGTCACTTTGCCCCCTGCAGAATCTGCCCCTGGGATGCTCTGGGACCCCCTGCTCTGTGTCCCACTGGGACAACAAGGCCCCCCTAAAGGGACACCCAGACCCTGCTGGGACACTGAGACCCCCACCAAGACACTGACACCCCCATAGAGACACTGAGACCTCCAAGTCAGCAAGACACCAAGGGGACATCGAGACCCCCAGTGGGACACCGAGACTCCTGAGGGGGCACTAAGACTCAGCTAGGACACTGAGACCCAGTCAAGACACCTCTGCTGGGACACCAAGACCCCCAACAAGACTTCGAGGTCTCCCCGAGGACACTGAGACCCCTCACTGGGACACAAAGAGCCCCAGGAAAGGGGGCTGAAACGCTGACAGAAACGCCCAAGAGGTCACTGAGACCCAGCCAGGACACAGAGACGCCCTAGGGAACACCAAAACCTCCAAGGGGACACAGAGACCTGCACTGGGACACCAAGACCCCCAACCAGACACTGAGACCTCACTGAGACCCCACAGCTGGGACATCGAGATCCCCCAGGAAACACCAAGAGCCCAGATGTGACACCAAGACTCTCACTGGGCACTGAGACCCAGCCAGGACACCCAAGGGGTCACTGACATCCCTGGCGGGACACACAGACCCACCTGGGACACCAGGACCCCCAAGGGGACACTGAGACATGCAGTGGGACACCAAGAGCTGCAACCAGACTCCGAGACCTCGCTGGGACACCGGGACCCCCAAGGGCACACTGACTCCCCAAGGGGACACCGAGACCCACATGGGAAAAATGAGACCTGGGTGNCTCCACACGGCTGGTACCGGTCCCGATGCCAGTCCCTGTCGCAGTCCCATTGCCGGTCCCGGTGGGGAAAGCGGAGCTCCCGCCGGTGCAGTACCGGCTGTTCCCACCAGGCGGCAGCACTGAGGACACGGAGGCGAAGCTGCTCTGGGTCATTTTCCCGATTTAAATCCCATCCCAGATCCCAGTTTGGGGGAGTTACGGTGAGAGACAGAAGAACTCTGAATACACAGAGCTGTTCGTAGTTCCTTCATACGGATCATATTTTCTGGCATTTCTAAGCCCTGTGTTGTTTCATTGATACGCACAAACATTATATTTGTATCTTCAAAACCACATACTTCCATGTTCAGTCTTTATGACAGTCTAAAATCAAGCAGAGACGTGGTTTTATTTGGAAATCAATTTTTAAACATCAGTGTTATTTCTGCATAGACACATAATAATGTAAAATTCACATTTTACACATACGGCCCCCTCAGGAATTTTCAGGTATTTTTGGGATTGCCCATCCTGCGGAAAGAACCAGGAAAAGGCAAAACTGAAATGATGTTTCCTGTTAGAAAATGAGTGTCTGTGATGAGAACTTCTAGACGTTTGGCACAATCCTCTCCTGGGAGTGGCAGAGAACTTCTCCATCCTCAGAAGGAATCTGGTCCCCATCTAGTGCTGCATCCATGGAAGGAGCGGAATATCTCAGAGTAACTGACCAGTGTTTTTATTACACACAGAAATCCAAACAAACAAATGGGCTGAAATGGACGTTATTGACCCGCAGCACTTTCCTGGCGGTGGGTGGGAAGGTCACTGTTCCTCAGGCACGAGGGCGTTTTTCAGGAGCGTTTTCACCTCGGGGCTGAGGCTCTTGGGGAAGTAGATGTCAAAGTGGAGGAGGAGATCCCCCTTGCACTGGGGGTCCTGAGGCAGCGGCATTCCCTCCCCAGGAACCACCTTGCAGTACTTGGGGCTGCCGAGCAAAGCAAGGGGGTGAGCAGAGCTGTGGGATCACCCCAACCTGCATCCAAAGCCAGGTTTCCTCCTCCAGCTTCAACTGGAGACTCGTCCTCCTCTTCCAGGCTCCACCATCCACCCTCATCTCCCTCGTGATTCCCACTCACCCCCAACCCTCTCCCAGGACAATGGCCCCTGACCAGCTAAGTCACCCACTCTGGGCATCCTCCTCCAACCCTAAACCTGCTGGAAAAGGCTCTGGAGCGCCAGAATGGCAGAGCTCTTGCGAGGAGGTTCCACCCAAGCTCCCGCTCACCTCGGTGGTCACCGAGATCCCTGGAAAGGCCCCGTGTCCCCACAGCACTTACTCCACGATGTCATTGATGGGGATGTTCAGCAGCCTCCCATCCAGTGTCCACACATCCACCGTGCATCCCGTCAGGGCCTGCCAGGCATGGAGCGGCTCCGGGAGCTGCTCCCACAGCCCCAAGGGCCGCAGGGAAAGCTCTGGCCCCTCACTCAGCTCTTTACCTTTCCCAGGGAAATCGGGGCAGTGTAAATGAGGTTGTCATCGACTCTTTTAAACCTTGGGTGAAGCTTCTCTTGGACAACAAAGACGATGTCAGCTGGAATGACGTTTGGGCCCTAAAATGGTGGGTCGGGTTGGAAAGGGACCCTAAAGCTTACCCAGTGCCACCCCCTATCGTGGGCAGGGACACCTCCCACTACACCGGGTTGCTCCAAGGCCAAGTCACTGTGTGCCAAGTCCCCTCAGCAACAGGAAATCAGAACTTCATGACACGGAAGAACCTCTTTCCATAGAGGGGGGCAGAGCCCTGGAACAGCTGCCCAGGGAGGGTGTGGAGCCTCCCTCTCTGGAGACATTCCAAACCCACCTGGCCACACTCCCCCGTCACCTGCCCCGGGGGATAGGGCTGGATGATCCCTAAGAATTCCATGGCTTTGTGCTTACCTGGTCCCCTTCCTTCTCGAAGGTGATCCTGGTGCCTCGCTTCCATCCTGGCTGCACGTCGATCGTCAGGATCTTATCCCTGATGGTGCTGGTCTGTCCATCTTCGTTCATCACCTGGGGGTGGGCACCGAGGTGCCACAGAGGGAGGGTCAGGAATGCTGTGCTTCCCTGGCGTGAGCCAGTGGAGAAGAGGGAAAGTAGGGATTATACTCCAGGGTGGGTATAAATAGGAACAGATCGTAGAACCATGGGATCGTTTAGGTTGGAAAAGCCCTCTCAGATCACGGAGTCCAGCTCCCACATCACCTCCCGTCCCGAATTCCCAGGGGAGGAGGACACCGATTCCAGCCCCAGATCCTCAACATCCCACAACCAGGGGAGAGTCCATCCCAAAATCCACCCCCTTCACCCCCTGACCCTGCGGGAGATCTTGATCTTCTTGGTGCAGCCGTGGAACAGGTCCTCAAGCGACACATAGAGATCCCGCAGGACCGGGGGGTCCCTCCGGATCGCCCCTCGGCCTCGGAGCCCTCCGAAGGGTGGGAGCACCTCCGAGCCATCCTCAGCAAAGAACTCTGTGGAGGGGAGCAGAGGGACGGCCCCTTGCTGAGCTCAGAGATGGGGGGTCCTCTGGGCTCCCATTTGCTCCCACCCAGGACCACTTGAAGCGTTTTTCCCCAAGGAGCATTTTCACCTCGATGCCGTACCTAGGGCAGCCTCACCTCCCCAGTCCCTCTTTTTAATGGGACTGCTGCCAGAAAAGGAGCAGCTGGGTAGAGCTGCCAGCCTGAACATGCACCTGGAGGCCTCTCCCCCATCCAGGCCTGGGGGAAGGGGGATTGGCAGGGAGACATCCCTGATCCCCTGACCTACCCGCAAAGGGGTTGTCCCCACCAAAGAACTCCTTGAAGACTTTCTCCGGGTTGTTGTGGAACACGTATCCAGCGCTCCAGGGGTTGTCGCTCGCCAGCTCCAAGGGGATGCCACCTTTGAGCCCCTCTTCTCCAAACTTGTCATAGATGCCTTTCTTCATGGCTTAGGGAAGAGGGAGGGGGTGGGAATGACCACGCTGGGGGACAGCACTGGCCTGTGACCCAGGTTTTACCTGGAGGGAGGTTGGAGAGAGCAGCTCCTAGAAATAGGTAAGGATGGATGTTGGAGCATGTGCCAGCTCCCAGGGGGGCTGTGGGTCGCAGAGCTGGTGGCACCTCCCCAGGGGTGTCAGTGACCAGGGATTCACACCCAATTCCAGCCCCTCCTGCCTCCAAAATCCACGGAAGTGAACACCCTCCCCACTCACGGTCGCTGAGCACATCGTAGGCCTCTGCCAGCTGCCGGAACCTCGACGGCCCCCAGGGCTCCTTGCATTTCAGGGGGTGGTACTTCAGGGCCAGCCGCCGGTAACTGTGGGTCACACAGTGCTTTGGGTTGGAAGAGACCTACAGACCACCCACCTGCCACTGTCCCAGGCTGCTCCAGCCTGGCCTTGGATGCTCTCAGGGATGGGGCAGCCACAGCTGCTCTGGGCACCCTGTGCCAGGGCCTCACAGGGAAGAACGTCTTTCCAATCTCCCACCTAACCCTGCCCTCTGGCACTGGGAATCCATTCCCTGCGTCCTGTCCCGCCATCCCGTGTCCCCAGTCCCTCTCCAGCTTTCCTGGAGCCCCTGTAGGCTCTGGAAGGGGCTCCAAGGTCTCCCTGGACCCTTCCCTTCCTGCCCCAGAGCAGAGCTGTTCCAGCACCCTGGAGGGGACAGGAGAGGCCCCTCCCAGCCCGTTCCTCCGCCCCCATTCGCACATGGGGCGGCCAAAGGCAGCCACGCACAGGACCATCCCCACACTCCCACCGCTCCCCCTCGGGCCACACCAGGCCGCCCCCCGGCCCCGGGGGTCCCCCCTCACGCCTTCCTGATGTCGCCGGGGGCGGCCCCGCGGTCCAGTTCCAGCACGGCGTAGTAGTCCGCACCCATGGCGTCCCGTTGCTACGGCGACCGCGCCGCTTCCGGTCCGCGCGAGGCATCACGGGAGTTGTAGTTGTGCTCACTTCCGCACTCCGCCTCCCCTCCCAACCACCCCCCTCATCTGTTTTCTTCTCATAAAACCCCTTAAGTTCCTCGGAAAATTCCTTTCCCACACCGGTGTTATCAAAGCAGTCGCTTTATTCCGCTCCATGCTGTGACGCAGTCGCTTTCACCACCACCCCCTCCCCTCCCCTGCTTGTTTTTCCCCCCCCCCTTACAATCGAAAAAAACCCCAACCAAACAAAACACAACATCACCGCAAGGTAACATCACCTCCGCATCAAAAACTGATCCGAGTTGTGTCGTAGGAAGGAACATTACACGTTCCCAAACCACTGTGTGGAGAGCCTGGTCACCACAACAGTCTGACACTCGTACACACACATCCCAGGAAAATCAGCTTGGAAGGGCCGTTCCAACACATTTCTCCACTGTCTGGCCCATTCAGACGCTTAAAGGTCAGAGAGTTGGTATCTCCTCACTATCCCATCTCGGCAGCACGTGTAGATTTCCTTCTCCCAAGAAGCCACCTGGAGGAAAGGGGGGAACAGAGTGTTTCCTGCTACGTTTCCCCACACGTTTCTCCCGCTTTGCTCGTGCCCGTGAGTTGTTCAGGTCAACCCTCAACCCCACTGAGAGGATGGAGAACGGGGCTGTGGAGCTGTTTATACAAAATATTGGGAATACTCAGGTGGAAAAAAAACCCCAAAGATAAGCCTGAAAGTCAACGGGGTGGAGGAATTTCTGTGTGGGCTGCCCAAACCTGAGGCAAAGGCCGCAGCTCCTCCTCGGGGATTCCTTACCTTGTACACGGGATCACAGTCGGCCTCGGTGAGATCCAGGACGTAATCCAGGTCTTGCTGAAGGATGAAGCAGGTGCCATCACCTGGGAGGAGGGGACATCAGCCAATTAGTGCAAATCAGCTCTTGATTAGAAACAGAAATTCCAGCGGGAAAAGGCTCCGATGGGCGAGGTGCACGTTGGAGGCCCCATTTTGGAAAGGGGCAAAAGCAAAGGGGCAAGAAGACAATGCCCAAAGAGCACAGCACTCCTTGGTGTGATTATGGGATATCTCCTGGCACAACACAGCACTGGGATTACCTTGGCTGGCAATAAATCCATCTCTGTACGGGAGCAGGGAAAGCACCGGTGCTCCTGACCTGTGGATGACCTGGAGTGGAGCACTGGGAAAAAGGAGCAGGAACAAGGAGTAAGTGCTGTTTCCCAGTGGCTGCTCCATCCCTGGAAATGTCCAGGGCCTAACCCTAACTCACTTTGTGTTCCTCACGTCCAGCTGGTAGATGTTGCCGTCCTGAGTCCCTGCCAGGATGTAGGTGCTCGACAGGAATGTGCAGCAGTTGAAGGCATCAGACCCCACAAAGAGGAAAACCTGGGAATTTGGGAACAAACAGGTGTCAGACACACAGGACTCCTGGGAGAGGGAAGGAGTGATTTATATGGAAAAAGGTACAGCTGCTGCTGTTTCATTTGACACACTGTCTTCCTCCATTCCCGGGTTAAACCCTGAACAATTCTTACTCTGCACATAAATTCCGGCCTGGAGGAAGGAGGGAAAACACCCCTTTACAATATTGTACCAGGCTTTGGTCTCTCCTCTAGGGAATACACAGGGGAGAGGACACTGCCAAAGACCAAAGGCAGCAGATCAGCCCTTCCCTGCCTGGGCCTGTCCCTTTCTGTGTGAACCTCTCTGGGAAACAGAGCTGGGATAACCAGTTTACCTCTCTGGGTTTATCCTGGCTCAATCCCTCATCCCAGTGCTCCGGCATTCCCACATCCTTACCGGCTGCCTGCTCTGCAGTCCCACTCCTTGAAGCTTCTTGTCCTCCCGAGCCAACAGCAGGATCTTCCCTTCTGTCCCGACCTCCCGCTCACCTGCCGGAAGGACAGCAGGTAATTCCAGCTGGGATCAGATCCTGAGAGTTTGGATCATCCCTGCTGAACTGGGGGCAACATTCCTCACATCCCAGGAGACCAGGAGGGAAGGCCAGTGATAAAGCAGGGCTCAGCTGAATCACTCAAACTGCTGGACAAGGCTCAATTCCTGCCAGGACTGGGGTGCTCTGTCCCCTTCCCAAGGGCTTGGGATTACTGGTGGCAAACCTGAACACTTTGGGACAGGGAAAGGAAGGGGGATTTTAGCAGGAAGAGCCTTACTGGGAGGTTTCTCGGGCGTGCCCATGTTGAGGGAGTCGTCAGCAGTGCCCAGGGCGATGCCGTTGATGGGAGAGCCACAGTCAGCCAGGACATCCAGACAGGAGGATTTGCCACAGTCCCACAGACGGGCAGTGCCGTCCCTGGAGCAGGACAGGACGTTCCTGCCTCGCTCCACAATGGCAGTGTCCAAAATCCCTGCATGGAAACAAAGGCTGTGCTCACACAGGCACCCAGAGCAGCTCCTTTCCCAAGCCCAACTCCACGACTGGCTCCCGGCGACACCAGTGCGTCCCTGAACAATCCCAAATGCAGCGTCTGTGTTACCCAAAACATCACTCCCTGCAGGTGCTAACATCCCCCAACTGCTTTATTTTACTGGGAGCTGTCAAACCTGCATCAGAAAAATGACGCAGTGGGTTTTTTTGGCAGGGAACAGTCAGGCGGTGAGAGGATGTCATTGATGTTTTCCCTACAGGAACAGCCATTAAACAGGACAGGAGAAGCCAAGCAAACTGGCTGCAGCAGTTTGGGCTGGAGGTGTCAGCAAGGAATAAAGTCACCTTGAGAGCCACGGCCAAGGCTGTGTCGCACCACCTGCCACGGTTTGGGCACAAGGACACCTGTGCCAAAGCATTTTAAACCCACACAAATAGATTATGGAATGGCTTGGGACCTTAGAGATCATCCAGTTCCAAGCCCTAAATCGTTTAAGAACGATGGCAGGCTCAGAGCAAGATGGGGCTTTGAGTTAATTGAGTTTAGGGGTTTATCAGCCTCTCAATCAAAGTCAGTGTGTTGTGAGACAGGGAAAACCAGAGCCTGTACAGAGCACTTGGCTGCTCAGGGGAGAGATGATCTGAGGCGGCAGCTGATGCCACATCCACCCGTTCCTTGGACTTGCTCATGGCTGCTCAAGGTGACAACCCTTAGGGAGGAACCACCAGTGCTCTGGGCCAGGAGCAAACCAGGTGCTTGTGAAGCTACTGAAGGTGAGCAGGAGGGGCTGGGTGCAAGCAGAGGCATTCCCAGAGCAGGCAGCAAAGTTCCTGGAAGGATGCTGGAGCTCTGGAGAGCTGAGAGTGCACTGGAGGAGCTTAAGCTGTGCTTCAACCTCTGGCACTTGCAACAGAAAAATGGATTGTAACCTCCCCTTTTTAAAATTAATTAACAAAGGACAAACAGGCTGGGGAGAGAAACAAGCTTCTCCTACTACAAACAACTAGTGACCTTTCTATTCAAGTTCTGGGAGCCAAAAAAAAAAAGATCTAGGTGACTGTGCATCAACCCCGGGGTGCAAGGCAAGTACACACACAGCACACGGAGCATTTTAAAGGCTCTGTACCTCCTTTGTGACCTTTAAATGTCACTACACAGCTGGCATCTTCTGCTGACCAGACCTTGAGCTGGGCATCCATTCCCCCACTGAGAACCACGAGGCCAGATGGGAAAAACCTGCAACAATTCACATCATACACATGGCCTTCCAATAGTCTCTGGAAAAACAAAGAACTGTGTGCTAGTTCCATTGCCATCACCCTCGTGCAGAGCAATCTTTGGGCTGTGACTCTGGGAAACCCGGCATTCCCACAGCAGGGCAAGAGGATCAGGCTCAGATCCGTGGGGTTTGTGCTGCTGGAATAAGGATTTGTCTGGATCTGACGGGCACATTACGGCCTTTGCTCTACAACTTGAGCATCTAATCGTGTGCAAAGGGCACCAAATTTGCTTCTAACTAAGAGTTGAATGCCTTTATCCTCTGCCAAACAAGGAGCTGATGGGACAAGCTCCACAAGGAACAGCTTCCCTGGGAAGGCAGGTGGTCAGGATGTGGTTCGTCCAGCACAGAAATCACTTTTCCTCCCTTCCCTGCTGCAGAACAAATTCAGTGCTTGTACCATGCAGTTCAGTGACCTGCTGCGTGGGCCCTGTTATTCCTAAGAACCCATTCCATTTTTATCCTGGGGCTTCTCTCTGGATTGCTGAGCAACAGTTCCCCCTGGGAGAAACTCACCCTCCCCAACAGACCTGTCCCAAAGCCTCCAAGATGGCAAATCTGAACCAGCTTCTCCTTCAAAAGCCAGACCCTTTCACAGCCTGGCCCAGGTCACAGCCAAAGGACTTCAGGAGTGTCCCCCACACCACAAAACACAACCATGAGATGCTCTTACTCTTATTTCTCCGTTTGCAGCCTGCCAGATTTTCATGGTCCCATCTGTGCTGGTGGACACCCCGAGCCCTCCACCGCTGGAAATATCGAGGCAGGTGATCTGCAGGAGGGGGGAAAGGCAGCAAAAATCAGCTTTGTG
Source organism: Pitta sordida (assembly GCA_013390025.1). NCBI lineage: Eukaryota > Metazoa > Chordata > Aves > Passeriformes > Pittidae > Pitta > Pitta sordida. Next base: position 9,822 of record WEKX01008925.1, read on the forward strand.
CAGGTATTTCTGCTCAGCCTGGTGAAAAGGAGGCTCAGGAGGGACCTTCTGGCTCTCTCCAACTCCCTGACAGGACAGTGGGGCTGCTGGAGGTCAGGCTCTGCTCCCGGGGAACAAGGGACAGGATGAGAGGAAACACACTCAAGGTGTGCCAGGGGAGGGTCAGGTTGGACAACAGGAGGAATTCTTCATGGAAAGCATTGTTAAACATTGGCAGGGGCTGCCCAGGGAGGTTTGGAGTCCCCACCCCTGGCAGGTGTCCAAGGAAGGTGGCACTCAGTGCTCTGGGCTGGGGGACAAGGTGGGGATGGGGCACAGCTGGGACTCCACAATCCTGGGGGGGTCTTTTCCAACCTCAGTGATTCTGGGATTCCATGAGTGGCATTTGGATTGCATTTTCTGAAGTCACATTTTTAGTCTGTGCACTGGAAGAAAACACTGCAGCCATGAAATCCGTGGGCAAGAACAAGAAATGCAGATCCACCATGGGAAAGGACCATCTGTCCCTGTTCCAGCCAGGACACGATTAACTTTTCCAGGGGATCCATCCCTCCCCTCCATGCAAGGGCACCACGTCTTCCCCACCTTTCCTCCTTCCTTAGCCCATTGCTCTTCCTTCCTTAGTGCATTGCTGTTCCCAGGCAGTTGTTCCCATCTCAACCCCCGTTCCTTTGCCTTTTGTGGCTCCAATTCCCCTCTCCATCCACTGGCTGGAACCCGGGAATTCCACTCCTAAACCACCTGATGGTTGTGTTTGTGTGTGTGGGTACAGCGGGAGGTGGATGGGATAGGGATGGGGAATGTCCTGGCTCATGTTTACAGGGCACAGCAGGATCCTGGGGACATTTGGGTGGTGTGTGGATCATTCCTGGTCCTGTACACTCCGTTAATTACTGTTTTTGTGGATGTTAGTTTATTTATTCCGCTGCTGCTCCCATCAAATCCTCCTTATCTCAATCCATGATCTTTGCCTTTTGTGCCTCCAGTTCCCCTCTCCAACCCAAGTGACCGGCACGTGCTCCAGGGTGTTTCATTGGGAATGTCGTTCCCAAAACACGACAAGAACACAGTTCCATCTTCCTCCCAACTCCTCACACGCAAAGCCGCACTCCAGGCCCCCCCTCAGCACCAGGACACCACGGTCAGGGATGTGTTGAGAGTTCCCATTCACCTCCAGGGGTTCCCCTCCCACCCCACAAGGCCACTCACACTTTTTTGATGAATCCTAGAAAACGCTGTGTACGGAGCCAGGAACTTCGTGGACACATTCTCATGAGGACAAGAAATGAGGATGCTTTTCTAGAGGAGAAAAGAGTGTGAAGAAAACGAATTAGAAGTGCTGTTGGTCCTGCTGAAACAAAGGCTGCGGAGGCAGAGCTGTGGCCAGGACCCAGTTGTGGGATCCCAGAGCCTGAAAACCGATGGAATGGTCGGTGTTGGGCTGCTCTCCTCAGGATGCAGGTGCCAAGGGGTGGCTGCCAGAGCCTGGCCACCCAGGACACACAGCCCCAGGCTTCTGTCCCCTCTCTGTGCACAGGGGGTTGTCCCCAACCCACCTTGGTGACTTCCTGGACCACGAATCCCTCGGAGGCCACGATGTCCGGGACTCCCTCGGAGCTGAGCCCGCGGCGGGTCACGCTGCCGTACAGGGTGGGCTTCCCTGGGGGAGAACAGCCCTCAGCCCCGGCCCCTCACAGCCCTCGGCCCACCTTCCCTAATCCACAGGGATCCCAGACACCCCCATCCCCTCCCAAACCCACAGAGATCCCTGACACCCCTAAACCCACAGAGATCCCAGACACCCCCATCCCCTCCTAAACCCACAGGGATCCCAGACACCCCTAAACCCACAGAGATCCCAGACACCCCCATCCCCTCCCAAACCCACAGGGATCCCTGACACCCCTAAACCCACAGGGATNCTCCCGCCAATCAGCGACCGCGGCCGGCGCCACGCCCCGCCCCGCCCCGGAAGTGCCTTAAAGGGGCCGCGCCGCCGGTACGGGGGGCACGGGCGCCCATCCTGGGGGTGCTGAGCACGCGGAGGGTCCCGAGGGTGCCCAACACCCCCCCAAAAAACACCCCTCTCTCCCTCCATCCCAGCTCTGCCATGGCGAAACCCGGGCACGCCTGGAGCCGCCCGCCGGCGGAGAGGAAGGCGGAGGAGGGCGATGGCGATGGCGAGGAGGGCGAGGACCCGCTGGAGGCGCGGATCGCACGGACCGGGTGCCTGGAGCAGCACCGGGAGCTGCAGCAGTGCATGGCGGAGCGGCGGGACTGGCGGCACTGCCAGAGCCAGCTCCGAGCCTTCGGGGCCTGCATGGCCCGGCGGGAGCGCGGCGGGGGCCGGGGGGGACACCCCGCGCAGTGACGGGGACACGGCGACATCCACACCCCCCCCTCCTTCCCTCGGCTGGGATCCCGCGTGGAATTAAATCTGGATGGCGTTTGGTACCCCTCGTCCTCGGTGGTTTGGAGGGAGCCGGGCACCGGGGGGGAAATTCCTTCGTGGAATTTCACGGGAAGGACTTTCCCAACCTCCAGCCCCAAAATATCCCGGTCTGGGAGCGTTCCCAGCTCCACAGCAGCCCTGCCCTGGATTCCCACCCCCGGGTCCTCCCCAAGGCTTTTTTGCCGGCGGTGGTAACCTCACACCCCACGGGATGGGAATTTTGGGGAGGGGATATACAACCTGGAAAGCCCCCCCCCCCCAAAAAAAAAAAATCAGGGATGAGGGGGAAAGAGGGATGCTCCTCTGAGCACCACTTCCTGGAAAATAAGGCATGAGAAACAAAATAAAATTGCTTTTCTGGAGGTTGGAAAGGGAAGGACGTGCCTGGCTTGTCCCAGAAGGAACTTGCCAGGCTGTTTCCCAGAAAGGCGGGTGCTGGGATATCCCAGAAATCACAGCAGGATCAAGAGCAACCCTGTGGGGCGAGAGTGTTAACGAATGAGCCATTTCCCCTCTTTTTTTTTTTTTTTTAACCAAATGGTCCTTAAAAAGTGAGGGGGGGGAAAAAAAAAAACCTCCAACCAAACCAGTTTCTGGAAGAGTTTCTCTTGGAATCCACGGCATCTGGTAAATAGCAATCCCTGTGCAAAGCCTTGGCTCCCAGCACGACCCAGGCACGTGGAAACGGGTGATTTTATCTTTGCTGAGACAGCAGTGGGAATTCCTTCCCTGGTGGACTGGCCTTTCCCTCCCCTCAGCTCATCTGTGCCAGCAGCTCCTCCAGCTCTGGCCGGGACTTCAGTCGGCTCTTGAAATCGGCTTCCGTGTGCTGCGGAGGGAGGGAAAACCAACCAAGGAATTTGGGGTTAAGGGTGGTAAAAACTAAAGGATTCAATGCCCTGGGAGTGGGGAGCCCCCGTGGGATGTCACTCAGTGCAGGAACATCTGAGGTTTCCACAAAAGCCAAGTGTAACTCCCAAGCCGGAGCGAATTCCGTGAGACCTGGGCACAGCAGGGACTCTGCAACCTGCCACCTCCTCTGGCTCGGTGGGAGTGGCAGGGAAGTGGCACTAATTCCACAGGAAACACCGCTCCAGAATTAGAAGCTGTGGATTTCCACGGATCAGGGAGTGCCTGGCTCTGGGATATCCTGGATACCCTTGGAGCCTTCAGCAGCCTCAGGTCCAGGTCTGCATCTTCAAGGCAAAGTCTGGGCACGGATCATCTCTGCTTCCTAAATGGGGAGGCACTGGGAAGTTTGGACTCACCTGTTTCATGACCAGGTGGACCCCCTCAGGCTGGTTACTCTGGAGAATTTCCAGGAGAACTGGAGCAAACGTTGAACTCAAACCTGTGACCTGAAAGGAGAAATGCCAGTGCTGCAGGAGAACAATCCCAGGTTGGGAAGGAACTCAGAGATCACCCAGTCCCAACCTCCTGCCACAGGCAGGGACACCTTCCGCTACCCCAGGTTGATCCAACCTGGCCTGGAACACTTCTAGGGACCCAGGGGCAGCCACAGCTTCTCTGGGAATTCTGTTCTAGTCCTTCCCCACTCTCACAGCCAAAGATTCTTTCCCAATACGCCATCTAACCCTCTGGCAGTGGGAAGCCATTCCCTGTGTCCTGTCCCTCCATCCCTTGTCCCCAGTCCCTCTCCAGCTCTCCCGGAGCCCCTTTTTAGTCACTGCAAAGGGCTCTGAGGTCTTTGGAAGCTGTTACTGACAGCACTTTTAAATTCCATGGAGTTTCTCCCTCCTTAAACACCATCTTCTCATGGCTGAAACACACAAAACCAGGAAACCCTCCTGTCTTTCTGCTCTGTGGGCAACATTTAGCCAGAGACCTTTATGCTTCGGTTTATGCCCACATCACACGTTCCATGCATTCAACTCCGACTGTTGAGGGGTTTGGAGAGCCCGCGTTGGGAAGTGCTGCAGGAGAACCAGGGGAACCCCGGGAAAGAGCAGCTCCTACCTGGACAACCCTCTGGTGGGTGGTCAGGACTGCATCCAGCTGCATCTTGGTGCCCCTCTCCTCCAGGAACAGCACCTCGTTGGTTTTGGTGGGCATGGCGTAGCTGTGGGAGCCAGAGGGCAGAGCTTAGGGCAGGCAGGATATTCCCAAAGCTTCCCAGGGATGGCTCCACCTCCACAGCATGGAATGGGAATGGAGATTCCATGGGACATTAATTACCCCTTATGGCTGAGGGAAAGCAACAGTTCTGACTTATTCTGTTATCAGGGACAGAGTTGAAAACTGCTGCTGCAAAGCACCACTCAGTGTTTTCACCTCAAATTTAGTGGGAATACAGCTGGGAGGTGGATCAGAGCCTGCCCTCAGCAGCATTCCAGACACAGGTTTAAAGCCTTTTTATCTCGTGAGGAATGAGACGCAACAGCTGGTTTCCCCCCCTTGCTCAGTGCCTGGAGAAGTCCATTTCAACCTTCCTCACGTGAATAAAGCAGCTAAAATCACACGGATACCCGAAAGGAGAACGCAGGGAGGATGGAAGGTTTGGATTTCCACACAAAATGGGAGTGGAGGGTGCCCTGGTCCCCAGGGTGTCCCCCCCCCCGGTGGCACAGGCTCCTCATACCTCTCGTTGACGCGGATGGAGAGGCGGTTGCAGAGCCTGTGCACGTACTGGGCAAAGTGCTCCACCAGGCACATGTCGTAGGAAGTCATCTGGATGTTCACGTCCCCATACTCAAACTCAGTGCCAGCATTGATCTCCTTCATCTGGATTCTCTCCTTTTTCTTCTTTGGAGCCTGGGTTTTTGACAAAGTAAAACAAAACCAGAGGTTTGAGCAGCGCTGGGAACAAAACCCTGTTGGCTTCTCATGGGTCCCCTTTCCCTGACAGAGGTTTGCTGAGAGATGTCAGACACATCACAGCCCATCTGTGCTCCCTTTCCCTGCCTAAAAAAACTGGGATGGCATTATCCCAACCCTGTTCTGGAGTCTGGAAGGGATTTTAAAGCACATGCAGTGCCACCCCCTGCCATGGGCAAGGACACCTCCCACTATCCCAGGCTGCTCCAGCCTGGCCTTGGACACTTCCAGGGATCCAGGGGCAGCCACAGCTTCTCTGGGCAACCTGTGCCAGGGCCTGCCCACCCTCACAGCCTGGAATTCCTACCTCCTTTGGGAGCAGGTACTTAAACCTGCCAATTCCATGGGTGGGACGGCATCTGTGGGACCTGCAGCAAGTCAGGAGAACGTCACCTTGGGAGGGAAGCGGAGAACATTTTTGTATTGTAATACACCCTATTAATAACTGCAATAAATATTCATCAATTGTATTAAAAATTATCTGAAGTTTAAATAAATATCTCGTTCTCCAGGTTAAAGTAAAACCCTCATTAACACTTAATTTTTTTTAGCGGAGCTCAGAGCTGCAACCAAAGGTCTGAGCCACTTTCCCTCCACATCCAAACCAAATTCCATTAGGGATTCTCACAGCAGCTCAGAGAAAACATCCCAGTGGGATCTCAGAGGGATCTAAGCCAGTCCCTGGGCAGTGACACAGTGAATTGCGTGACAGAACATGGTGACCAGCAAGAACAGGGGGAAGAAAAAGAAGAAAATGTTACCAAAAACCACACGGACGTGGAAAAGCACCTGCTCGGGTTATTTAAGCAGCTAAAATAAAGCCCCAGAATGCAAAGGAAACAGAAGTGTCCCGGTGTGTGACATTTATCTGGATTAACCACAGACCTTACCTGCAGCACACAGACGGTTTTCTCTGGGTGTCGCTGCTCTGGAGGAAACAAGATCATGATTTAAAGCTCCGATTTTGATCTCGGTAAAAAAAAAATAACAAAAAAAACCCCCACCCTCAAAAAGCAGCACAATTTCTCTGTGCTTTTAATGCCCTTCATTGGGTTTTATCCCCTGGTTTGATTTCAGGTCACTCACCTGCTGAGGGCAAAGAGCCGCCGGAGAAACGTTGCCCTCTCCCAGCACAGCACCTGGAACGGCCAAAACACCAAGTGGGCGGCAGATGTTCCACGGGTTTCCACCAACAGCTCCAGGTTCCCGCAGGGGCAGGACCCGGGGAGCGGCTGGGGCTGGACCGGGGATGGATCTCAGGGAAAGCTCCTTCCCCCCGGGGGTTGGGCGGGCGCTGAGCAGGCTCCGCAGTGCTCTGAGGGGCAGGGTGGGATAGCTGGGGTGGCCGTGCAGGGCCAGGAGCTGCACTCCATGGTCCCCGGGGGGGTCCCTTCCCGCTCAGGATATTCCAAGGTTTTCTGAGCAACCCTCGCGCTCGTCCCAGCTGCACACGGATGGAGGGACCCACAGCGGGGCCGGGGCTGCCCCTCCTCTCTCTCCCCACGACGAGGGCCGTCCCTGCCCTTCCTCTCCGTTCCCTGTTTGTCCCCCCCCTTTCCCGATCCCAATCCCGGGCTACCCCCGCTACCTTCGGCACCGCCGCCATCACTCCANGCCGCGTCTATCACGGCGAGGCGGCCATGTTGAGTGTGGCGTGGCCACGTGGCGAGCGTTGGCGCACCCAGCCCCGCCGGTGTGCGCTGGTTGCCATCTTGAGAGTGGCTCCGCGGCGGCCATTTACTTAGTCCTGGGTTTGTGGGTTTTGTTTTTTTTTTTTAATTTCTTTAGAATTACTAAATCTCAAGTGTAGGCAGGGATTTCCTAGTGAGAGAGGAGGTGGCCAAGGAGGTCTGCCTGGGAAGCGATGGGCACCGCATGGTCCGGTGCCCCCCAGGCCTGGACAGTGTGGAATTACAGGAAACCCCATCCTGTGTTGAACTGCCTGCTCCTGCCTCTTCCACACAAACCTTCCGTTCTCCTGGGGTCTGCCCCGTTCCCTTCTCTTTTGCTTGGCCCCAGTTTCCCCTTTCTTCCACTGCAGAGCCCCCATCTCGGGGCTGTCCATCCCAGAATCTGGGGCGAGGGTTTTGGCTGAGGGCTGACACCCGCCCCCATCGCTCTGGGCTGGAGCTCCCAGGGTTCCTGCTGGACTTTCTCCCTCCGGTTCAACCACATTCATTGTCGTGGCAAACCTCCCGGTGCCTCTGATTCCTGGAGGGAGCAGAGGGATCCGGGGTCACAGGGCAAGGACAGAGATCTCAGCTGCAAGCGCCCGCCTCGTGACAGCAGTGCCCACGTGGAGGTTGTGCTGCCCTTCGATCCCACCCGGCAAGGCCCAGGAAGAGGGAATGGCATTAGGAAGGAGCACTGCGGGAGTCCCAGGCAGGAACGGCTGGGCTTCTCCTCCCGGGAACTCTGAGTTCCCCGAGGACGCTGAGGAGGGGCCTGCCTGGTCCTGTGTTTTGGGGGGAAGCTGTGATGAGAACCACAGTTAGCAGCAATCCAAGACGACTCCTTATTCTGCGCCCACAAACGCTGTGCGCTCACGGAATTCCCTCTGCCCTTCCTGGGGAATCCCCCGTCTCCCGTCCCCAAAATGTGGCTGAGGAAGGAGCTGAGGTTGGAGTACGGCGGTAACAAATTGTGGCAATGCCCCTCCCAGTGACCTCGTGTCTCCATGGAAAACGAGCCCACGTCTCCACTGAGGAATCTCTCTGACATCTGTCGTCGACAGATACACTTTAAAGCCAACAGGGATTGTCAAATCATGGAATTCAGTCAATAGTTTCCTGGTGACTTACAGCTTTATGGAGGCAGATCACTCCTCTCTCCATGAAAGCACCTTTCTCATCTCTCCTGCTTTTCATTTTCCCTAGATAGAAGGATAGCGCTGCTCTTGGCAGCTTGTTCTGGTGGCTGAGCCTCCTCCTCGCTGGGAATGTGGCCCTTATTTCCAACTGGGGTGTGCTTTTCTTTGCCCCCTTGGATCATTTCACAGCCAGGGATCCGAATCCCTGGTGCAGGAGCACAACCTCCAAACCTTTCCGTGAGGTTTGGAAAGAGAAGCTGAGGTGACTCTGTGATTTCCTTTTGGACTAAAACAATAACAAACCAGGCAGCTTTTCCTACTTTTTAAGGTTTCCCAGGCTGTGGAGAGGGCCAGGCCTTGATGCAGAGATTGTTTCATCCATCCTCTCCCTGCCACGGAGCTGGATGTGCCCACACAGCTGGAATTCTGGCTGAAGTCACATTCCAGGGGCACCTGCTCGTCCTCAATCCCCTCCCTGGAGGAGCAAAGCTTTTGTCCCATGACAAAAACAATCAGAAAGTGCTTAAATACGCCTCGACAATATAAGTGTTTCATATTTGGAGTAATGTAAGGCAGGTCTCTGCCAGCCTGGATTCCCAGAGAACAGGAGGGCATGGAAGTGCTCCCAAATGCTGGCTGCTGGATTCGAGCTCCTGCTCGCGACTTTATTAAAACTTGTTTAAATTTAATCACCTCATCAAAGACGCGTTTAGTTTGCTGGCAGTTCAAGGCTTGGGGAAAAGGAAAAAAAAAAAAAAAGCAACAACCTTGGAGAAGCAGGGAATCACAGTGAGGGAGTACAAACAAAATGATCAAAAATAGAAAGGGTTTCAAAACAGGGGATTAAATGAGCATTTCCCTTACCGTCAGAGCAGAACAATCTCCCAGATGGGAGAAGGGTGGGAAGCCTACTCGTTTCCAGGTGGAAAATACCCTGTGGAGCTTTCTTTGGACCTTTTTTCAAGTGAATTTGCAGCAACGTGACTATGACCATGGGGCAGGAGTTGCTGACCCCGTACTCCTGGGAGCAGCAGGTGACATCCCAGGAAACCCCCACAATGGCATTTTGCGTTCACATTCCAGCCAGAGAGAGTCCAGGTCAGCATGGGATTTCATCAGTGTGGGAGAGGAGGGAGCAAGGAGACATCCCCAACCCCAAGTTTAAACAGGAAGGGCCGGGGTGCAGCTGGGAGACTCCTGATCTGATGGATTCTTAGGGCAAAACGGGGAGAAACGGAGAAAAAATAGCTGTAAAGGGAGAGCTGGCCACAAGGTGAAGGGCCTTCAGGCACACCGGGAATCACTGGCCTTCCTGGAAAATGTCACCTTGCTCTGAGGGATCTGCTGGAACATCATGGAGCGTCTCAGAGATGCTCCTCTGAGAGGACTAGCCCTCTCCATCTGGGATTTAAGCCTTTGCCCGTGGATTGGGCACTTCTTGCAGCTCCCGTGTTGTGCTGTGTGAAAAAGGGGTTTTATTGCAGCTGGAGAAATGGTGGAAGCTCCTACAGGACCCCAAATCCTCCAGATCTGTACCCAAAAAGGTGCTCCAAGGGCTGGAGCCAGGCTGGGAGAGCCAGGGTTGTCCAGCCTGGAGAAGGATCCAGGGAGACCTCAGAGCCCCTGCCAGGGCCTAAAGGAGCTCTGGGAGAGCTGGAGAGGGACTTGAGACAAGGGACAGAGGGACAGGACACAGGGAATGGCTTCCCCATTCCAGAGGACAGGCTTAGGTGGGACATTGGGAAGGCATTCCTGGCTGCGAGGGTGGGGAGCTCCCGGCACAGGCGGCCTCTGGGTCCCTGGAGGCGTCCAAGGGCAGGCTGGACGTGGCTGGCTCCGGCGGCAGAGCGTCCCTGCCCACGGCAGGAGGGTTGGCCGGGGATGATCCCCCCAAGTCCCTCCCCGCCCCGGCCATTCCCGGCGCTGCAGCGCGTGCGCCGAGCGGCGGCTCCCGGAGCGGGGGGGGGGGAACGCGGCTGCACCGACCGCGGCACCGGCACCGACACCGACAGCTCCCCG
>WEKX01008925.1:29929-50079 GCA_013390025.1 Pitta sordida
GGGGGGTTGTGTGGAAACAGAGGACAGAGGTTGTGCTTTGCCTTCTTATTTGGGGGGGGGGGATTGGAAGAGAAACATTTAAAGCCCCACAGAGGGGTCAGTTAAAGACCTGCTTGGCTGTAAATCGTAAGATTTATTAGGGGAAGGAAGGAAGGGAAAACTTAAGAGAATCCAAAGAAACTTCTGGATGCTTGAAACAGGTCTGTGCTGTGCTCCTTCATTCTGGGCTTCGGTGAGATTCTTCTCTGGTTTCCTCTAAAAGCCCCGAATCCAAGATTTCTGTAATACACCTGTTTTCAAGAGGCAAGGGGAGGATATTGGCTTTTCTCTTGTAGGGAGCAGGAACCCCTCTGGCAAGGGCATCAAGGCTTTAGAGGTGTTTAAAGTGGAGCGGAGAAGTAGCTCCCTGTGACAAAAAAAAAAGTAGAAATAAATCTGCTTAGGTCCTGGACTGGATTTGGAGGCAGGAATGGAAAGTAGATACTTAATCATTTTAAAGTGTATGGGAATAACAATGGGGGGAAAATGTTGCTGAAATAGCACTTTGGGCAGGAAGGATGAAGTTCAAATTTCTGGGAGTAGTTCTGTTCCATGAGGATCGGAGACTTGAGGCTGTTCCAGCTGGAAGGGACCTGTGATGACCCTTTAGTCCAACTGCCTGAGGAATTCTGTGGGGGAGCTCAGCTCCCTGTGCCTTGCCGAGAACTTCTGAGTGGGGGCTGTGGTCACATGGACTTGTGTGCTACTCAGTCCTTCTCCTTCCTCAGCTTTGTGGTCACCTAGACCTGCTCGGGAGATCCTTGGGATGTGCTTTCCAGTATTTCCCAGCGCTCTGATGGTTTTGTAGAAGGGCTGCTTTGTGTTGCCAGTGTTTGTGCCTGGGGTTTTGGGGCATTTCGTGAGCGGCGAAGATAAAGACCTTTGGAGAACATTTAAAGCNCCAGGCAGGAAAAGTCACCAGAGTGTGAGAGAGCAGAATTTCCTTTGTGGCAGTCTAGGGTAGGAAATCATGGAGAGGAAAGACCAGGAGGAACTATATTTGCTCGGTTTGCCAGTGGGATAATGGTGCTGGGGAAACATTAGGAAAATGGAAATGAGTTAAAGGATGGAAGGGAGGGAAGTGTGTGGTAATCCCCGGCATTTCAATGTGTCTCCTGAAACTTCTCTAATTCCTACTTGAAATGGCTGACTTAGCACTGCTTGTTGTGCTTCCAAGGGCAAAACGTCCTTGGGAAGGGAGCACACGGCTTGTTCCAAGGGCTCCATTTGGCACAGGGGCCAGGGAAGCGATGGCTGGAATCCTGTATGGAATAATGCCTCAGGAGAATGTTCAGTGCTCACAGGAGTGGATGTTTCCCTTCAGGATTGGACCCTCAGGGGTCTGCCTGTTTTATCCCTGCTCTCTCTGCCTCAGGATATTGCCACCCCAACCAACACTGCTCTCCATACCTGTGGAGTCTTCCACCTCCTGTTCCATGACACCGAGGGACAGACTCAGTCTACAGCATCTTCTGTCTCATCCCTGTGGGGGATTTTACCTGCTTTTCTCAACTCACCCATGTTGCCTGCATCTTATTTTGATTTACCTGACTTTATCTCATTAANCGGTGAGATTCTTCTCTGGTTTCCTCTAAAAGCCCCGAATCCAAGATTTCTGTAATACACCTGTTTTCAAGAGGCAAGGGGAGGATATTGGCTTTTCTCTTGCAGGGAGCAGGAACCCCTCTGGCAAGGGCATCAAGGCTTTAGAGGTGTTTAAAGTGGAGCGGAGAAGTAGCTCCCTGTGACAAAAAAAAAAGTAGAAATAAATCTGCTTAGGTCCTGGACTGGATTTGGAGGCAGGAATGGAAGGTAGATACTTAATCATTTTAAAGTGTATGGGAATAACAATGGGGGGAAAATGTTGCTGAAATAGCACTTTGGGCAGGAAGGATGAAGTTCAAATTTCTGGGAGTAGTTCTGTTCCATGAGGATCGGAGACTTGAGGCTGTTCCAGCTGGAAGGGACCTGTGATGACCCTTTAGTCCAACTGCCTGAGGAATTCTGTGGGGGAGCTCAGCTCCCTGTGCCTTGCCAAGAACTTCTGAGTGGGGGCTGTGGTCACATGGACTTGTGTGCTACTCAGTCCTTCTCCTTCCTCAGCTTTGTGGTCACCTAGACCTGCTCGGGAGATCCTTGGGATGTGCTTTCCAGTATTTCCCAGCGCTCTGATGGTTTTGTAGAAGGGCTGCTTTGTGTTGCCAGTGTTTGTGCCTGGGGTTTTGGGGCATTTCGTGAGCGGCGAAGATAAAGACCTTTGGAGAACATTTAAAGCTCAGTTGGAGGCTTGTTTTGAAGAAAACTTTTAGCTATGTAAGATATGAAGAAAAGCAAAACCATCAGGCTGCGGTGGAAAATTACCAAGGGGAGCCTTGTCCTGTCTCCCTCTGGGGAAAAAAAAAAAGTAGTGCTAAATAAAACAGGATTCTCCAGAAACCAAAAAGGCTGATGTTGACTTAAAAAAAATAGAAGGTGGATAATAGAAAATACATTTTTTTTTTCTGCCTCTTTTCCCTTTAGCTACTGCCAGGCTTTAAATACCAGTGACAGTTCTTCTCTTGCTGGTTTTCAAATGCCCGGAGACAGCAGAAAATACATCCATATGGTGCTGAACACTTGGATCAGTGGCAGAACAGGCTTTTATACCCAGTTGTCCTTCAACATCCAGCTGTTTTTACATAGTCTGGCTGGGAATGGTTGTGGAAAAGGTGGGATCCTTGGGGAAAATGGCACTGGGAAAAAGGACTTTGTAGGTCGGGAAAGTGCATCAGCCCCCATTTCCTTCTGTCCTGGGTGAATTCTTGTGGAAAACAGCACTGAAGGAATGAAAATTAATGAGGTTTTCAGGCTGACACGTATTTTCATAGTCACTTACTGGAGTGTTAATCATTTGATTACTGGTTGGTGCAGATAAAGGAATAATTGGTCCATTTTTATGAAGGCTGGGAGTGCTTGACAGGAAAGAGCAGGAATGAAAACTCCTCTTTCCCTGGGGAATCCCAGAGGGATTGGCTGGGACTAAAACCCTCTTTGCTCCCGTGTCACCCAGGTTGGGACAAAATTCTGTTTCCTCCTTGCTCCTCAGCAAAAAAAGGCATCCAAATGTGTGGGAAACTTGCCTAATTTGGGGGCATGGCTGGAAATAAATATTCTTAATTCCTGTTAGAAGCCATTAAAAATAAGCCTTTTGTGAGGGCCAGGGTTGAAAACAGCTCCAAGTGCCGTGGGAAGACTGGAAATTCCACTGTTTTCCTGGGGCTGTAGCAACTAAGAGTAGTAAATCTTTAGGAAAATCAGATTTCAGGCAAGGGGAAGGCGTGCGAGGTGCAGGATCACCGCAGGCTTCTTCGCATCCTTCCTTTGTGTCCTTGTCATTGCAGCACGTGGGAACGGGCTGCAGATGATCCCCAGCCTTCCCATCCCTGTGTTCAGCTGCTGGGGAGGTGTCATTCCCTGTTACATCATCCCAGTTCACTCCACTCCACGCTTCCCTGCCTGCTGCTCTGCACCAGACACTCATAAATATTCATGTGCTCTTCCCACCATCCACTGGGGCTCCCAGCCCTTGGATGAGGGTCTGTTCCACTTTGCTAAATGCAGCTTTTTTTTGGTGGTTTTTTTTTTTGAACAGCTGAAAAGTCATGATGTCACACTCTGTGCTTGGGGAAGTTGCTGGGATGTGAAGGATTTCAACGGTTTGGCTCAGGAATTCAAAAGGAGCCGAACGAAGTTGGAGCTGTCAGACGAAAGTGGGAATTTTCCTCGGCAGCTGAATTCTGTCTGGGCTGTTTCTTCCCACTTTGTTGTAATAATGAGACAAACTCACCTCTCCACCTCAGCTCTAATAAAACTCTCAGCTGACCTTGAAAACCCCAGTAAGGATTCAGGGAACCAACTTTACAGTGGGGAAAATAAGCACTAGTTGCTATGAATCCCAGAATCCCGGCATGGTTTGGGTTGGAAGGGCCATTCGGATTTATTCCTCTGGAGAAGGTTTGCTCCAGGAACGAAACGGGATTATGGGGATCCTTCAATCCCTGAATTTCACCACGTGATTTATGGGCACAGCGATTCCCAACTGGAGAGCTCCAGGCTGGAGGCAATCCCTGGAGCCAAAGGAATTGATCCAGGGCTACATCAAACAGTTTTCAATAGTGCTTTTAATTAACAGGAAGAACAAAAGCTTTGGTGTGGTGGTGACCTGAAAAGAAAGGAGTGATTGGCAGGGATTCACGGAAGGTCAGTCGGTGACAGTGTTGTGGATCGTGTCTGCCTTTCTAGGGTTACTTTGGGAGGTAGAAAGGGGGGTTTGGCAGCTCATTTGTGGAGTTCCATGCCATCCTGAGTCAGTTCTCAGAGAACTTTGGATTCTGGAGCGAGGGAGCCCTGTATTGGCTGCAGGGTCCCCATTCCTGGAGGGATTGAACAGCCCTGTGAGTCTGGTGGCACCTGAGGACGCGGGTTAGTGGTGGCCTTGGGCTGGATGATCTTGGTGGTCTTTCCCAACCTAAATAATTTTGTGCATCTGTGAATTTTATTTTTTTCTATTTTAAAAGTATCCTCGGGGGCCAAACTGTCTGTTGAGGTAGCAAAGACATACCTACATATATTGGGTATTTGGGTATGGATATTTATGTTGTGCATCTGCAGAGCGATCCAAATGCAAATTTCCTTTGCCAAAGGGAAAATAGAAGTGAACTGGAAGGGATGAAGCTGCTGGAGGTGTGCTCAGAGACTCTGTGTTCCCTGTGTGCTGCTCATTCCCAAGGATTTGCCGTCAGTACTTTCATTTCCGTTGCCTCGTCTGCCTGGGTTTGATCTCCCCACGGGCTTTAGTCCATTGTTTGCTCTATTTGGAGTGAATATCAAAAATCAGAGTCAGTTAAAATCCAGGTGAGTTGCCTCTGGGAGGAACGAAATACGATATATTGAAGGGAGAAAGTGATGGAACATCTCTAATTACAAAAGTTATCTAAACCAACCCAAAGCTTTTTGGGTTTTCTGGGGCTTGTTGGTTTCCCTTCCTAAACTCATCCTTAAATTCCACCTTCAAGAGGCAGATGTGTACAGGAGGACAAGAATATTAATTTATAAGCTAAGCTGGGAATTAAATTCTCTTTAAAAAAGAGGCTGTTTGAACCATTTTATTTGTACATAAAGAAGCCTTTGCTGCCCTGGTAAAATGCAGGAACCCCTGAAGTAGCACGAGTCACAATTTTTGTAGTGTTACCAGCACAAAATGTTCTTATTCCCTGGGATCAATGGGAGCAGCCAGGCAGCTTTATCCTGAATAGCCACAGCAGGCTTGGAGAATGGATGATAAATAGGTATTTAATGTTGCCCTCTGTTCTAAGGAAAAAAAAAATAAATCTCTATCTTTCTATATATATATACACATCTCTCTATAATTATATATCTATATATAAATCTGCAGCCATACCTTTTTTAATTAAAAATTTTTTTGGCCAGGTTCCATGATTTTAGATGTAAGCAAAGCTACTTACAGGGTTCCGTGGATGCGTTTCAAGATGTAGTTAAGGGCTTTCTACTGATACTGTTTTTTTCTTGGTGTTGTTATTTTTTTATTTTTTTTTTATAATTTATTGAGGGCTTAAGGATGCAAAGAATTGGCTCAGCTGGTCCTTTGGGGTGATCTCATCTCCCATCAGGAAAGAAATGGCAGGATAAAGGGGGTTTGACAGCAGAGCAGGAGTGGAATCAATAGGGGAAACAAATCTAAGTAAAAAATCCTTTAATTAGAGCAGGGAGGGGCCTTTGGCCTCTGTCTCTGTGACTGACTTGGTGCCATCCTCAGAATTCCTCAGAGTAGCTGTGGATAAACTTCCTCTCACACAGAATTCCTCGGATGAATCCTGTCCTGGCTCTGCCTTCGGTTGACGAATGAGTTTTGTTTCTTGCTTTTGGAGGAACTGGGTGAAATTTCCCCAGTTTGACAGTGAAGAGCAGTGGAGGAGGTTTTTCTTGATTAATATTATTTTTAAAGGAGCTGCTTTAATCACTTTATCACAGCATTTGAGCCTGGCATCCCTAAAAATACTCTCCTGAATTACTGGCTCATAGAACTCATTTTAAGTCAACTCTGTGCATGTTTTTGGTGGGGGGGAGTTCTTTTTAAACACAGGTCTAAAAGTGGGTTTGGTGCATCCATAATTCAGGATATTGTTCCTAGCACCTGCTTCTCCTCTTGGGACCTTGGGTTGGATATTAGGGACATTTTTTTTCCCCTGGAAGAGTTGTCCATCCCTGGAACAGGCTGCTCAGGGAAGGGCTGGGAGTCCCCATCCCTGGAGAGATTTACAGCCGTGTGGATGTGGCAGGAAATAATCCCAGCGGGGATTTTGAGTTGAGTTTATCCACGGAGGAAAGTTGTGGTGTCACTGGCGTTTATCCTTCCATCACATCTTAAGGGAATCTTGCAAGCGAAGTGCTGGGATCACCCTGTGATTTATCTCTTGGTCGGAGGGGAAGACTTTCCTTATCTTCCCTCCCTTTAACTCTGGCCTTTAAACAGGTTGGATCCCTGTCACCCGGCGCAGTTTTCCAGCTCTCCAGAGGGAAGGCCGGCTGTGTTCCTGACTGTTGCTGAGCCCTTTGCAGGCTCTGTGTTATCCAGCGGGTCGCTTCCCTGCTCCCTCATCCCTCGGCCGCAGAGCTGCCGGTGGGAGCCGGTGTTCCCGTATTCCACACACGGAGGAATTGATCCTGCACTGATCTCCGTCACTAGTGGGTGGCTGGTGTTGGACACACAAACTGCCAGAAGCAGGACAAGGCAGCCGGCAAGAGTCAGGGATGGAATGACCTTGGGATCTCTCCCGTGGCTGCTGTTGGATCAAAGTCGCTGGAACCACGGGATTAGCGTATTGATTCCTTCGTGCACATCAGTGCTCTTCCTGAAATCCCTGCCAGGCCCTGGCTCAGGGCTCCCAGACAAAGAGCAGCCATCAGGTTGACTCGATTAGCTCAGGGCTTGGAATTTAGTTAGTGGCAATTCCGCTGATGGGAATGTCACGATTCCCAGCTTTTGACTGGATGATGTGTTGGAGCACTTGGAGAAGAGAAGGATCCAGGGACACCTCAGAGCCTCTTGCAGAGCCTAAAGGGGCTCCAGGAGAGCTGGGGAGAGACTGGGGACAAGGGATGGAGGGACAAGACACAAGGAATGGCTTCCCACTGCCAGAGGGCAGAGAGAGATGGGAGATTGGGATGGAATTCCTCCCTGTGAGGGTGGGGAGGCCCTTGCACAGGTTTCCCGGAGAAGCTGTGGCTGCCCCATCCCTGGAAGTGTCCAAGGGCAGGTTGGAGCAGCCTGGGACAGTGGCAGGAGTCCCTGGCTGTGGAACAGGATAACCCTTAATTCCAGCCCACACCATCCTGTGATTTCCTCATCACAGCACTTCCACACTGGTGTCTGAGCCACGAGTGTGGGATGAGGAGCTGCTGGATGTGGAGTTCCTGTGGGATAAAAAGTGGGAAGGAGCCAGTTTGGAGCTGTTGTTCAGCCCCTTAATGACAGAAAAATGTCCATAACTGGTGCTCAGGGGCAGTGTGGAAACAAAGGGGTTCTTTGGTTAATCACTTGTTCTCTTGGCTTCCCTCTGCTTCCAAAACTTCTCCGATGCCTTGGATGTGAATTCCTACATGGAGTGACTTCTGTCAGCTCTGTGTGCCAGGGAAGGGAGGAGGATCCACTGCCCAGCTGAAGGGGTCATTCCACAGTTTAATTCCCTCCCTTTCCTGCCTTTGCTGGTAGGAATGTGCTTGGGCTGGGTTTTTAGCTGTTAAATCTTGATCCCCTGAGGGACTGAGTCACTTCTGTCCCTCGCCTTGCAGCTGTTTGGTGGGAACTGTGCAAAACCGTGCAAAACTGCCTTTTTTCCTTTTATTTTAATCATCTCAGCAGCACACCAGAAATAACTTGACCTCAAGGATGTCCCGTTGCTGACTAATTCTGCCCTGGACACGCTTGTGCGTGGAAATTTTTCCAAGAGATTAAATTAACTCGCTGGATTTTAAAAAAGAAAACCCGTTGTTTAATGAGGCAGAGCAGAAATCTTGGATGTTTTATCCACTTGCTTTGGTCAGAATCCCTGGATTACTTTTGATCCAGTTGTTTCCCATCTGGTTGTTCTCGTTTCCCTGTTTTTCCTTTGTGCTGCTTCTCCCTGAGGAGCTTCATTTGCATCCTGGGGTCACTCCAGCAGTTTTCCAGGATTATTTGGAATTCTCTTAACTTTGCAATCACTCCCGAATGAATGCCCTCTGGGAACTGGATAAACACACAGCCAGCAGAAGAAAAGATGGAAGAGGATTGGATTGCAGCTCTCCCTCAGTCAATAAATAGGTTTTATTCTGGAAACAGAACTGGCAATAGGTGGATTTCTCCCTGTTTGGGATTTTTTTCCCCCCTTTAATTATAGATACTGTGGGAATTGTAGGCTTTCCCTTCTGCCAGGATTTTTAAAGGGAGCTGGTTGTGTTCTTTTAAAAAAGCAGGGATGGTGGTGCCTCAGTAATCGCGGAATTAAAGCTGTGAGCAGTTGGTATTAATGCCATCTTGATCTGGTGCCTGTCAACATTCTGTGTAAAGAAAACATGGGTCTGTTTGGAAAAGAAATGTCTTGGAGCCAAGTCCATTAAAGACACTTTCTACAAGTGTTGATGGGAGCAGATATTTAAATATAAACAGCACTTTATTTTCCCCCTTCTTTCTGTGGAATGGGTGAAGGGAGGGTAGGGAAGCTACAGGAATAAAGCGAATATTTCCAGATTTTACGGTTTGTGGACAGATCTTGTCCAAGACACATCAGAAAGGGGAAAAATTCGCTGGAATATTTCAGTGTCCTTCATGCACTGTGATGTACCAAAGCAAACAATTCCATGGTTGGATTAGACCTGTAAAGAATTAAATTAGTCATCTGGGATGCGTTGCCTCCGCTGAAGGGAATATTTGCTTTGCCTTGGCAAAGGCAGCTTTTCAACTTGGAGGGAGCAGAATATGTTAGAAATTCACACGGGAATTCAGATTTTGACTTGGGAAAATCTCTTCTCTCAGAGGCTCTCGTTGGTTCAGCTCTTGTGCAGAGTTAACTCGAGGTTAAAATGCTGCTTAATTATGATCCTGGAGATTTCGCTGAAAGATTTAAAATTTAAAAAAAACAAACCACAAACAACCCAAACCCCACCCCAGAAATCAGAGACTCCTCATAGAATGGTTTGGGTAGGAAGGGACCTTAATCTTGGATTAAATCCCGTTTTCTCTTGGTTGTCACCCTGGCAGAGAGAACAAAAACCTCGGGAATGTTCCTCGAAAAGCACAAGCTCTGCCTTTGTGCCCCTTTTTCCTGCCTTTTATCTCCACCTGCGGTGTTTGGTGTCCAACACAAATCACTCAACTCCTCTGCCAGTGGGAATTTCAGCTGCCAGGGGGGTTGGAAGAAAACAATAGGAGGTGATGTGTCCTCCGGTAACTTCAGCTGCTTCCTAAATAATTTCCTTTTGTGTCAAACCCAGGCAAGTTGTTCCAGTTCCCAAGGGGATCTTCCTGATCCCTTCCAGGTGAAGAAGGAAAAAGTTTATCCATAAAATAATCAATTTTAAGGGTTGCCACACCTGTTAAATTTGTTCATTTAGTTCAGCTAAATGCTCTGAGTTACTTGGTAGAAATTATTTCAGTTGTGGAGCGATGAAATGATTTCAATTTTCATCTCAAGTCGTAAATACTTAAGGGTAAAAGTGGGATGATACAGGGGGGGAAAAGCTTGGGAATGACACAGGGAAAAACCACGTCCCCTGGTGACTTTTCAGCTGTAAAGTCAGATAACCCCTCTTTTCCTTGCAGGAAGTTTAACTGCACACCATGGATCTGTTGGACACAGTAAATTTTTAAATTCCTTCCTTGAGACTTGCACTGGAATTGTTCCTTGACTCCATGATTTTATTTATTTTTTTTCATTTCTTTTAGTGGGGAAGACTTCCTTGATCACCAGGTTCATGTATGACAGCTTTGACAACACCTACCAGGTAAATTAATCCACGTTATTGTCCTGTGTGTCCAGTTTAGAAAAACGAGCGTTGTCCATTCCAGGTGAACATCGCTGTTTCCCACTCCCAGAATCCAGGCTGAGCTCAGAAAGGTGACAAAGTATAAAAATACTGGAGTTTCATCAAGTGTCTCCTCCAGGCAGAACGTGTTCCATGACTTGGTCACAGTTGGTGACGTTCTGGAGTTGCTAAACTGAGAAAAATCTGTTCCCTGGTGGATGTGAAAGGGTTTTTTTGGGGGGGTGGGAGGAGGAGGAATGGGGATAACAAAAAGGAAAATGTGACTCCTTTTTTGCTTGGTGTCTGCCCAAGGGTCTTGTTTAAACAACAACCGGAAATCCTGAGGGTTCACAAGAGAACTTCCACTGAGGGTCACTGGGCTGTGTCTAGTTTGGGTGTGGATGGACTTGGTTTAGTGCCGTTCATCCCAAACCCTCTGTTTTCCTGAGTGACTGAGGTGGGGCCACACGTCCTGGTTTTTTACCTGGAGGAAAGACCCAGTGACAACAGCTCCAGTAATTTGGCCAAAACCACACTGTGTTTATTAAAAAGAACTTGCTGGCCTGCGTCAGAGACCCAGACAGCTAGAGGTGTGTGTTCTTCCAGGAGTGATTCCCCTCCAGGGACATGCTGGGAATGATTTCCCCTTGTCCTGGGCACCACATGTGATGTGTTGTGGAGGAGCTGTTTTAGTAAATATCTGGGATATGGGGAGTGCTGGAATCCACTGCTTGGCTTGTGGCATGGTAGGATGAGCTGGGGATGTTCACCTGGAGAAGAGAAGGATCCAGGGAGACCTCGGAGCCCCTTCCAGAGCCTGAAGGGGCTGCAGGAGAGCTGGGGAGGGACTGGGGACAAGGGATGGAGAGGACGAGGGGGAATGGCTTCCCACTGCCAGAGGGCAGGCTTAGATGGGATATTGGGAAGGAATTGTTGGCTGTGAGGGGAGGATGAGGGACTGGAATTGAATTCCCAGAGAAGCTGTGGCTGCCCCATCCCTGGGAGTGTCCAAGGCCATGTTGGATCAACCTGGGATAGTGGGAAGTGTCCCTGCCCATGGCAGAGGTTGGGACTGGATGAGCTTTGAACTTTCCCAGCCATCCCTGTTACATCTCTGGAAACTCAAATCCATCCTGCTGATCCAGCCAGGAAACAGAAGTGCAGGTGTTCTGACATTTTATTTCAAGAGCTCCTGGTTTTCCCATCTCTCCATAGGCAACAATTGGCATCGACTTCCTATCGAAAACCATGTACTTGGAGGATCGAACAGTGAGTAAGGCTTTGTTGTACTTGCACCGTAGGGATGATGAGGAGCAGCATCTGTTCCCTGCAGCCCCCAGCTCTGAGATCCCTTGGAAGCACAGCCTGAACCTTCTCATCTCCCAGCTGCTTCCAGCCTGAGGAGTGCAGGCACAGTGGGGAGTGGGAATCACCCTTCGCCTCATCCGTGGAGGGCCCTCCGGCAGTGGCAGGAGTTCTGTAGTGTCACCCTGTGTGAGGAGAAGAGTGATACACAGAATTTTAGGGGTGCAAATGGTGGGAATTTGGAGAAAGGGGGGGGCCAGGCTTAACCCCTTCACGTTTTGATACCACAGAATAGAGAAAATGAAAATTGCCACATGTGGCCGGTTAATATTCCTTGTTCTAAATGGAGGTGGCCCTTGGTGGCAACCCACAAATGGTCTTTGTTTCTTAGCTTGGTGCAGCTCTGGCTCCTGAAATGAAACCACTCCTCTGTGGAAGCAAACCCAGGCTTCAAAATGAGCTCAGATCCTTAATTAAGAAACTCAGTCGCTGAGCTGTTTGCACAAACAAAGCTGTGCAGTGCTGCAGGAGCTTGTGGTGGTGGATAAACCCCAAGAACTGGGATTGCATGGGAAGTGCCTGAGGGGTGGATGTGCTTTCCATGGCCAAGCTGGCCCTTGCACACGTTGCCTGTGGCGTATGTTGCCTTTTCTTGCAGAGCCTGGATGGTAAGAGACATTCAGCCTCCTCTGCGTGCATGTTACTCTGCAGTTTAGAGTTATAAGGGGCACTTTATCCTTGGAAAACTGACAGGAATAGCTTTTCCAATGGCAACCATCCTTCCTGCTGCTGGAGGTTGCCTGTGTGAGCCTTGAGGAAGATCAAGAGCAGAGCATGAAACTCTTGCTTAGGGAGAACTGCAGGTGAGCAGTTCGTAGAGTCACAGAATCCCTGAGGCTGGAAAACCCCTCAGGCTCCATCCAGCCCTTCCAAGCCCACCACAGGCCTTCTGGACCTTTCCAAGGATGGTGATTCCACCCCTTGGGCCATGGTTGGTCCTTGAAAGCCGAGCGATTCTGCTCATTTTTTGGGAGGCCGAGCTCCTTGCACACCCCCCCCCTCCCAGTTTGGCTGCTGCAGAATCCCTCAGAGCGAGGCCTGCACAACTTCGTCATCCCTTTTCCAGTTAGCTTGGTTTTTTTTTTTCTTTCCCCTCCCCCCCACGCTGAAATCTCTTCTCCTCTTTCATTTTCGGTGGCAGTTTGGCTCTTTTTCATTTTCTCCTGCCCACAGATCAGGTTGCAGCTGTGGGATACGGCGGGGCAGGAGCGTTTCCGTAGCCTCATTCCCAGCTACATCCGCGACTCGGCTGCCGCCGTAGTAGTTTACGATATCACAAGTAGGTATTTTTGCACCGGGGGCCCGAGCTGGTTTTTTGTCTTACTTCTCTTGCTTGTCTGACTGATTTTGTCAGGTACGGTTGCAATTGTGGGACACAGCAGGTCAAGAGCGGTTCAGGAGCTTGATCCCTAGCTACATTCGTGACTCCACTGTTGCAGTTGTTGTTTATGATATCACAAGTGAGTGGGGGGAATTCTGCCTTTCTAATCCTCTGCCCTTTCCATCCCTTAGCTTAGCTTTGCATGTCCTCTCACGTCATCTGCTTGGTCTTCGTCCTGGCATGGGAAAAAAAAAAAAGTGGTGTGTTTTTTTTTTTTGTTTGGTTGGTTTTTTTGGTTCATTTATTTTTATTTTCTTGTTTGAAGCCCAGCCGTGGTGGTTGCTGCTGTTGCAATGTGTCAATGTGTCACTAATAACATCATTTAACCCTTCCCTGTCCCCGTTCTCCTCAAGCCTCCTGCTTGCTTCCATCTGCTTTTGAATCGTAACATCACCCCTGACTTCTGGTCTTGGTGCTCATGGATATCTGAATTCTTAACTCTGGAGACTCCTGTAGCTTGCTTCACTTCATTTATCCTCCCCCACCAATGAAACCTGGGAATGGGCTGGTGGGGAACACTCATTAACGTCCCATTGTCACTGGAATCACTCGCTCTCACGCTCTGCAATGTGTCACAATTCCCTTTAACAATTGCTCTTTCATTTCTTACTAAGGTATGTACATTTTTTTTCGACTAAAAATATTAGTGCTTTCTCAATCCTCCTCCTTCTGTCCCTCCTCTCAGTCCAGGCACCCCTTAACTTACTAGTTCCTGGATCGACAAAAAAAAAAAGAGCAGGAGTTGCGTTTTAAGGGGGACTAAGTTCCAGGCTGAGGGCAATGGCCTAATTCCAAATAAATGCAGAATTGCTGTGATTTATAAAAACTGAATTACAGCAGCAATATGGGCTTTTTCCTAGGAAAGCTTTAATAGTTCAAAACCACCACTTTCACTTGAGCTAAAATGACACGTTACCTGTGAACTCTGAATTTTTCACTGACCTGGCAGATTCAGGATTACCAAGTAGTAAAAAGAAGAATTAAGCCGCTGTCAAATGATCAAGTCTTGGCTGTCTAACACAAAATATAACTTTGCAGTAAAAGCCATTAAAGAAATCAAT
Organism: Pitta sordida; assembly: GCA_013390025.1. NCBI lineage: Eukaryota > Metazoa > Chordata > Aves > Passeriformes > Pittidae > Pitta > Pitta sordida. Next base: position 43,838 of record WEKX01008925.1, read on the forward strand.
ATTTTTCAGGAACTGCTGCAGAGCCCCCCACCTTTTTAAGCACTAAAACCACCTTGGCAGCTCAGATGCTCTTTGTGTAACTAACTGGGAAATGCTGAGCTCCCTGGCAGCTTCTCCCCAACTCCTTTTGCCTTCTGGGATGCGACTTTTCGAGCCCCACACAATCTGAAGTCCTTCCCTTGCAGCTGTTGAGGGTGTAGCATTGGAAATAAAATGCCTGTGAATAGGTTAAATTTCTCTTTCTGGTTCTGTGCAAGTGATCTGGGAGTTGTTGGGAAGGGAAGTGTTTGATGCCCGGGGAGCTGCTGGTGTGTTGTACAACCCCGAGGACATCAAGGGGGCTGAGAGTGTGCAAAATGGCCAAGTAGGTGCAAAAAATTAACTCTCACTCTCTGCAGAAAATATTTTACGCTGAACTAAAAACCTGAAAGAGAGTGATGTCAGAGCCTTTTCCTTTTAGATGCAACTCAGGTCCCTCCCTGGCTTTGAATCCACCTGAAACTCCGAGTTTTCCTCTTTATTGGTGAGGGGGGACACATTTAGGGTTTCACTTGCCGATTTCTCCGTCACAATTCCTGGGGACGTGGAGCTTTTGTTGCAGCCATCAGCTGTGTTTCCTGGGGGGCTGGGAGGGGACACCTGCAGTGACAATCCCCTCTGCTCTTCTCTGCTAGATGTGAACTCCTTCCAGCAGACAACGAAGTGGATCGACGACGTCAGAACGGAACGGGGCAGCGACGTCATCATCATGCTGGTGGGGAACAAAACAGACCTTGCAGATAAGAGGTACAGAGAAAGAATTCATTCATCTTCCAAGTGCTCTCCTCGCCCTGCTGCTGCTGCTGCTTTAGAAAGGAGTTTTAAGTGTTGGGGGGTTTTTGGTTGGTTTTTTGACAGACTTTTTTTTTTCAGCTGTGAGCAGAAAAATGTCGATTTTACATCTTCTCTTTTTTTTTTTTTTGGCCAAGCCAAATTTCCGACTGGAGAATGAGGTGGGAAAGCATCTTGGAGAATGAGTTAGGAAACCAAACTTGGTCATATTTCAGGGGAGTGTTGGAACCTGCAGCAGTGAATGAATGAAGTAGTAGTTACAAGTATTTGTTCTTAGTAAATCTGCTCAGATGTAAGTGCAAATGTAGATCCGGTATAAATGAGAGCTGCTCCCTTTTGGAACTTTTCAGGGGTTCTCAGGGGTTTGCAGAGTGAATGTTTTTATTAGATGTTGTGCATTTTCAGCTGTTGGTGTGTTTGTGGTGTGAATACAGATGATGAAGCTGAGCCAAAAGCAAATCCATGGATTCTGCATTTGATCAAAATCCCTGTCTGCCTGGGGGGGAGGTCTCTCCTCTTGTGGCCCTGAATTCAGATTGATAGCCTGCTGTAAAGGATTATGTGGATATAAAAATGAATAATATATAGATGGGGTTTTTTAAGGTTTTTTTTTTCCCCTAACTCTGTGTTCTCCTCCTCAGACAAGTGTCCATCGAGGAAGGGGAAAGAAAAGCCAAAGAGTTGAATGTAATGTTCATTGAAACTAGTGCAAAAGCAGGATACAACGTAAAACAGGTGAGTGGCTGATGTTACAGCAGAAAAATAGTGCTGGCGTTCTTTGGGGGTTAAATTGTTGCAATGGAGGGGGGGGCGGGAAATTGGCTTTTGGATCCTGCACAGCCTGATTTCCAGGGGAGCCTTATGAGGAGTGGGTAATTTGCTTCATTTGATGCATTTAATTCACTCTGTCAGGCCTGAATAAGCTTTAAAAGACTTTGGGATTCCTGCTCTGTCTGGGCAGTCTGTATTTCAGGGAATCTTATTGTTAGTCCCTGGATTTCACGCCCAGAAAGTGTCAGGGTTCGTTTTGCTGCCTTGTGCAAAGAGAAAGGAGGGAGAGCCCTGGAATTCCTGCCCCCAGCAGTACCTGGCACACTCCCTGTTGGCTCCCCCAGAGCCAGGGGCTGAATGTGGCCCTGGCAGCAGAACTTTCTCATGGCAGAGCTGAAGGAACGTGGCCCTTCAGTGGCCTCGAGCTCTTCCTCCTCTGTCTCTTCACTGTTGTCCATTTTTTCCCCTAAAACTGCAGGAAATGATAGTTAGAGAAAGTTCAGGGGATGGGTTTCTTGCCTGGCTTTTCCACCAGGAAGCTGCAAGGGCCCTGTGTGAAGGCAGCGTTCTAATCATCAGGATGTTCCCCTAATTGGATTTATCCACATATGCTGGGGCTGATAAGCAGAAGGTTAATCAGGAAGAAAGTTGATTTTTTTTTTTTTTTTTTTAGTCGCCAAATTCCTATTTTTAGGCAGATAATTTCGGGGAGAAATGCAGCTAAAAGCAGCGTTTTATTCCTGGTCTTAATGTAAGGAGAGGATTAGTGTATTTTAAACAGCGTTTCTGTCAGCAGCTTGGTTTAAATGCAGTAATTCCAGTTGGTTCCATCAGCTGGGGATTTTTCAAGTGCATCCATTGCTATCTGTGTCCTGGACTGGGAATAAATAGAGGAATCACAGAATGGGTTGGGTGGAGGGGACCTTAAAGGTAATCCAAAATTAAATGCCTGGGACTTGCTTTGTGCAAGGATTACACTTAAGAATCACAGAATCACAGAATCAGTAAGGTTGGAAAAGACCATAGAGATCATCAAGTCCAACCTATCACCTGTTACCTAATCTAATCTAGGCAAACCTGTTACCTAACCTGACCTGTTGCCATCCTACTACCAACACACCATCCTACCTATAACACACTACCCTAATATCTAGGTCATGCCACCAAGAGCTTCATCCAACCTTTTCTTAAACACCTCTAGGGACGGTGACTCCACCACCTCCTTGGGCAGCCCATTCCACTGAGAGATCACCCTCTCTGGGAAAAAGTTCCGCCTAATGTCCAGTCTAAATCTCCCCTGGCGCAGTTTAAGACTGTGTCCTCTTGTTCTATCACTTGTAGCCAGAGAGAAGAGACTGACACCCAGCTGACTACAAATGTTGGCAGCTTCTCCTTGAATCAAAACTTCCTTAATTTTGACCAGGAAGTCTCTCCTGCCTTTACACTTTTGGATTGGGTCGGTGTGCATTCCTGCTGGAATTCTGACAGGATCTTGTTGGCCTGTGAGAACCTCCCTGAGGTTTTCAGGGAGGTTGGAAGGTGCAGGATAATGACACTGGGGAAACACTGAGCTTTGTCACTGGTGCCTGAATTCAGTGAGTCATGTCAAGGTCTGGCCTCTCAGAGCCCTGTCCTACATTCCAGGTGCCCTGCAAACATCCCAGACATTCCTGGGGGCTTGGTCATGCTGTGTTTGAAGGGGGCTTGTCCAGTTGTTTTAATACCTTCCCATCATTTGGACGCTGGGAGCCAAACTGGTAAACCAGGACACGGATCCCAGAGCTGCTCAGGTGCCCACATTCCTGATGTAAACAGCCTGGCAGAGGCTTGGCTGAGTTTTCCGTGGAAAGTGGGTCACTGGGAAGAAGTGGTTTGGCTCTGTGTCATTTGAGGAGAGGCAGGAGAAGGTGCAGTGATGGAACACAGCCAGGCTGACGTCGGAGCCGCTCCGGGCGGGTGGGGATCCCGCGCTGCCCTGGGGAATGCTTGGAGGCATCTGCTGCCCTGAATAAGGCAAAAATACAGAGTGGTAACAACGTCTGAAATGGGGGGAAAGTATTGGGGAATATGAAAGTGTTTATCCCTGGGTGTGTGCTGAGCTTGTCCGGGTGGAATCGGCACCTGCCAGGGCTGCTCTCCAAAGGGAAGGAGCAATGAGGTGGTCCTTTGATAACCCTGGTGGATAGTAAAGTGTTACCTGTCCTTCCATCCTCGCCCAAGGCACGTGGGAAAGTCACACTGGTGTCCTTGTGTGGTTCCTCCCCACTGGAATCCCCCCCCCAGCCCAAGGACAGCTTGAACTGGGGCTGTTCCCATGCAGGAGGGGCCAGGCTGTTGTGGGAGCAGGGGATTCAATCAAGGTCCCCTCACCCAGAGGGCCAAGGAAAAACTGTGTGGTGGGAACTACAAGTCTGAGCCTCAGGGGCAAATGGGAAATGCAGGAGAGGGGATCAGTCCCCTTCCATCTGGGATTCCAGCCTCCTTTAAGGGGAATGAAACCGTGAGGAGAGTTTGGAGCTCAAGCCTTGCAGGGAAACTGGAGACAGTGTTGAAGGGAGAGGCAGAACTGCTTTGGGATGGCAAATGCAAAATTGTCCTGAGTGTGAACACGGCCAGTGATGGAGTGGGCACCAAAAGATGAGGGTTAGGATGGGGCCAGGTCCTTTGGCTGGCTCTTAGAAGCCTGAGGCCTGGAAGAAGATCCTTAGGGGATGTTGTCATATGTCTTGTTTCCTGATGCTCTTCCTGAATGGAGCCTCTGTGGAGGTGGAATTCCCACCCGATGTGAGGAGTTTGTTGGGGTCCATGAGGTGGAAGTTTGCAGGGGTGGTGCAGATTTGCTGCAGTTTGATCCCCAATACGAACAGAGACTCTGCCCTTTGCAAGGAATAAAGGTCATATTTGGTGTCAGGCTTGTCGGGCTGAGCAGTGCAAATAGTGCTGGGGGATGTGTTGAGTCATTGTTTGAACTCTCTCATCCGGGGGGGGGATGTTGGATTGTTTTCATCTGTTCCCTGTGTGGTTCCTTCCAGCTCTTCCGACGCGTGGCAGCTGCCTTGCCTGGGATGGAAAGCACACAAGACAAAAGTAGAGAAGACAGTATCCTTTGTGCAGCTGTGCCAGGCATTTCCCTGGATCAGGAAAACCCCGCTGCAGCCCTCGGCCAGCTTGTGGACATCCCAGAATCAGGGGGAATAGGGGCAAGTAACCCCCGGGCTCGGAGTGCTGAGGGAAGAAGGGCTGGTGGGTTGGGATTGTTGGGAGTGATGAGGTGGTATGGAAGTGTGGGAAGGTACAAACAGATCCAGAAGGATTCTTGGCTTGGTGTTTGAACAGGTTGGATGTGGGGAGAGAGAAAACAGCTGCAAAGGGGCCTGAAAAAAACCAAACCCTGTGGCTCCTGCAGACCTGACTGACGGAATCCTGGAACAATTCTCTGTCAGTCCCTTCTCCAACCCTCCTGCTCAGAGCAAAGCTAATTCCATAATTGAGGCTGGTTTCCCAGGAAGAACTTGGGAAGTCTCCAGGGATTGAGATCCCGTAACTTCCCAGGGCAGCCTGTGGCAGTGCTGGACCCCAGGCAGCCTCTGCGGTGTGAGGGAGGAGAAGAGCCAAGGGATGAGGGATGGAAAAGGAAAAAAAAACAGGTTTATGCCTGACGAGGAGTGTGGCTGAACGGGAATCACTGACCTGGCCCGGTGGATGTGTTTGGAACGGGCACTTTTCCAGGGCTGTTGGTTGTGTTTGCAGCAGGGAAAGGGAGGAGAAATGATGCCTTGGAGGAAGGACGTGGAAGGAATGGCAGGAGGGGGTGAGCTTGATGCTGCAATTTCATCAGTGTGCAGGGGAAAGGGATTTGGGGAGCTGTGGATTGCAGCTGCTGAGGCACAAGCTTTTCACTGATCAAACCCACTTCTCTATGCAGGTCCCCAAAAGGTTAATGAGCAATAATCTTTATTAATGAGTGCACGGGCGAAGGGCTCTATCAGGGCCTTTGATCACCAAGTCTCTGAATGGGAGTGCAATAAGGGCACTTGGAATCTGCAGCCTGCAGATAGCACAAATGGAACGGGATTAAAAGGGGGTGGATTTTTTCCATCGGGTTTGTTTGGTTTTTTTTGCAGGACGTGGAGGGTTCAAGGATCTCGAGCCGTTGGTGCTCAGAGATGGGGCTGGCAAGGCTCAGGTCCAAATCTCTGGATTTAAATAGGTATCGAGCAGCCAAATGGACCAAATATTTGAGTTGTTGCTCTCCACGCCCTTCCAGTGTTTCTTTTCTCCAAACCTCTTCAAAACCAACTTCACCCCCTAAAGGAATAAGTTGGGAATATCAGCTGAGTGATGCCTCTGTGTTCACTGATAAGGGAAATGCTGGAGGCTTGTGAAGTTGGGGGTTAGTGTTCAGAGCTCCTCTTGGGAAGGGCTCCGTGAGGCTGGAACTGGAGGGCGTCCTTAGGGAACTGGAGAGCTGCAGAGGGAGCAGCTCATCACAGGCAGGCTCAGGGCAGCCAGCTCTGCAGTGTCCTTGGAAGAGATTGGAATTCAGGCTGTGCTGGCTGGTGGGGAGGTGAGCAGAGAGGTTTCACCAGAGCAGGAGCTGGTGGGAATGTTCAGGATGGCACATCCAGAGCCCTGGAGGT
>WEKX01008925.1:50101-64997 GCA_013390025.1 Pitta sordida
GGGGGTAGGAACGTGCATGGCCTGAGGAGGAACAGCCTTGCTGGGATGTGCTGCTGGGGCTTCTGACAGAGCACTCGCTGCCATCTCTCCATGGAATCGTGGAATCACAGGCTGCCTCGGGTTGGGAGGGATCCGAAAGCTCATCCAGCCCGACCCCCTGCCACGGGCAGGGACACCTGCCGCTCTCCCGGGCTGCTCCAACCTGGCCTTGGACACTCCCAGGGATGGGGCAGCCGCTCTTCCAACCCAAACAGCCTCTCCTGCCTCCCACAGAGCTGAGGGAGGACCGGGGAGGCAGAGGGAAGTTTTAGCCAGTTTTCTGTGGAATGTAGAGAGACAGGAGTTTGGGAAGGAAGGGGCCTGTCCCTTCTGGGTTCCTCCAGGCTCCTGCCATCTCCAGAGTTTCCATGTTCTTTGTGCCAGCAGGCAGAGCCCCTGGTGGCTGCCCACAGCTTTCCGGGCTGGAAAACTGAATCCAGCATTGATTCCACGCTGGGGGTTTCCAGGCTGGGACTGGTTCCCTCTGAACAAGCAACAGGGCAAGAGGAAGCGGCCTCAGGTTGTGCCAGGGGAGGTTTAGATTGGGTATTGGGGGAAATTTCCTCCCTGGAAGGGTGGTCAGGCATTGGAATGGGCTGCCCAGGGCTGTGGGGGAGTCCCCATCCCTGGGGGGATTTAAGAGCAGTTGGGAATATGGGTCAGTGGTGGTCTTGGCAGTGCTGGGGAATGTTTGGACTCGATGGTCTTGGAGGGCTTTTCCAACCTGGCTGATTGTGTGATCAGAGCCCTCAGTGTGTCCCTCCATCTTTAGTTCCTGGGATCGCTGGGAGGAGCAGACTCTGGCTGGAGAGACAAACCTGGGGTCCCACATCGTTCCCGCTGCATCTTGAACCTGCCAGTGCAGGGCAGGAGGGGTCTGGCGAGAAACCTTTGATCTCACCTTGACTTTGGAGCTGCTCTTCCCAAGTATCTCCCAGTCAGGGGAACAGCCTTGCAGACCTTGTTTGCCTTAACTCCCTCCTTCCAGTGATCGACATAAAACTGGAAAAGCCTCAAGAGCAGCCTGTCAGTGAAGGAGGCTGTTCCTGCTAATCCCACGTGGCTCCCCACCTTTCTCCAGAACATCACTGCTTCCCTCCCCCCTGCCCTCTCCATTGACTGCAGTGTGAATATTGGCTTGAACCTCCCCCCCCACCCCCTTTTTCTCCTGTGATAACGTATCGCAGTTCTCATCGCTGGCTGTCTCGTGGAGATGATCTTTGGCTTCACAAGCACACACACACACACACACGAAAGCAAATGTCAGTGTCTTCATTATTTATAAGAAAAAAAAAAAAAAACAAAGCCAAAATATCTCGGCGTATCCTAGTTATAACTTTAAAAAAAACCAAACAAAAAACAAAGGAAAAAAAAAACACCAAAAGGAAAAAAAAAACACCACGAGAGGAAAAAAAAAAAAAAGAAAAACATAAACAACCAAGAATAGGTACAATTTCTTAATATTTGTTCCTTTTTTTTTAAAAATATGTTATGATACCGCACTTTGGAACGAGGGCGACCGAGTAAGTTTGGGATTGGACTTAGAGGAGATGTTTGTGCAGAAGGAGGTTTGCAGATGTGACCCACCGGAGTTCTCTGACCATCTGGGACTGGCGTAGACAGCGGGAATTGCTTCTCCTTGAGAACCAAACGCAAAGCCAGGCCCTCGATTCCACGGAGCAGAGCGAGTCTGCCTGGTGCCCACACCCCGCCCCGGGCAGGGGTTGGGAATTCTTGCCGAAACGTGGAGGGGCTCTCTGATTCTGGAATGGCTTCTGGAGGATTTGGGGAGGACGTGCATTAGCAAAACACTTGCAGGAAAACGGGAAATGATGTTTGGAGTGCAGAATGAGTTTTAAGAGCGTTTTGTTGGGGTTTTTTTGTCCTTTCTAAGTAGGAAACACCGATGAAGTGGATTATTCCTGCCCCTGAGATGGGAATCTGGAACGTTCCAGGTGTTTGGAGGAAGCATTTTGCTTCTTTTTTTTTTTTTTCTTTTTAGGGGAAAATGTGAAATCAGGACTGGCACTAAAACGTGCCGAAGCCAATGGAAACCTTGGAAATTTGGGGAAAAAAAAGAGGGAAGAGCAGGTGGCGGGAGCTGGAGAGGGAATGGCTCCTGCTTTTCCAGAGAGGAGTAGGTCAGTGGGGAAAGGGGTGTTGACTTTGATCCTACAGAAATCTAGTTGAGACATCTTAGGTGGAAAGGGAAGGACTTGAGTAGGATGGAAGCCAACTTCTGATTATGCAGATTTATGCCTTTATTTTTTAGCTCTTCAGTTTGGTTTTTTTTTTATGTTGAGTCTTCCAGGTCGGTTTAGTTCAGTTCACTAGAGCTGTATAGTTTGGTCAAATAAGCAGTAATTTAGTTTTCTATTGATCTAAGCTTCCAATTAACAGTGGGGGTTTTGGTTGGTGGGTTTTTTTTTTAAATATTTATTTCCTGGCTTAATTCTTTTTCTTTTTTTTTTTACTCTTTTCACTACTTTTGTGGGTTTTGTTGGTTTTGTTGGGGTTTTTTTTGTCTTTTGGCTGAGGAATCTGTGTAGAGCTTTGGTGGTGTTGCCAGATGTAGCTGCCCGAGAACCATGGAATGGAACACACTAGAAGTGCACCCTTTTAATCTTTACTAGTTCATTGTGAAGTTGCTGTGTAAGTTAATTAAAAAAAAAAACAAAAAAACAAACAACCCACACTTCTTTAATACATTGTTTGCTGGGCGGGGTCCGGCCGAGTTGCAGGACGAGGAGTTTCTGGAGCCTGCGTTGTTGCGATTTCCTACTTCGAAGGACAATTGCACGGGAATATTCAGGCTCCTCCTTGGCTCTCTTTGCCCCTCTCTCTGCCATCTAAACTCCCGGGGCGGGGGGGAGAGGCAGGGAATCCTCCTCACCACCACTGTCACCAGGAAACTGGGCATAAAAGAGTTGGAATCCTTCATTCCCGACGGGCTCGTGCCCTGCCCTGGGTTTTCTGGCGACTCTGCACAACAATAACTTAAGGCAGGACGAGATGTCAAAAGTGCTTTTCTAATGCAATATTAAAGGCGAGTTTGGTTTTTTTTTTCTTTTTTTTTTTTTTTGACGTGGCATGTCTTGAAATAAACATCAATGATATGTGACAGAGGATCATTCTTTCTTTCAAAAGGAGCTCTCTGGGGGAAGGAAACCCGGCTGCTTTTCCTGCTCTTGGCCTGTGCAGAAACGCTTCACATCCCGCTGCTTCTCCCTCTGCTTCCTCCTCCTTCGGTTCCTCACGCAGCTTCTCCTGCTCCTCATCTGCCCCTTTCCCACAAGCTCATCCCTTTGTTTTCTTGCTTCTGGTAGAGCCTGTGCTTCCCGCAGTCCCAGCTTTAAGCACTGGATTTGCAAGGAGCTGCTCAGCCCCAGGAGAGCAGGATTGTCCCCGACTGCCCTCAGAACGCAGGTCTGGATGGAGAGCAGCATTCCCACAACTCCAGGGGGCTGCAGGGACACGGATGAGGCCCTGGTTTGGCTCCCTGGGGCTGCTCAGGTGTCTTTGCTCCTAGTCCGTGCTTAACGTGACCACCATCCCGTCCCAAGCCTGCTTTTCCAGGGAAGAGACACTCCCAGAGCGGTGGGAGTGGACCCAACATGGTCTTTATATTTTATTTCTTTTTTTTTTTTGCACCGTCCAGTTTTAGCTTTTCGTTTTCTTTTGCCTCCATGGGTTTTCATTTTCCTTTGCTCCTCGGGAACCATGGGAACAGACCTTTTCAATGCTGATTTCTGGGTGGTTTTGGAGTGAAGGTCTCAGCTCTGTTTCTCTCCTCCCCGCTCCGCCCCGCTTGTTGTACAGTCCCACCTCGCAGCTGTTCCATGCCTCACCTTTTGTCTTGATAAAAGTAGTTGAAGAAATTGTGTAAAGGGGAGGGGAGGGGGGGAAACAAAACAACAACAACAAAAAAGTTCCTTTTCTTCATGTCGGAATGTCACTGGTACCTCAGCTCTGTTTGATAATAACGATGACGACAAGAGAACGAATCCGTAGCGCTTGAACTAAATAAATACCTGTCTCATTGGAAAGCTCTGGCTCTCTTCTCTCCATCCTGACGCAGGTGGGAGGTGCGGCTCCTGGTCTGGGGGGCTTGGAATGCTGCAGGAATTTGTTTTGGCAGGGAGGGGCGTTGTTATTTTTCCTAGGGAAGGTGGTGGAGTTGTGGCGTTTGCGATTTTCCAGCTGGGCCTTTCTGGGTCTTTCCCGCTCTTGACATCCAGCTGTTCCCTCCGTTCCCTTTCCAAGGGCTTCAGCTTCCCTGGGACAAACCCCACCTTCCTTGAGGGGGATCCTCCTAAAGCCTTGGAGAGATGGGCAGGCGAGGGCTGCGGGGCTGGGGAGGTGAGTACCAGTGGCGGATGCTCTTGGATGAGTTATCCTTGTCTTTCCTCCTTGAGACAATCATGGAATCATCAGATGGTTGGCTTGGAAGGGACCTTAAAATGAGTTCCACCCAGCTGCCGTGGGCAGGGGCACCTTCCACTAGACTGCATTGCTCCAAGCCCTGTCCAGCCTGGCCTTGGACACTGCCAGGGGCTGTCACCTCAGCCACTTTGCCAGCCCTAAAGGGGATTAAACTGCAGAGCGACAGGGAAGGGCATCCACCAGCTCCAGGGGGTTCTGATCCTCATGGGTAGCTCGTGCTCCAAATTCCAAGAGGGAGTGGGGGGTGCTCCTGGCTCAGCCCCGATTTTTCCAGGCTGGAGGATCCCCAGCATCCTCCTGGCAGCGCCTGCAGAGCTGCAGCAGCAGCACCAGCCGCCATCCTCTGGCTGCAGCTGTGCTTCCAGCGCCGGAATCCTTCTCCCTGCCTGCTGCAGCAGCAGCTTTTTCCATGCTGGGCATGTCCCAGCTCCCAGGGAAGATGNAGGGGTGTTGTTATTTTTCCTAGGGAAGGTGGTGGAGTTGTGGCGTTTGCGATTTTCCAGCTGGGCCTTTCTGGGTCTTTCCCGCTCTTGACATCCAGCTGTTCCCTCCGTTCCCTTTCCAAGGGCTTCAGCTTCCCTGGGACAAACCCCACCTTCCTTGAGGGGGATCCTCCTAAAGCCTTGGAGAGATGGGCAGGCGAGGGCTGCGGGGCTGGGGAGGTGAGTACCAGTGGCGGATGCTCTTGGATGAGTTATCCTTGTCTTTCCTCCTTGAGACAATCATGGAATCATCAGATGGTTGGCTTGGAAGGGACCTTAAAATGAGTTCCACCCAGCTGCTGTGGGCAGGGGCACCTTCCACTAGACTGCATTGCTCCAAGCCCTGTCCAGCCTGGCCTTGGACACTGCCAGGGGCTGTCACCTCAGCCACTTTGCCAGCCCTAAAGGGGATTAAACTGCAGAGCGACAGGGAAGGGCATCCACCAGCTCCAGGGGGTTCTGATCCTCATGGGTAGCTCGTGCTCCAAATTCCAAGAGGGAGTGGGGGGTGCTCCTGGCTCAGCCCCGATTTTTCCAGGCTGGAGGATCCCCAGCATCCTCCTGGCAGCACCTGCAGAGCTGCAGCAGCAGCACCAGCTGCCATCCTCTGGCTGCAGCTGTGCTTCCAGCGCCGGAATCCTTCTCCCTGCCTGCTGCAGCAGCAGCTTTTTCCATGCTGGGCATGTCCCAGCTCCCAGGGAAGATGAATGGGCTGGGCAGGCTGCGGCAGGGGCTGCGGGTGCAAGGGAAGGGAAGGGAAGGTTTGGGAAGGGAAGGTTTGGGAAGGTTTGGGAAGGTTTGGGAAGGTTTGGGAAGGTTTGGGAAGGGAAGGGAAGGGAAGGGAAGGGAAGGGAAGGGGCTGCCTACAACACCCGCACCTCTCCTTCCCATCTGCATCACCTCCTCCTCCTCCTCCTCTGCTGCTCTCCCTCAGCCGGCATTTCCAGGCTCGCTGGGCTTGGATTTTCACCAATTTAATTGGAGCTGGGGGATGATGTTGCCCCGCAGCTCTGCCCTGCTGGGTTTGGAGGGAGGGCTGCTGCTCCCAAATCGAATTTTCCAGGCTTGCCACCTGTTTTCCAAGGCTTGGGATGTAAATTAGAGGCATTTTGAAAGCTCGGCTGTGGCCACCCGGAGTGTGTGTTTTGAACGGGGATTGTGTTAATTGTGATTAAAGTCACCGCTAATTAAAGCACTGAAGTGTCTCCCACAGCCAGGGGGTCCATGGAGACAGGGAGGGGAAGGGCAGAAATGGGATGTCTGGATGCTGGTGGTTTGGCACTGGCCTTTCCCATGTTTATCCAAGCTTGGGAAGAAAAGGAAGAGGAAATTTCAGTGTGGAATTTGAGCTCAGAGCGGGGGGGGAAATTTGGGGGTTGATTTCCTGAGCCGCTGGATTTCCAGGGTTTGAGTCAGTGAGGGTCACATGGCCCCCAGCAGATTTCTCTGCTGTGGGATATGGTGGGATTCATCTTTCCAGGAGGGTTTGGGCATTAGTGGCTTATGCCTGGCCCTTCCTGTGGATCCCACAATCCTCATTCCCAAGGGATTTTTTTGACTTCTGAACATTGCTCGATGTTTTGAGCTTCAGCAGCTCTCCCTGCTGGGCGAGAGGAGTCGTGTGAGTGTGGATTCGGTTTGGGAATGGGGCAGGGAATCCCTAACCCCTCTTCCTCAGCGTTTCCTGTCCCTCTGATCCTGCACAGCGTCGGCACAGAGAGCTCCTGAGTGGAGCAGATCCCAAGCAGAGCAGGTGGTTTTGTGGACTGGGGGGCTTTTGTTTCTGCCTCCAGAATTCTTTTTAACATATTTAATTGCTCCTTCGTTCAGCTTCCAAGTGCAGGGCCTGGCTGGCATCGGCTCTTCCCAGCGGCCGTGTGAAGACCTCGGGAATTGCTGCTGGAAGCTCACGCTGGTCCATCACTGCCCTTCCCAGTGGCATTTCCTGGATTGCTCCATGTCCCTGGGTCTTTGAGAGACCAGCAAGGCAGGAGAGAAGCAGGACCAGCCTTGGGATGTTCAGGTACCTGAGGGATGGGGAGTCTGGGAGTGTGAAGCTGGGAAAGGGAGTTTCCACAGCAGCTGGACATGTCAGGGGAAGGAGGGAGGATTTCCAGGTCATGCTGCTCTTGGTGAAAAATTCCCAGATATGTATTTCCATCTCCAGGTGTTTCTCACCTCTGTGGGGAGGTGACGGTGGCTGGGACACAGGGGGGAGTGCAGGGCTGGATCCTTCTCCTCTCCAGCCCTTGGGAGCTGGGGTTTGTGCCGGGATTCACACAGGGATGGAGGGGCCATGGGAGAAAGCCTGAATCCCTGGCTCAGGAGCTGGGAGCCAGGCTTGGCCCCTGCTCTGCCAATGGAATGGAACCTGGGAATGCTGTTCAGGCACCTGGAGCCCCTAAAACGGGGCTGGCACTGCCTGTCCCTGCACTGCTCCTGTGAGGAGCCTTCCCACACCCCTCAGAGCTCCCCGTTGGAAAAGGCAGGAGATGTAGGGGGGCAGGAGAGCTGGTGACGTCGCAGCACAGCTCTCCATGGGGACAGAACCCTTCCCACCCTCTGGAGGAGGCCCTGGCTGAGCAGCCCCTCCCTCACCACAGGCCAGAGCTCATTTTTCACTGCCTTTATTAGACCAGACTTTTGTTGTGGGGTGTTTTTTTTTTTTCCTTTTCCGGGAGCGGATGCGCAGCAGGAGTGAGGTGGGGAGGCAGGAGAGGATGGGGACGGTGTGTGGTGATATCCTGATCCCTGCTGGGCACAGGCATGAACTGATCCAGGGCTTCAGGGGCAGAGCAGGCTGGGTGCTGCTGTCACGGGTGACTTTCATCCAGTTCTGGGTTTGGTTTGTAATTCCTACACTTGTTTAATGTCAATCCCGTGTCCAGGATAAAATCTTGGCTCTAAGGTGATGCTCAGCAGCTGCTCCTCTCCCCCTCCCTTTGCCATCTCCCTGTGCTTCCCAAAAACCCCCAGGAGCTGCTGCTTGTCTCCCGGCCTGACCATGTGTCCTCCCTCCGTCCCAAATCCCTGCTGTGGAGATCCCAGCTTGGCTTCCAGGAAGGATCCCTGGGCCCCATGGAGAGCTGCCCTTCTCCCTCTCCCAAAAATCGGGGTGGAACTCAGGATGCTGGGTGTCCCTCCCACTTGGCTGGATATTCCTGTGGCTCCTCCCAGCCCAATTCCCAGTCGTTTGACTCCCAATTCCTGGGGGGGGGTTGCACAATTTCTCCAGCTCAGCCGGGCCCCAGGGCACCAGTGTGAGGCTGGGAGGGGATGGAAATCCTGCAAAGGTTTCCATCCTCCTTAATCTTTCACCTGTCTCTTGAGCATCCCCCTGGCTGCCCCTTGTGTCACCTCCTGCTCCAGTGCCGGAGCCTCTCCCCGGAAAAGCCCCTAAAAAGCCTCCTCAGTGTGGGGTGCACCCAGCCCAAAAAAATCCAGCCGCTTCCCCGCAGATTAACTCCCCCTTACTCCCAAACCCAGGCACTTCTGGAGCCAGCTCCCTGTGGACATTCGGGGTGGGGAACTGCACCCCCACTCTGCCGACAGCCTGGCAGCTCCCAGGCCCTGTCCCGATGGGAATCGGATGCTGTGGAGTTCTGGGGTGGGTGTGGGGGGGGTCTCTGAAGCACGAGGGGGTTATTTAATGCAGAAGCCGGGGCTGGCAGGAGGGTGGGGGGCGGTCTGTGTCCCCAGGGTTTGGGGGGGGGCTGAAGGGGGGGGATTTCCAAGCCAGGGGTGAGTTAAACTGGGCAGGTGAGGCAAAGGGGGGGCCGTGTCCCAGCTCGAGGTCGGGGGGAGGCCCTAAAACCAGCAGGGCATCCACATGAAGGAGCCCAGGGCGGCGCCGGTGGCGGCTCCCGCCAGCAGCCCCAGCGCCATCTGGTCCCCGGACACGCGGTACGGATCCTCCCGCACAATGACGTGGGTCACCCCGGGAGCTGCGAGGGGACAAACACGGGCCGAGTGAGCCAGGGTGACACCCGAGCCCCCCCGGCCCCACCCCAGTGCCACCCACCTCCGTACTGGTGGCCGTAGTGGCCCGAGCTGATGTAGGCGGTCTGGTGCGAGTCCAGCGGCACCGTCTGGTAATAGTCGTCGTCGTAGGGGTCGTACACATGCACCTGGGGGTGGCAGGGGGGGGTCAGGCTGGGGCATCTCGGTGGGGCTGTGCCTCGGGGTGCCCTGAGGTGCTGGAGGGGGGATCTGAAGGGCTGGGGGAGGTTGAGCTTGAGGTCCATTGCTCGGGTTACCCTGGGTCTGCTGTGTGTCATGTTGACCCTGGTGTCATCTCAACTCTGTCCCCTTTCCCTTAAGGGTCTCCCCATCACCTTACCTGTGCCCTTGTCACCTCAAATCTGCCCCCATTCCCCTTAACAATGTCCCTGTCACATTCAACGTCCCTGTCACCTTACCCGTGCCTCTGTCACCTTAACTTTGCTCCCAGTCCCCTTAACTGTGTCCCACCACCTCAGCTCTGCCCCCATCTCCCTTCATGGTGTCCCTGTCACCTCAGCTCTGCCCCTGTCACCCCCCCACCACTGCACAGGGTGCCCTTGTCTCTGTCGCTTTCACACTTTCATCCCTGTGGATCCAGGGACATCATTCCCTGTGCCCTGAGGGTGTGTGGTGGGTCTTGGGGAGCCCCCCCAAGCTTGGTAATCCCCCCCTCCCCATGCCCCAGTCCTGAATCCCACGCTGGGATGGTGCCCTGCTCCGGGGGGGGGTGAATCCTCACCGGGGTGGATTTAGCCTCCAGCACAGCCATCTTCCAAGCTCTGCAAACAAAACACAGGCACTTGGATTCCAGGGAATTGTCCCCTTTCCTCCGCCCCCAGGGACCTGGATGTGGCTGTGGGGACTAATCCCTAAATCCCTGTTAACCAGGTGGGAACAGGAAAGTGCTGGGGGTACCTGACACCTCAGGGATGGGCACAGGGCAAGCCCTGGCTGAAACCAGGGCAGGCAGGAGAATTACACCTAAATTTTGGGTGGAAAAGCAGGTAATAGATGAATTTCCATCCAGCTGGAGTCAGGCTCAGTTGGCCAAGCTCAGCTTGGCCACAGCTCCATGTTTCCCTCCCTTCAGCTGAAGGTTTCCCACTTGCAAGTTTTTACGATTTTTGAAACTTTTTATTAAAAAAATCCTGTTTTTATAAAAAATAATTTCTTAACTTAATTTCCAATTTCTTTTAGAAATAAGTAGAAGGTGCTAATAGTGGGGGTTTGCCTAAAGCCACTGAGGACTTCACACTCACACTGTTTATCACCAGGTACCGATGAAAACCCTCCTCCACTGATCCTCAGTCGGGCCAAGAGGGGATTCCTCGTCCCCGAGGCAAACCCACCCCACAGGAGCTTAAAAGCAGCTGCTTTTGGCTCTGGATTATCTGACAGGAAACCCAGATCTGCCTTTCACCCAGTGAGCAGGTCTGAGAGAACAGGGGCCGTGGGAGGGGGTTTAGCAGGGGTGGGATGTGTTGGGAGCAGGACAGGGCTCTTCCCAGGCTCAGCTCCTCGGGAGGGGTTGCAGCTTACACGGCGTCGTCCTGGCTCTCGGCGCACAACGTGGTCTTGGAGCCGTCGCGCAGCACCACGGTCAGCAGGCAGTCCCGGCTCTTCCCCTCGGGAGGCTGCACGTCTGGGAATGCGAGGGGCAGGATCCAGCCTCAGCCAAGACCCCCCCCCAAATCCCCCTCGGCACAGGAGCCGAGGGGATGCAGCGTTAAAGCAGCTGCGCTTTGGGTTTAATCTGGGCTCCGACAGCATCTTGGAGGTTAAAAGCCAAGATGAGGCACGAGGCAGTGGGCAGAAACCTCCACCCCCGCGGCAGAAAGAACGTGGAGAGGGACAAAACCGCCAAAAATCTGCCTGTGTGCAAAATGCTGCTGTGAACTTGCCAGAGTGCCCCCAAATTTTGTGGGAACAGGAGCCGCTCGTCGCTGGAGTGGGATGGGATCGTCAGCTCAAGCAGGAACAAAACCTTAAAGCCGTAAGGATCATGGGCCTTCCCCGTTCTCCGGGCTTGGCAGGACCCTCTGGTGAGCACAAAGCCTTTGGGACTGTGCTCCCACCGCAGCCTCCAGCCCCAGAAAGGAGCTTTGTGTGGCGGCCGTGGGCTGCCGGGGCCCAGCCAAGCCGGGCTTTGTTCTCCTTGTTTGTGCGAGACGGCGATGGATGAGTCAGGAACGTGGGATCGTGTTTGCAACAGGCACAAACCAGGAGGAGAGTTCCTCCTTCCTTCCTTCCCCGTGGAAAAGCAATGGGAGGAAAGATGCAACGCGCATCTCCTCCGGGGACGGTTTGGGAAAGGAGTGAATGAGGCAGCCTGGGTTATTTTGGGGGCGTCCTGGAGGGGCACAGGCAGAGCTAAAAGGGTACCAGGCACACGGAGAGCCCTGGGATGGGGTTGGGAACGCAGGGCTGGGCTCACCTCTGCACTCCCGGCCGATCCTGACGTCCCGGCAGCTGTACTTGATGTGGATCCGGCCGTCCATGTCCCGCTGCGTCTCGTCGTGGTAGTAAACCAAGCTGCCATCCAGGTAGAGCACGAACCAGTTCCTCTTCCAGCGGCGCAGGATGGAGCCTGGTGGGACAGGGAGGAGGTGAAGGATCCCAGGGAGCCCACTGGGATGCAACCAATGTGCTCATGAAGCCATACCCCAGACTTCCAGCTGGATCCCTCCACCTCCTGCGAGAGCCGCTGGACACTGGAATGAGTGTCCAGGACAGCGTGCCCAGGTGGCTTTAAACGTAAAGAGGCTGCCAAGAAAGCCATCAGGGCACCTCGGTGCTGCCCGGGAAGGGATCCAGCCCCGGACACGGAGCTGTATGTCTGTTTTCATGGCAGGCTCTCCCCGCTTACGTAAATCCACAAGCTCCTCATCCCCGTGGATTAACTGCCCAGCTCGGGGCTCCCTCTGTCCCCCCACTCCCCGCCTCTTCCCAGCACCTCTCTGGGCGGGTTACTTTGCGGGGGGAGACTCCAACCTGGAAAGCTGAAGGGTCGCACTTACTCTGCCGCCAAAGCCAACCGCTCTTCACCAGTGCCATGGCTGCCGCAGGGGGTTCCGGATCTGCTGGCACGGGGGACAGAATGGGGTTAAAACAGCAGCTCCTGCCTCTTCCCTCGGCTCTCACCCCCGTGCAGTGGGATGGGGATTCACCCTTGTTGCTCCCTGTTTTTTTTTGGGGGGGATGAGCTCAGCGCACGGGTTAATCGGGGTTAGGCGGACGCGGGATTTCGTCATGTGGGAAACGTCGTGAAGGCAGGGAGGAGGAACTCCAGCCACCTTCCTTTCTGCCTCTAATCTCATTGGGATTTAGGGATTATCGTCCCGTGGAGGTAAATGGAGAAATCCAGGCCGTGTATGAAAACAGGCAGTGGCTCCCCACGGCCCCAGTAACTTTCCACGGTGAACGACACCTACACTTGTTTGTTTTCCCTGCCTGGATGGAAATCAGTCCTTAATGAGGCCATGAAGTCATCGCTCCCCAGGTCCCCAGGCAGAGCCAACACCCCAGGGACAGGCAGGGGCGCTTCCCTGGCCACAGCCCCCCCCCCATCCACGCAATGGGAATGCCAGTGTGGGATGGGAACTCGGCACCCCGGGGGGGTCTCCAGGACTGCCGGGGGCACAGCGAGTCACAGGGTCACCCAGTGCCTGAATCCCGGAGGATCCACGTCCCCGTGGAGTTCGCAGCCCTGGTACCATCACCCCTCCCTGCCCCACAGCCGGGGAAATCACAGCCCGTGGATCCCTCCAGCCCCCCCAGGTGCCCCCATCCCTTCGCCTCCCTCATCCCGCTCTCCCCGCAGCCCCTTGGTAACCACATCCCACATCCCCTGGCACCTTTTCCCGCGGCACCCGCATTTCACATCCCTCAGTCCCGGCATCCCCTGGCACTCACTGCCCCAGTATCCCCCTCCCTGGTGCTTCCCCCCCCTCTCTATCCCCGTTCCCGGTCCCCCCGCGCATCCCTCACCGGGCGGAGGCGGCGGGTCCGCGCTGCGGGATGCGATGGGCTGGGATGCGATGGGATGGGATGCGATGGGCTCCCGCCGCCCGGCCCTTCCCGCCCGCGCGGATCGCCGGGAGCTGTAGTCCAGGAGCAGCATCCCAAATGCCGGCTTCCCGGCGCTTTATCCCGCAAAAGATCCGGGATCCGATCCCCGCTTCCCTCCCTTCCTCTGGGCATGGAGCACAGCCAGGAGGGTGGGCGCCCTTCCGAGGGGGCTCAGCCCGAAGGGGAGCCCCAAAGCCCTGGAGGTGGGGGGTGCCCGGGCGGCTCCTGCCCCGCACGGAGCTGGGCATCGGCACGGGAGATGCAGGTTTGGGAATTGCGGATTTGGGAGCAGCGGGGAGAACACGAGGTTGGGTTATCCGGGGAAGCCCAGAGCCAAGAACAGCCCGATTCCTCTGATCCTCTTCTTCCCCAGCTCAGCATGGAGTGGCTGTGTGTTTTATCCTTGTCCCTGTCCACAAGCAGGGCATTCCCCAGAGCAGGCAGGAGTTCTGTGGGGACAGGGAACCTGTGGACAGGTTTTTTGTCGGGACAAGCCCGTGGCGGGATCCCAAAGTCTCTCCCTGAGCTGCTCAGGGAAGGAAACGGCACAACGCCGACAGCTCCACTCAGTGCTGGGAACAGCCAGCTCAGGGATAACTCAGTGGAATTCCCAGCGTGCAGCTCCAAACACAAGTCAAGCCCAGGCTGTTATTTACGATGTTTATTAAGCACACGGCAGCCCTTAATTTATACAGATTAAAAAAAAAAAAAAAATCCTATTCCAGCAGGTTTTCCGATGTAAAGCCCTTTCCCCTCCCCTCTTCCCAGCACCAGCTTTACTGTGGCAAACAGCAGAAGGAATTAAATTAATCCAGCAGCACTGATTGATCCCAAAGGACCATAGGAATCACCCCATTAGCCAAGGCAGCTTTTAATGTGCCCCTCTTCGCTGGTTGTTGGGCTGCAAAACATCCTGGTGGTGCTGACTTCTTCCAAAATCATGAAATCACTTGGAAATTGGGCTGGGCCAGCACTTTGCCCTGCAACAAAAAGTTCCTTAGGAAGGGATTTGGGCTGAAATTTGAATTTACCCTGGGTCATCCACAGGCATCAAAGAGCTTTTCCACCGTTTTTCCTCGTGGTGTGAGATATGGGGGGGGCTTGGCTTATTCATTTTTGTAATGTGGTGTAAACTGTGGTGGGTTTATTTATTTATTTATTTATTTTTTAGTATCAAATGTGATAGATTTGGGGCACTCAGGGTGGAAACAGCGATCCCAAGAGCCTGGAGGTTATTTCCAGCCGGTGGTGGAAGAAGGGAGAGGCTGCCCTGGGGAAATTCAACCTGCCCCTCGCTCAGGAGAGCCAAATCCTGGTTTCCCCCCCGCCCCCCCCTCCCGATTTCCCACAGCAGTTGGGTGCCGTTTAATAAAAGAGATGACTTTTGGTAACTCCAGTTTGTCTTTGCTCCAGCTGGGCTCTGCCTGGTGGAGATCTCCGGGGTTTTGGGTAGGAACCGATGGAATTCTGGAACTCTTCCCACGTCCCAGGAATCGGGTGTCTCACGGGGGGGGATTCTCCTGCTGCTGCGGGGACAGAAGCTCTGGGATCTCAGGACCAAACCTGACTCTCATTCCCACATTCCTGCAGCTGGGACAGGTCGAAACCTCCTCCCAGAATCCTGCGGGGAGACCCCTCTGTTCCTGAGCTCATCCCACCGCTGTGGGAAAGTCCCCAAGGAGAAACGATCCCTCTGGGGAACCTCAGCCCTAGCCCACCCTATCCCAGTGCCACCCCATCCCACCCCGCAGTGCCCAGGGCTTGGCAAACACGTCCTTGTCACCCCCGTCCCCATTCCCTGGTTGCCCAGGGGGGGATGTTCCACAGCCACTGTTCGGGGAGCAACATCCACACAAGTGTTG
>WEKX01008925.1:66339-94863 GCA_013390025.1 Pitta sordida
CCCCTTCTCTCCTGTTTGGTTATTTTTGGGTGGGGGGGTGTGTGTGTCAAAACGCGCTTTGAAAGGGTTAAAAAGGTGTTTTGTAAACGGTTAAAAGCGGTGGGAAGGTCGGGCAGGGAGGGGGAATGTCGCGCAGCATCCCGAGGAATGAAGGCAGGGAGAGCCGGGCTGGAAAATCCCACATTCATATCCCTGGAAAATACCACATTCCGCTTGTTTTTGTGAAAATGCGCGCTGGTTGCTTGGGTTTTCAAAAGGTTTCCTGCGTGTGTGGGGCTGATGGTTGCTTGAATCCTCTGTTGCTGGCGTTGTGGGTTGCAGGTCTGTCTGTGTTGTGAATAAATGCCAAAAAAAACAAAACAAAAAAAAAAAAAGGTGCTTTTTCAGGGCTTTATGAGAGGCTGGAAGTATGGAAATTAAATAAATGTTCATGAGCAAAAAGAGGGGGGTTGGACCAGGTTGGGTTTTGGGGGGACACTTCCCCCCCCCCCATCGTGATGAGCTTTCAGGTTATGGTTTTATGTTTCCATGGGCTGAATTTATTCATTTATTTCATGCTGAATATTGTCTAACGTGGAAAAACCAGCAGGTTGAGGGTTGGGTTTTTTATTCCCCCTCTCCTGGACAAAGGCATGTTGTACCGAGCTGAAAGAAACCCCAGGTGATTCTATTTCTGCCTTCATGAAAATATGATTTAAGGTGCAGTGGTTTGTTTCTTCTCCCTGTTAAACGGCGATGGAGGAAAAGCTCTTTTTTTTTGTGTGTGTGTGGGGGGGTTGGTTTTTTTTTTAAGGAATGTGGATGATGGAATCATTTTTAGGGAAACGTTTTGCTGGACTTGATTGCAGCAACTGCGTTATTCCATAAAGATGTGAGCTGTGAAGGGGTTGTTGATTAGGACTCAAATTGAGGAGGGATGTCGAGCAACGTAAAGAAAAAAGGAAATTAGTCCTGGTGGGCCAAATGCTTGTTTTCCTTTTTTTCCTTTTTTTTTTTTTAATTTCTTTCTGATTCTGAATTTTAACTGTTTCATGGATTCTCTCACCTTAACGTTTGAGTCTGCTAAAAAAAAAAACCCAACCCATAAATGCTCTGCATATTTATTCCTGTGAGGTGAATATAGTTATTAAAAGGACTGATATAAGTCAGCAATGTGTATTTTGGGTGAAATGTGTGTTAAATCTGACTGACACTTGTTCTGGAAATGACAGATCCCAACTTAGCTAGTTAGGCATTCCAACTTTTGGCTTCCCAGAGCAGACGTTGATGTTTTTCAGGAGGAATCTTTCCCCAGATCATGCGCTTTCAGTGGCCTTTATTTCAGGGAATGTGGGCTAAGTGTTGCAGATTTTGGGGTGTATTGATGAAAATTGCTGGCGGGTAAGAAAGACACACTTTTTGGGAGAGGTGGATCCATCTCCATCCTCCCGTGGAACAAAAGGATCAAAGTGTGTGACGTGAAGGGGGTTTGGGATTTGCTCCTTGGAATGAGGAACCCAAATCGTCCTTATTGCATCAAAATTGGTGCGGAGATCCTTTTGGATCACCTGTCAAACTCCCTGCCGGGTCTGCATTGCAGCAGGTGATTTTTAAAACCCTGAATCTGGAACCCACCCCATGGATAACGGGGAAAACCAGGAAAAAAGGGAATGCTGCTCTTGGTGCTCCTGAGTGGCAACACCTGGGAGCAGGAGCGCTGCAAAAGGCCTTGGGTGCCACCACTGAAAGCCTAATTAAAGCCATAATTAAGTTGAGCCTGATGTGGATTATCCAATGTGCTGGAAGAGCTGGGAGGTGCCCGGGAAAGGTGTGTTGGATCCAGGGTTTGGGAGGTTCTCAAGGCACTGGCGCCTTTTCAGGGAAGTGGGACATTCACTGCTGGGTCACCAAGTCCCAGGAAACCTCTGGCACAGGCGCTGGATCCAGAGGCGTTCCAGACCTTTCTCCTCCGGTGATCTGGGCTCTCCAGGAGCTGATTCCCAGGAGGGAGCCAGGAGTTGGATACCCTCCTTTGACCATCGGCACCTTCCCCCCGATTGTCTCTGCAGAGGCCCCTGGTTTCCCTTTCCGCAGCACAAGTGCTCCCTGTACTTTCTGTTTCCTCTGCAATCCATGAATTCTCCCCGCCATTCCTGGATTAGCTCCCCCCGGTGCCTCTGTCGGGATCTTTCTCATCGACTGGGCTCAGTTTTGCTCCTTAGAATCCAGAAGTTCTCGTGTTCGGTCCCTGGAAATGTTTGATCTGCAACGACCAAATGAGAAGAGAATTCCTGTGTTGCTCCGGAGGATCCTTCTTCCAAAATACTCCGCCAGGTTTTTGGTTTTTTTCCCCGGATTCCAAACACCACTGGGTTGGTCCCATGGGGTGTTACTGGATTTCAGCGCCCAAGTGAAGCTGTTTCATTGATTGTGGATCAAATCCAACCTGGCCTTGGACACTTCCAGGGATCCAGGGGCAGCCACAGCTTCTCTGGGAAACCCATGCCAGGGCCTCCCCACCCTCACAGGGAAGGATTCCTTCCCAAGGAAATTTGTTTTAAACTGATTTTTTTGGAGAAACTGAGCATGATGTGCCTTTTGAGGTATATCCAGGACTTGCAGATCTTCTGGAATTTATGGAAGCCCTTTATTTTTCACAGAGCCATGAGCTTCTCTTGAGGCTGAAAGGTGGAAAAACGAGAATTCAGAGCAGGAAAAAAGGGGTTTATTGTAGCTCCCAGACCTTCCCAATAGGGAGATTAATGCTGGAGTGTGTTTGGAGGCTGATCATTTTTGCCTCCCTTGTCTCAGCAAGGCTTAGAGATTTGGGAGGATTATTGGAGACTAGCTTAGAGTATTTTAAGAGAGGAAAAAGTACTAAACTGGCAAAAAAATAATACTGAGTGCCATCATGCCTGCGAGGCATGTCTAATTCCTTGATAAAATGGATAAGGATTGCAGACTGCAGCACAAGTTCAAGTAGACCAGAACGGGGCTTCTCCTTCTAATTTGCTGTGGAACTTAATAAGAAAAGATCTTTTTTGGTGTCAGGCTCTGCCACGAATTAAAGCTCAGAGGGTTTGGGTTGCTGCTTCCTTTGCTGTTAGATACCGGCTCCCTGAATGGGATAATAATGGGTGGGGTTTAGCATTTTTGGTGTCGGAAATACATCCTGAAGATGAGTGAGAAGTTCTCAGCAAGGTCATTTTTTTCCCCCTCATATTTTCCCTGAGAAGCTGTGGCTGCCCCATCCCTGGCAGTGTCCAAGGGCAGGTTGGAGCAGCCTGGGACAGTGGGAGGTGTCCCTGCCCATGGCAGGCGGTGGCACTGGATGGGCTTTAAGGTCCTTTCCAAGCCAAACCCATCTGGGATTTGCTGCTGATTCTCCACCTGCCTAACACCCCCCTGGTCTTTATTGAGCTTCCAGCCCGTTTTGGTTTGACACAGTTTGATCCTGACTCATCCATTTACTGCTTTACCCTGTAATTGCTTTTAGGGAAATTGTTAAATAATTTTTTCCAGTGTCTTCCCATTGATTGTGAGGGGAGTTAAATCCCTGATTTGCTTCAGAAGCTTTTCCAAGCCCCGCTCTGGAGCTGGTTTCCTATTTGATCCCAAAAGCACTTTGAAACTTTGTGAGTGAGTACAAGTGGATCATCTATATGCAAATTCCTTAATTTTTCCTCTGTATTTGTGGAAAATCAGCATCTCAAGTGATGCCTATTTTCATTACAGTTGGACTCGATATCTTGAAGGTCTTTACCATCCTAAATGAGCCTGTGATTACGTTGGTATTTCATTAAGGTGAAAATTAAAAAGTACGAACGTCATGCAAAAATCAATTATTGAAATCAAGCCTTTCTGCAATCCTGATTGAATTACTGGGATATTTTTAAGTGGGAGTCAGTCTGTCCTTTTTCTCTGCCGTCACAGCTTCCAGTCCAGCGACTCCTGCAGCTCTGCTGGAACGAGGCCCAGAGCAGTGCTTGGTGGCAGAGACTGGGAATTTCTGGGGTTTTGGGAGACTCATCTCCCGTAATTCCCTGCTGCAGGAGAGGTTCTGTGTCCTCTGTAATCCCACATTGTGGGATTTGGTTTTTAGGGATGTTTTTTAGGGATTTTTTTTTTTTTAGGGATGGGTCGCAGCCATCGCCTCCCTTTCCTATCTGAACACGGTGGATTTTCGAGTCCAGTCACACGCTCCTTTCTTTCCTGCCGCTGCCGCTCAGGATTTCATTTGCTCCTGCTCGTTATCCAGGCCCCGCGTATAGAACGGAAAATTCATTTTCCTTATGGATGCTCTTGCCTGACTTTGAACCTCATTTCCCCCTCGGAGTGTCCTTCTCCCTCTCCTGGATGCATCAGCAGTTTCGTCTGGGAAGGTGTCTCATTAGTTGGAAAGGTGCTGGCTCTGCACTTCCCTGCATTATCATTCCATCGCTCAAATCCCAATATTCTCCCACCTCTCCTTCAGCCCTGGGCGGTCCCACGACCTTTTCTTTTTGGGCCTTGTCTTTAATTTGGTGCCAGGTCGATGTTTCAGCTCGGGGATCCGTGGATGTGCAGGGAGGCTGTGGATGGAGCGCTGGCACTCTGAGGCGCTTCCTTAGGAGCAGCTTCCTGCCTCTTTGAGAGGCAGCTCCTCCAGCTTTCTCTTGGCACCCTCCATCCTGTGGGAAGACAAAAGCCTGGCATGGCACAGTGCAGAGAGTGCCAAGCCTCGCCTTATGCTTTCCTCCCGAGCTCTTTTCCAGGATCCCTGGAATCTCTTTTCATCTGCTCGGTTCCGGCTGACGCCGTCGCCGCTCCCGGAGCGCCCAGGTCCTTCTTTTGGCCAGTGGCAAGAGGAAATCCACGGCGGCCAGGTGTTTCTTGGAGGGGGATCCCTGCTGATCCCCGAAGCAGAGGCTGGAGGAAGCAGCAGGAGCCCATTTTGCTCCACGTTCCAAGGTCGTTTTTTTCCCTGCCGGCGCTAAGGACACGCACAGGGTTTTTCTGTGCCTTCCACCAGGGTGTTTCTCTGGATGACCTTGACTTCCTCCTGCTTTCCCCGATGCTCTTGACTGGACTGTGTGGGTTTCTCTCCGTCCCCTGCAGTTCCTGCATTTCCCCCTTCTCCCACTGCAGGGCCTGACGAGTGTTCGTGCTCAGCCCTTGGGAAGCCTTTTGCCCTCGCGTCTGTCCGGGGTTGATTTTACCCGTCTCAGCCAAATTCCTTGGAGCAGAGTTGTCTCCAGAGGACATTTTTGGGGATGAATTCATCATCCGGTTCAAGATTGTACTTAGATGGCTGGTACTTCCCAAATTAAAGGAATGAAACATTGGAATATGCCACAGTGGCAACTCCCCCCCTTTCTCTGGCACGTGAAGGTTGTTTTGTCTCTGTTCTTTGGGTTCCTTCGTGTGTCCTGCATGGAATTTCTCTTTCATACAGATTTTGGAGCGGCACCAAATTATTCCTGCCACATGGAAATGCCATTGAGTAAAGAAGGAGCAGGAAAAAAATCCGGATATTCAATTTACCCGAGATGCTCTCTCAGGAAGATGCTTTGCTGGAGATCAGCACTCCCTGCAAATCTTTTTCTGTTGAACTAATTTAATGGGAGTCTCCATTTGAAGGTTATTGGGGAGTATCCAGAGTCTATTCCTGGTAGGGAGGGCGGAAATCTGTTTGAATTGGAGCAGTTTTCTGGGAGTCGTGTTTCCTGCCAGGGTGGCAGCAGTGGCAATGAGGTTATAAAACCCTCAGGTGTTTTCCAGCCATTTCAAGGAGCTGAGGACAGTAAAAAAAAAAAACCCACAAGAACTGGGCAAACGGAGGCTCAGACGCTCCACTCTAAGCCTTCCCAAAAAATCTGAATCTGTGGGGATGTGGCTCCCGAGTTCCATGTCCATCAACCCGGATTATCTGGAATTTGTTTCTGAATAAACGGTGAGATCCCATCATTAAAGACATGTTTTTGTTCCTATGTGGATTTTCACCTCAGGCTGTTTAATTTCTTCAAACTCGTCTCTTTAAAGATTGATCAGGAAAGATGTGAAAACCCATTTTATTTTTTTTAAAGGTTCTTATTTTCGGTTAGCCATTCAGGATTCTGCCCTGTGTAAATAAACACCTTGAGAAATGTTTTTATGCAAAGAACACCAAAATAAAGGAGAGTTTAGAGACTTCTTAGAGCAGATCTATTTGCAGGTTAAAATCAAATTGCTCTCAATTTAATATTAAATTAATAACGCCTAAATAAGTTGCCAGTTTTTGTCTTCCCTGGGAAATTAAATCCAGTTGACTGTGCTTAAATTACTGCTGTCAAATTAAGTAGCTGCCAGAAGAGCAGCAGCACTGAGGAGTATCTGAGCTCAAACCTCCAGGGATGGATCCACGGGAGCTGTTCCTTCATTTGTATCCCAGCAAACTGTGACTTGTGAGGCATTTTAGTATCCAGTGTTATCAGGTAAATATGATATTAATCACACTAAAACCAGGTTGTTAAAACCAGGATGGCTTTAAAACCAGCAGTGGATCCAACAGGATTTCTGGAGTAGAGAAGTGCAGACGCCAGGGTTGATGCTGTAGGAAAAAAGGGCTTTTTAAAAATTTATTTAATACTATAATTTTTAGGTTTAAGAGCAAGAAAATATTTAGGAGAGAACAGATTTGATTTCTGGTTTTGGTGCTTGTGACTTTCCTGGGGCTGATTCCCAGCTCGGCGTCTTGAAATAGCTCCTGGATAAATCGTGGGGGAACGGATGAAAGGCAAAAATAGTCTGAGGAGGACTAGAAAAAACCACGCCTAAGTCTGGCTTGTCAGGGGCTGTGTAGGCAGGAGGGGAATTTTAGGGAAGCTTGTCATCCCTCTTGGCCTTTAAATTGATGAATCCACGAACACAGTGTTTCTTCCAAGAGAGAAAGGCACCAGGACCTGTTGCCCCATGGCCATGGCAGAGGGGATGGATTTGGCTGATGGAAACATCAGTTTTGACTGAACTGGCCAACTTTCACTTTAAAATGAACGCCTTGGTTAGTTGAAGATTCCTGTGGAGGATGGCACTGTGGGAAGAGTGGCTTTGGGATAGAGCTGGAATTAGTTTGAGCTGCAGGCAGGGCCAAAAAATGATGTACATAATAAATGTATTCCCTTATCTTGAGTGCTGAGGTTGGAAAAGACCTCCAGGATCCTTCAGGCCAACCGTTGCCACAGCACTGCCAAGGGCACCCATGTCCCCAAATGCCACATCCCTCCAGGAATGGGGACTCCAGCCTGTGCCAGGGCTGGACAACTTCTTTTGAGGGAGAAGTTTTCCCAATATCCAACCTAAACCTCCCTCTCATCCTGCCCCTTCGTTCCCTTGGAGCAGAGCCCGACATCCTGCGGCTCTCACCTCCTGTCAGGGAGTCGAAGAGAATTCCCTGAGCCTCCTTTTCTCCAGGGTTGAGCCCCCCAGCTCCTCCTTTATGTGAGAGAATCTCTGAAAGCTGGAAAACCCACGTGGAAACCTGGGCTGCTTGGGAATTTGGTGATCCACGGTAGGACCAGCCGAGGGATTTCTGCAATTAACACCCTCTCTAATTGCTGTGTGCAAACCATCTGTAAACTCCCCTTGTCCCCAGAGCCATCCCATCCCTGGTGTTCACCTCTGGCTGCCGTGCCTTTGGAAAATAGTTCAGGGAACTGTGGGAACTGGAGCTTGAGGGATGGGCCAGCGCCGGGAAAAACGGCGCAGCGAGATTCCCCTGAGCAGCAGCACCAGGACCGTTCAAATCCACGGGTTCCAGGCGATGGATTGGAGTTCCTGGATGGCTCCAGGTGATCCCAGGTGGTCCTTGAAGCAGGACTGAGCTCCAGCTGGATGCCATTCCCAGCGTTTTCCAGGAAAAGCGCCGCTTGCGTTGCTCACTCTTTGTCTGCGTTTAAGACTTTTATTCCTGCGAGTTCTGGAATGAAACCTGTGGTGTGGCTGATGTTTGAAGCGATCCAAGAGCTCCTCAGATGTATTGTCAGGGGATGCAGGGCTAAATAAATGATAGGAAAGATGAGATCCTGGGATAACCTAAGCAGGATTAATGGGTTTTAACCTGTTTTCTTAACAGTGGGACGGGATTGATCAAAGAGCAAAAATCGTCTCCGTGGTTTCTTTGGGCTGAAAATTTCAAGAGCTGAGAAGGAGCAGCTGAAGGAAGGTGTTCAGAGCTTAGGGGAGAACCTTGGGATGAAAAGCTGGGCTGGGAGGTTATGGAAATGCAGGTTGGCAGCTCTGTCCTCTTTATCCACCTTTCCCCATCGGGATCTGGTGTGGAAGGCTTTGGACCAGATGCTGTAGCCTGCTTAGTTCCTTTTTAATGGAATATCCACAAGGATCATCGAGTCCAGCTCCTGGGAGTTCCATTGGCCCAAGATCAGGTTGTCAGGTCTCTTCAGGGTAATTTAATTCCCGACTGGATTAAGACCAATAAATGTCCAGACGACATAAAACGAGTGAGCAAAATACCAACTCTAAAATATCAATTACTGTGGGAGCTGGAATTTCTCTTTGCTTTGTGGCTTTCCAATCGCAAGTGAATGTTCATGCCAGGCTTTAATCCACTAGAAATAGGGAACATAAAAAATTCCTAGCACAGAACTAAGTTGATGTTAAGGTGTTAAACAGGGAGCCCAGTTTAACATCAAGAACCGGTGCGATGTTGACACTGTTTGTGCAAAGTAACTGTTGGAAGGGACTTGTGCTGGATGTTTGTTGCTGGTTTGTTTTATTTGATGCTGGAGGATGCCAAGGAAAATTCCTGGATCCTGGGCAGCACAGAATGTGAGGATGCTCAGGGCAGGGATGGTGGGTGTGTCACACGGGCTTCAATTCCTGCTTTGGAATTGGTGAGAAAACTGTTTTAAAATACCCTGGAAAACGTGCCTAGAAATAAACCCAGATGTGCTCGTTCAGTGCCAGTGCAGGAGATGGGTTTTATACAAACATTGCAAGGGAAAAAAAGCTGATTTAAGCCCATTTGTTTCGAGCCAGGAATAGCAACGTGCAAACTGTGCTCACTCCCGAGTGTCAGCTTGCATTTGAATCTTTCATAAACCACTTGGTTGTTGAATATTGCCAAGGAATTTAAGCCCCTTTGGAAGAAATCAGAGAGAATCCTGCTATTGAGTTAATGAGGTACAAATTTGAGTGGGGATTTTTTTTTTTTTTTTTTAATAAAGGTTAAATTATCTGTTCAACTCTTTCAGGCCCTACTTGAGGTACACACACACCTGTGTGTGTGGCTTGGAGAGATTAATTAAGAGCACTTGTGTTGCTACTTAATTGGGTATCACAGGGAAGCTGATGAGACAATGAAATGGTCTTAATTGCCAGCAAAGTAAAGGATAATTCAGGAGCAGGAGTGTTCCATGCCATGGCCTTGCTGGGTCTCAGCTGCCAGGAAAAGGGAGGAATTCCTTCTCCTGCCTGGGCACAACCACCCCTGGGATCAGTTGGGCACTGTTGTCTTTCCTTGGAAATGAGAACTCCTGGACTTTGAGCATTGCACACTTAATTAACCATCTGATTAGTGATTGGGGAGCCGTTGTTGAAGTTTTCATCACATTGGAGACGGAGGATGGAGCGTTTCAGGGGTGGTGGGTGCTGGGAATTAGTGTCAAATCCCACCTGGGAATGGGAATTCCGGCCAATACAGTGTGGGATGCACAGGTGGTTGAGGCCATGGAGCTACTTGGCTTTGATGGTTTCCTGGGAGAAACAACAGACTGGGATGTTGAGGCAGGATGGAATTAACTGGTGGTTTCACAGAGTCAGGGAAAGCTTTGGATTGAAAGGGGCCTTAAAGCTCATCTGATCCCCCTGCCATGGGCAGGGACACCTTCCACTGTCCCAGGCTGCTCCAACCTGCCCTTGGACACTTCCAGGGATCCAGGGGCAGCCACAGCTGTGCTAGGGCCTCCCCACCCTCACAGGCAGGAATTCCTTCCCAATCTCCCATCTCTCCCTGCCCTTTGTCAATGTGAAGCCATTCGCTGTGTCCTGTCCCTCCATCCCTTGTCTCCAGTGCCTCTCCAGCTCTCCCAGCTGAAGATTTTAAGTATGTCTGTGTGGTCCCGTCCCTGTTTTTTGGCTGATCCTCACAGGAAGATCTTGGCTCCATCCCGTGTCCCTGGTGGCATCTCCACACTCTGTCATTTCACTCAGCACATGCAGGTGGGAGCCAATATCCTCCTATAGGAATGCTGTCCTGGGGCCGGTGGGGGAAGATCCTGTCGGAAGCAGAACCAGGATCTGGCTGTTTGGGATCCTCAGGGCCTCTGGAATAAACCTTTTGTCCCTCCTCCTTAGGCCCATTCCTTGAATGCTCTTGGACTGTTTTAGGCAGCTAAACATTTGAAATGCAGATCCATCAGTGGATCTGCCCCAGCTGATACCTCGTTTCCTTCATGGAGAGGCTTCAAAGACTGCTCTAGGAGCACTTGGCATTCATGGTTGTTCCAGGAGTTCATTAATGCAGCGCTGCCTTTGAGTTCTTTGGGAATTTTAGGGTCTGATTCTCTCACTTGCACCAGCGTGGAACAGGAGAGGAATTGTAATGACTCCAGCTTTTGTAGTCTGTACACATCCATCAGGAGATTGGATTTGATGGGTTTGGTGGCAATTGAGATCAGAAAGGAGTATTAGGTCGTCACCATTAGTGCTAATTGTGAGTTAATTAGATGGTGTGAGTTGTGAGCAGTGAACTCTGTGAAGGGAATGGATCCTGTCGCAGGGACGTGGTGGGATGGAAGAGGGTGTTAATTCCAGAGTCTGCTCACATGGGGCATTGCTGGTGGGCACTTGGACGTGGTTCTTGGAGCAGAGGAACAGGGAGTGGGATCCCTTCCTACGTGAGCAGGGTGGGCATGAGGCTCTGGGAGAGCTGGAGAGGGACTTTGGAAAAGGGCCTGGAGGGACAGGATGGGGGAATGGCTTCCCAGTGCCAGAGGGCAGGGTTAGATGGGATATTGGGAAGGTATTCTTCCCTATGAGGCCCTGGCACAGGTTGCCCAGAGAAGCTGTGGCTGCCCCATCCCTGGGAGTGTCCAAGGGCAGGTTGGAGCAACCTGGGATGGTGGAAGATTTCCCTGCCCATGGCAGGGGGTGTAACAACCTTTTATGTCCCTTCCAACCCAAACCATTCCATAATTGCTCCTTCTGTGAGTCTCTGGTGTCACTAAAGCAATCCATGATATTTTTGGACAAGACCAGCCGTGTTTTCCCTGTTGCTGCCCAAGGAGAGGAAGCCCAGCTGTAGGAGGGTGTAGAGAAGGGTCTGTGCTTTCACCATCCTCCCCCTTGGGGAGGGAACAGTCCAAGGTTCATGAAATCCTCATGGATCTTTCTGATGTGTTCCTGGAAAGTTCTTCTTGTTGGCTCAGCCTTTTATCTGCTCAGCCTTCAGACACATTTTCTCTCCCTGAACTTCCAGAACTGCAGAAAGGCCTTTCAGGCCAGTTTAATATGGAATAAAAGCTAAGAGCATGGTTTGATTCCGTCCAGCTCGGTCAGGCAACAGTTCGAGGAGCTTAATTAGACTTGTAATTGGAATGTGTTGGAGACAATTAGTTTTTGTAAGTGTGTGTAATTTAATCCAAGGGAGAGGCTCGGGAGGAACTTGCTGTGAAGGAGGTTAAGGGGCAACATGTGTAATTTCCAGGCCTTGTGATGCTCCTTGTGAAAATCCGACCTCCAGGAGGCTGTAGGTGAGTCAGGGCTTGTGCTCTGACACCGTCTCCCAGTTCTCATTCCAAGAACAGCCCTCATAAATCCCAGGGGGATACTTAAGCAGTGATTTAGGGAATCCCCCATAAAAACCCTAAGCTCCAGTGACTGTGTGTGAGGTAATTCCCTGTCTGTGGGTCCATTGGGCTTTCAGGGAAACCTCTGGGAAATGGGAATATTTAGGCTGAGCTGTTGTATCCAGTCTTGTCCCAGACACATGATGTGTGTTTTTTATGGCAAAAGGGATGCAGGATCTCTGCTGTGTGGGTAGAGGATATCTTCCTTTCTGCAACCCCTTCTTCAGGAAAGCTTCCAGGGTCAGCCCAGGGAAAGGATCTGCTTCCCAAACAAGCGCTACTGATTATTTGGGAATTTCTGCCGTCGCTTATTCCACAACTGCGTTTTCCCAGGCTCCTGGGAAACTGGGAGAGAGAAATGCCAAAGCCTCTGACTGGAATCTTGAAGTGGGGAGTGTTGGGAATGCGTTCCCAGGATTTAACAGATCCTGTGTCATTATGGGGTTTGCCTTTGGAAGAGCAGCTTGAGGGTGTTGGTGTCCCAGGGAAGGGATTGGTGCTCCTGGCCTGTTATTTATGGTGTAGGACCAGTGTAGGTTTAACAGTGAGAGTCCACAAGTAGCAGGATAATAAATCCCAGGAATTCAAAGGAAACCTCAGCTCCTGGAGTCTGGGCAGCAAGGGGATGGAGCTTCTGACTCCGGTGTTATTTGTGACCTACTTGGAACAGAAATGTTGCTGTTTGGTCAATACTCAACTGCTATTTTTTTTTTTAAATTGTGCCACACTCAGGTTAAATATAATCCCCAGACCATGGACTGGTGGAGAAACATTCTCCACAGAAAATTCCATCGGTCCTTGTTGTCTTCATTTTTACTGGAATTTTTACAGCAAGGGTTCGAGCTGTTCTTTCTTTTTCCATGGCAAAAATTTCCCTTCCCACCCCAAACCCCCATAAAGCCTTTTCCATCAGGTATCCAGTATTTTATAGAGCAATCATAGAGGGCAGTAAATGGAGTGAAACACATTCTCCTTGGCAGGATTTCCCTTCTCGCTAAATCCAATATGAGCAAGGAGGACAAGGGCAAATAACTTCACTTATTCAGGTCATTTTTCAGAAGAATCATAAAAATGTGGCAGAAAGGCCTGTTAGATTCTCTCTCCTCTCTTCCATCTTGCCAGTTCTAGATTTCAGAAATTTCACTTGTCCAAACAAAAGGATAATTTTCCTACCGGTTTTTTGGAATGGAAAAGGATGAGTGATTTTTCCACCTGGGCTAGAAAACATTTTTTTCCTACTTCCACAATATTAATTTTTAATTCCCACACCTGTCTCCTCCTCAATAGTTTTTCTGTTCCTCTCTTTGGGCCCTGGCATCTTACCGTGAGGCATTTTTAAATCCGTCCCGTTATTCCAGTTGTTCCAGTATTGGAATAACCCCGGGGCCATGTGGAACAGTTTGACCCCGTTGTTGTTTCTGCCCTTCGAGTCCTCGCCGGGATTAATGTCCCAACAGCTCCAGATTGTCCTTCCTGTGGGAAATGTTCACAATGCCCTTCGGATTCAAATCATTTCCAGTCCTCTGGGAAAGGTGGATTCCCCTCCTCACCTCCCCCAGGAGGTGCCAGGGAGGTGAATATAAGATGGGTTAAACACACACACACCCCCCCCAAAAAAAGAAACCCCACAAAAACCAACCCCCCAAACATTCCTGCAGTGTGTGAGCTGGGAAGGAGTTAATGTTTATCTGCAGTGGAAAGGTCAGTCCCTCTGCAGTGATCCCAGGGCTGTGGAGGTGCTGTTGAAGTGACAGTTCTTCTTGTCCTGCTTCCAAAAAAACCAATCTGGGTTGTGATTCCTGAGCACACGGGGGTGTGTCTCGCATCGCTGGGAAACAGGGGATTGTAGGATCATGTCGTGGAATCACGGGGTGGTGATAGGAGGAAAAGGGTCTAAAGGGCATCCGCTGCCATGGGCAGGGCTCCTTCCACTATCCCAGGTTGGGAAGTCAGGATCCACAGGGTCACCATTTGTGACAGCAGGAGAGGGTTCTTGGAGGCTGGTTGTGTCTCTTAATGCTGCCGCAGTAAAGGGAAAGAAACCTTTTTGGGTTTTTTGTGGGGGGAGTTGATTTTTGTGAGACATATATTTGGTTATATTTTGGTCTAAAAAAATGGGATGTCCTGGTCAGCCATGCAAGAAAACAAGGATTTAGGATTAAAAATAGTCCTTCCTCTGTCTCTGTATCCACGTGTCTGGTGTTGATGCTGCTCCTGGGCGTCCTGATCCCTGGGTGGGAACACAGACCTGAGGGGTGTTGTCCCTGCTCACCGTGGCTCTTGGATGGTGAAGTTTGCCTGTCTTTGAAAATGGGTGAGGGAACTACAGTCCGTGGCAAGACACAGGGATTTTACTTAAAAATACTCCTTTGAGGGGGGGAATAATTTGATTCCTTTCTCCATGAAACAGATGTGTGGAAGGGTGGCCATGTGCAGACTTGCTGTGCATTAATTTTGTTTGCAAAAGCTCTGTAATTACACAGCTCTCCTGCCAGCTTGGCACAGGGAGACCCGTGAAGTCCCAGGCGGAATGTTTTCCCCCATGGAAAGTCTCTGTCCGTGGTTTTTTTTTTTCCTTCAAACCACTTAAAAACTGAACTGTGGGGCTTGTGGCGTGAGAGGATTGGCTCCAGAGGTGGGGGAATAATATTCCAGGCTCTTGGAATGTCCTCTTCCACCACAATTCCTGCTCTTCGTGGCAGCTGCTTCCTCATCGAGGAGGGGGGAAAAGAGGCAGAACTGTGAAGGAAGGAGTTGTTTGGAATATTGGGTCTATTCCATGGTGGTTGGGGCCGTTTTTGGCCTGGCTTCCTAATGGAATGAGGCTTATCCAGCAGGGACGTCTGTTCCTCGCAGGTTGTGGGGTCACAGATCAACTTCTGCCAGGGTTTGGTTAAAAACCAGGGTTTGCTCCAGGTTTTGGTGTTTGGTGACATTTGGGGTTTGGCCTCTTGGCTGCGGGGGGGCAGGGGAGGGAGAGCAAGTCTTGCAAAACACGGGAGCAGGAGAGATGGAAAAGAAATGGGAATTGTGCTGGTGGCACTGGTGTGACCATCAGGGTCAAGAGTATTTGGGGAAGAACCAGGTAGTTCCTGTCTCAGAGTGGCCTGTCCTGTGTCCCTGGGTGGGCTCCCATCAGGAGATACCTTTGACTCTCCTCCCACCTCTTGTACTCCCGTGGAGATTCGGGGAATCACCGCTCAGGAGATGGTTTGGGGCCCATTTTTGGAGCTTGGAACTGTGGAAACCGAGGGGGAGTCACTCCTCCAGGACACCTCACAGCCCTTCCCATTGCCCCTTATCCTGGATGCTTCCAGGGAAGCCTTTGGAACTCGTACCCAGTGGAGGGTAAGAGCTGTGGCATGACTTTAGGAGAGGGCTGGTGAAAGTCTCTGAATTCAGGGCTCTTTGAGATGCCTTCCCAGAGCTCCTGGGCAGGGAAGTGAAACTGGTGACCTGGAAAAAGAAAACGAGGGAGGCGAGATTAGTCTGTTCGCCAGGGAGTGCCATGTCAGGGTTTATTTGGATTCCTGTGGAAGCAGCAGGCTGAAAGGCTTTCTGCAGTGACATTTTGGGGGTTAAAATCGGAGAGGAAAAAAAAACCAAAACAACGTACTCTTTATGTTGATATATAAAAAAATATAGATCTCAAAAGATAGAAAATATAGATATAAACCACAGAGATTCGTTCGTGGGTGTGGAATCCGGGGGTGCTTTGCAGAGGCCGCTCTGCAGGATATACTTAATTTAGCAACTGTCAGGCCGGGTTGCACGATGTGTGGTGATAGAACCTGTCCTGGGAAATGTCTGAAATGCAGATTCATGGAATATTTAGTGGACCATTCACTGCTAATGGGCTCCAGAGCTGGGGGATCACTAACAAAGGGCTCTGTGTGCCGCTGCCAAGTTTGCTGAGGCTGCCCTGAGTTCGTGCAGGGCTTTGCTTCAGGTTTTATCAGAAGCCAAATCTGAGTCAAGCGAGGCAGGGTATGCGTGGTTCAAACCAGCGAAAAGCTCGTTTTATTTCCCTGGCTCCAGGGAAACCTGGGCTCTGTCATGTGTGGCGCACACAGAAACAAGGGATTTTTTTAATTTTTTTTTTTTTTTTTTAACAGCAGTAGATAAATTGATGTGAGAAAAAAAAAATCCACAGAATTGATTTTCCTTTTCCTGTGGCTTTGGAGAGGCTGTTAATGCAGCAGGAACACAAGAGCTCTCCTGTGTCTGCGCAGTAATCGCTAATAAATCGACTTTTTAAACCCAGTCATTAGTCTGTGGTTCCAGTGACTTGATTTGTGGAGTAGATGTGATCTCCTGGCACAGAATTACTCATTTTCGGGCTCTGTAAGAGGCAGGAGGGTAAATTTTCCTCTCTCCTGTTTCCTCAATCTGCTCTCTCCGTCTCCTTCCCTCCTGCAGCTGAGCAAAGAGGATTTGGGGGGCTCTGGGCGTTAACATTTACTGACACTTCTCAGTGGACTGGATCATGACAAGGACATGGGTTTACTCTCAGGAGTACCCAGTGCAAGGCTCTTTTGCGTCCAATTTCCTATGACCGTACATACTCTGGGATTCTCCATGTTATCTGGGATTTGTTGTCCCAGTGGTTTTCTCCTGAGGATTTGTACAGAGCCAGGGTTGTGAGAGGAGACAGGCACTGATTGAGTTGCTCTGTGGTGATTTATCCCAAATAACTCCTTGTCTTGGCTCTCAATCCACAGTTCTCATCACACTGATCCTCCTTTACATCCTTCCTGACAGGATTTTCCTGATTTTTCTCTTCACTTTTGCTGTCGTCCTAACGCGCTACATTTTTTTAGCCCTTTTCCTGGTTTTTGGTCTTGTGGCCTTCCCATGGTGATCCTACAAAACGTCTCGGAACTGGTTATGTGGAGGAAACTCCCAGGTGTTCTTGGAGCATGTGTTGGGACTTCTAATTCTTGAAATCCACAGCATTTCTGTGTTTCTCCTCTGAAAGCGTGGATCCTTATTTTTCCCCTCTTTCTGGAGCATTCAGAGTGTTAAATGGGCTCCTCAGGAGGGCCCTGGACATCTGTGGCCTTGGCTGCTTATCCAGGAGGCTTTTGGCAGGTCAGGGAAAAGCACATGGAAGGAGCGGGGGGGGGGGGGGGGGGCTTTGAAAGTGATTTAGGAAATGGACGGAGATTCTATGGCCTTGGGGACTTTGAGGTGGAAAACCGGTTGTGAAGGGTCAGTGGTTTGATGTAACCACAGGGCTGGTTATTGTGGAATGTAATAATGGGATCACAAAATCTCCCAAGTTGGAAGGGACCCACAGGGATTATCATGGAGTCCAAATGCTCCAAACCCCACAAATCCCCCCATAATCGCAGGCCAAGGATGTGTGAGGCCCCACACAGTTGTGTGTGACCTCCCTGAGGGCTCGTAGTGACACCAGCAGCTTGGAAGGTGAGGTAGGATGGGGTGCACCGTCTGTAAATCTGTGGATGGACTGGGAGTAAAGCTTGTGGCAGCCGAGGAAAACCAGCCCCAAACCCTGCGTCGTTCCCTGAGGAAACATGGGAATCCTTGTTGGAAAGACTTGGATTCGAAAGCACACCTGCTCTGTGTAACTCCAGTATTGCCTTTGCCTCTAGGAATTCCGTGAGGGAAATCCCACCTTATTTCCTTATAAAGATAAAACCCCACCCAAACCAACCTGAAAATAAGTTCCGAGTGTGTGTTATTTGTAGAATAATGGGATGGGATGTAGAATAAAGGCACGGGATGAAAAGCTGGCACACTAAGGACAGAGCAGGGAATAAAATGGGGTTGTGTTGTGATTGCTGAAGGAATACAATGGCTGAGTTTTGAATAAATAAGCTGCAATTGCCTGGATAACAGT
Source organism: Pitta sordida (assembly GCA_013390025.1). Classification (NCBI taxonomy): domain Eukaryota; kingdom Metazoa; phylum Chordata; class Aves; order Passeriformes; family Pittidae; genus Pitta; species Pitta sordida. Next base: position 84,007 of record WEKX01008925.1, read on the forward strand.
GACAGCAAAGGAATTTTAGGAGCAGAGGCGGCGCATCTGGAGGTTTTGGCACGTTTGAATGTTTGCCAGTCCTGGGAAGAGGAATTGGAACTTCCCAAGGTCTGTAGCTTTTGTAGCTTTTCGAGGTTGGACTTGATGGTCTTGGACACCTTTTCCAGCCTTAATGGTTCCATGACTCTGAGAGAGAGGGAGCATCAAGGAGGCCTGACAAGCTCTGATGGTTACTCTGGAATATTTCCCCCCATGGTCAGTGGAGAGGAAAAGGAATCTGTCACTTTGTGGAATTTTGATGGGCATTTGGCAGTAAACCTGACACGGCCCTTTCCTAAGGCAACTGTGTTTAACATGGAGGAGGGGAACACAATGAGAAGTTCATGGAATCACAGGCTAGTTTGGGTTGGAAGGGACCTTAAAGATCCCTAAAATCCAACCCCGTGCCACGGGCAGGGACACCTTCCATTATCTCAGCTTGCTCCATCCTGACTTTGGACACTTTGCAGGGATGTGGGGCAGCCAGAGCTTGTCTGGGCAACCTGTGCCAAGGCTTCTCCACCCTCACAGGGAGGAATTTCTTCCCAATATCCCAGCTAAGTCTTTCCCTTTTTAGTTTAAAGCTGTTCCTCCTTGTTGTACAGTGTAGGAGTGGAAACATTGCCTGTTGTGGGAAGGAGGGATAACAGGTAAAAGAGACACCTTTAGGAATTGTTTGGAGGAGAGTCCAGGGGATTTCTGTAGATGGAAAAAAGTAGTTTTCAAAGTCAGAGTCAGGGGAAAATAAAATAGAGGAACATGAGGAACGTGAAGGTCTGGGATGGGACAAAGGGAGACAATGCTGGGGAGATGGTGGCAAAGCTCTTGGGGCAACCTGGAGTGGTTTGGAATGACTCTGTGTGTTTATTAGAGACAGCGGGGACGTTCAGGAGTACCAGGAGACACCAGGAACTTGGGAAATGAGGAAATCCCCGCTCTGGAGTCCTTAAATAACGAATAATGAGCCATTTCTGGCCTCAGTGTCCTGAGCTGGTTGTGAGGGACAAAAGGTGTGGGTGAGGATTAGCCTGTGCTGGCAGTGGAGTGGTGGAACAGGAAATTATTCAAGTCCTTTGCAAAAGCTTGTTAGTTTGCTCTAATATTATCAGGAATTTTATAATCCGTGTGCAGTACTCAGGAAGTGAGTGTTTGGGAGTCCCCCCTCTGATCTCTGTAAGGACTGGGGCATATTAATCTAAATTTGGGGGAGTTTTTCCACTGGAATTGCTACTGTGGTGCCTGCCTGTGTGGCAAAGGGAATCCAGGGAATAAAAAATGCACAGTGACAGAAGTTGCCAGTGAGTCCAGAAGAACAAACCCTTGTGTAAAGTCTGGCCTTATACAAATGAGTCTTTCTTAAACAGGAGCCGAACCTCCAGTTTTCCAGGGGATTAGACTTGGATTTGTTTTTAATCAGGAAGTGGGGAGTGAGTGAAAACACAGATGGGATTTGCTTTTCCTGATCTCGCTCTGCCCTCCTGGCCTCGTGCTGGCATCCTGCAAGTGGCAAGGTTATTCCAGGGATACAGCAGGACGGATGGAAAAGGGAGGTGTGGTTGGGTGGGACATCCAGCTCCTGTATCCTGACGTGTGTCTTCTGTGGGAGCTGAGCCCACGGGATGTTCCTGGAGGAAGGATGATGCTCAGCTTTGCCAGCTGAATGAATTCCACACTTTTCCTGCATCTTGAGTTCCCACTTACCTCCCATGTGGAAAAACAAAGGTGGCTCTGTGGGCTGTTTAGTACTCTGGATTTTAAGGAACTGTTGAATTTTGGGAAGTTACTGTGCCACCTTTAAGGTGTTGAGTCTTTGAGGCATCGAGTTCTCCTGGAGGGACGTTCTGGTGGAACACGTGGCCCCCTTTTCACCCTCTTCCTTAAAAATTCCTTCCTCTCCTGACCAGCCAAACCATCGCTGGTGATTCCCAACCTGCTCCCACCACTTGGCTGGGAAAAGTGCTGGGAATGGGTGTTTGGCAGGAGGGAGCTCTGGAGGTGGGAGCATTTCTCTGCTGAACATCACCAATATTTGGGGAGTCCAGGGGTGAATTCCTGCCCGAATTCCCGTCCTCTGGTGCCGATTCTCTCGGCTGTGTCTTGTCTTTCCTTCCTCCAGGGACCTCCCTTCTTCCTGCGCTCCGTGTTCCCTTGGCTGGGCCATCTGGTGAACCAGATCAGTGCAAACCCAGGTTATTTTTATCCCGGATCACTTCCCTAATCCTGTTCCCTGCTCGGCTCCGGCGCAGCCGTGGTGGCACAAAGGCAGCCTGGCAGGAAAGATGGGAATGTGCTTCCAGCCAGGAATGACCCCTGGATAATCTGTGTATATCCATTAACATTTTGACCTGGTCTTCCTTAATTTGGGTGCAAAGTGGTTTCCTCTCTGTGCTGTTTCCTTGCTCCCAACTCAGCGCCAACCGTTTATATCCTTTAAATTCTAGTCCTTTAAATTCTATTAAATTCCTTCCGTTTTTAAATTCTTTGAATTCCATTCCTTTAATTGTATTCCCTGGGTGAGCAAAAGTGTCTGAATTAACCTTCAGAATCCTTTTCCCGGTGTCCAGAGAGATTCCCATTAATCCCTCTTTTGTAAGGCTGGGCAGGTTCGTGCCGGCGTGTTTTCCTTCGATTTTATTCTTATTTTAAGTAGGAAAAAAGGTCAAACTGAGGCTGCTCTTGGTGAGAGGTTTATTTTGATTTTTTGAGATGACATCTACCTGTAATTTTTGCTGCTGAACTTGCCGATGGTTGTCAGTGGTACAGTTTAACTTTGCTTTAATTAACAACAACCTTTGATAATGAAATTGTTGGGGTTTTTTCACTGCAAAGTCATCTGTGACTCGGAAACCTTGAGGTGCCTGTGGAAAGTGAGAATAATTATTCCAGAATCCGAGGCTGGAGGAAGATCTGGGGGAGGTGGCTTCTTCCCCCACTTGCTCGGGCTTATTTTCTGCTCCTTCCTTGCCACAAAAGGAGTGATTTGTTTGATTTTTCCAGAACGTTGCAGGAGCTGTTGGAAGTGAAGGCGCAGCCCACGTCTTCTTGATGGAGTGTGTGTATTCCTGGAAGGAATTAAAAATGGGGCTGTGTTATATTTGGTGCCTCCTGGAGCACCGAGCCTCCTTCGAGCACGGAATGTGCTCAGGGAGGGACTCATTTGCAACTGAGGGGGTTTGTCAAGTCCTCCTTCCTGCTGGAATTCACTTGTGCTTGCCTCTCTCTCTCTCCCCTGGAGATATTTTAGGCTTCTGTCTTTGAATTTGAAAGGACATAAAGCCAAGGTGAAGAGCCTGAACCTGGGGTTGGTTTAACTAACCAGCTCTTCCAAGGAGCTGGGGCTGGAATGGGAGCAGGACACAGAACACATGGAATGGTTTGGGAAGGGGTTGCCCTCCCTCTCCTCCATCCTGTGCTTCCCAGAGCCCAGGAGTTTTTGAGGGCTGGACTTGATTTTGGGGCATTTCATTTCCAGTTCCCGGAGCTTTTGCGCCGTCTAGGAGTGGAGGCTGTGAGCCGAAAGCTGTGTATTCCCAAATCCTCACATTTAAAGGGATTTAAAGGCAAGCTTGGGCTGATTTTCAGCTCTGACATCCCTTCCCTCTCCTCATCCTGCTCCTCCTTTTCTCCCTGCCTGTCTCCCATGGCCCCGTTCCTTCTGCTCCAGTGGAGGCCTCGACTCCCCTTTGCTGGAAGGTGTTTTGTGTCCGACAGGTTTTCCCTCACGGCTCTTTCTCTCTCTCTCTTTCCATTGCTGCTCCAGAGCTCTGGAATGCTGTGAAGACTCACTGCCCAGCCACACTCCCCTCTGGATTATCTCCATCTGAGGGAAGCTCGTCTCCAAGAGGTACCAGTCCATGTTTTGTGTGTCCCTTTGGGTTGGATTTGGATTCTCTCCTCCCTCCACTCAGGAAAGCTTTATAAATATATATTACATATATTATATATTCCATATATATTATATATATTCCATATATTCCCATATATATATATATATTGGGGATGTGTGAAACAGAAATCCAGGGTGTGGATGGGGAGAGGCAAAGCCAAGGGTGGGAAGTGAGGTGGGGGTAAGGCCCATCCAGCAGGACTGGAACTGGAGGGGGATCTACAGGATGAGCTGTTTTTCTAAATGAGAACATGGGAGGTGTTGGCTTGGCCTGAGGAAGCTCCTGGTCCAGTTCAGCTCCTGATTAAGAAACTCAAGTTAAAACTTTGGGTGTCTGAGCTCCCAGTTTTGGAATTGATGGAGCCTGTGGAGACTCAGCTGAGCAGCTGCTGGTTGGTCCATTCCAGAAGATCAGGATTTCTCTCCAGGCTGTGTTTTCCCTGCTTGGAATCTCCACCAGCCTCCTCAGATAATTTCATTTCTGGGTGTTGAACCTCCCCCTTTCAGACTCACGATTTCAGCCAGAAATCAAAATGTGGAAGAAGTGGAGTTAAACTCTGGAATTCTGTGTGGGCTCAACCTCTTTACTTAATTTATGGAGGTGATTCCCTGCTTGGGAATCATCCCATTCCCCCACATCCCAAGGGAAATTCCGGCAATTAAGTAGTTAATCCCACTTTGTGTGAGTGTAAAATGCACATGTATCTAAAAGTACTTCCCTTATCTCTGCACTGGTTTGGTTTGGTGTAAATGTTTTGAGATGTTCCTCTACTTTGGGCTAGGCTTTATCCACTGGGTTCGAGTGGAATCTGGAGCTGGGCCTGGACTTTATGCTTCTGCTCCTCAACTTTTCTGAACTCCTATGGAAAATTCCTGATCTTTGGTGTCCTGACCATTCCTGCCAGTTTGGTCGAGTCTTCACTGGACTGGGAATGCTCCAAAGCCAGAGGATTTTTCAGCAGCCCCATCCAAGCTGGCTTTGGACATTCCCAGGGATGGGGCAGCCACAGCTTCTCTGGGCAACCTGTGCCAGGGCCTGCCCACCCTCACAGGGAGGAATTCCATCCAATATCCCACCTAACCCTGCCCTCTGGCAGTGGGAAGCCATTTCTCCCTTCTCCTGTCACTCCAGTCTCTCCATCTTTCTTGGAGCTCCTCCAGGTCCTGGAAGGCCACAATTAGTTCTCCCTGGATCCTTCCCTCGTTTTTAGGGATAGCTGAATATTCCCTGTGGATTATCCAGCTCCTGGAGCACAGGGCTGCTGGAAATACCTGGTTGTGATTAAGCGCGCTTGGAATTTCGCTTAACGAGCTGCACCTTTCCCGGATTCCTTTGTTAACTGGGAAAAGCTGCCTGTTGTGATTTCCGGGGCCAAAAGGGGTGAAGTGCCATTAAAAGCGTTAATTAGTCCTGGGTGAGTGCACAAAGCAGGGAGTTGGGCTGAGGCAGCTTTTGATTCCTGCCTAAGCTTGTTAGAGGCTCTCTGTCCCTGCTTTTCTCGGGCTGGAGTGTTTAATTGGAATTTTGCATGGAGTTCTTGGCCTTCAAGAGCCAATTAGGAGCAATAAAGCTGCGAAGCAATTGGCCAAAACCCTGTGGAGGTTTTCCTGGAGAAATAACTCGATTTGAACGTGTGGGAGCAGTGACTTGGTGGGGTCGGATTCTGGAGGGTTTGTTGTGGATAATGTTCTCAGGAGCCTTGGGTTTGCCCGTTGTGCCGTGTTTCAGCAGAATCCCAGAATCCCAGGATGGCTGGGGATGGAAGAGGCATCTGCTCCAACCTCCTCGAGAGCAGGGAAGTCAGGATTGTGTCCTGGATTGTGGGTTCTGATTGTCCAGGGGGAAGGAGACTCTTCTTGGGACGAGTTTAAAGCCCGAAAAAGGAAGGAAGGAGAAGGCACCTCTTAGTTCGGACAGTTTTGATCCAGATCGGCATTGTTTCCAATACGTATTCCCTTTTAATCCTTGGCTTGTGCTTGAGCATCCCAACATTCCAGGGTCATCCATGGGATCAGCACAGTCTCCCTGGACAACTTTTCCAGGCCTGTCTCTGGCATTGTCTCCAAGTGGAAAGGTAACTCCCTCAGGAGCCTTGACCTACTCTTAAGTTATTTTTTTCTCCTGCTCCTTGGAGCCGTTGGGTTTTATTCCAATGATTTTTCCCCCCCATCAGCACAGCTGAGGGGAATTGCTGTGACTGCCTGGCACAACCCCCCTCTCCCTTTTCCCAAGCCTCCTTTTTTTCAGCTCCTTCATCATGAAGTGCTTTCTGGAGCAGGGCCCAAAATGTGTCCTGGTTTCACATCCAACAAGGAATAGCAGAGCCAGATCTCCATCCTAATCCCTCTTCCCAAAGACAAAGGTGTCGGCACTGTCTGGACATCAGTGTTCCAGGGATTTTATTCCCTTTTTCCCATGGGCTCATTCAAGGCTCAGGGTTCTCCCTTTCTCCTTTTCATCCCACATTAATCATCCTCAAAGCCTTTGCTCCGTGGGTGACATCCCACATACAATTTGGGATGGATTTGTGCCATTTGGGAATGGGTGGTCTGTGCCCCCTTCGGAGCAGAGTCCCTGAAACAAGATGGCCATGAGAACTTAAAATCCCTTTTTTTCCCCCTCCACCAGCCCACGGGACTTCATGGATGGTATCTCCTTCAGGTCTGCAGCTTCCCAGGGATCCGTATTCCTGATTTATTGCAGAGGTTTTCCTCACTAAAGGATCCGTGGCTCTGCTTTTTTCAAGCCACCCCTGCCAGGCTGAGGCTGGTGGAGCTGTGAGCCACCCCCTCTCTCTGGGAGTATCCAAACTTCCCAAACCTTCCCAGGGCTGCACAGTCTCATTATCCCTGGGAAAGTCAACCCCTGGAGTTCCTGCTGCTCATTTGGGGCCTGACTTCGTTTTCTGAGCAAACACTGGAGAGCCTTAAAACCCCCAACAAAAACAGGGTGTTTTTCCTTTGCTGGTGAAAGCAAGTGTTAAACAGTGGATTACAAGCTTGGAAATGGAGTTGTGTTTTCATGGGGCTCTTTTGTAATTCCAGGATTACGCTTAACAAAGGTCCTCTTGAGCTCCCTCGGTGTTTCGTTCCCTTGGGATGCTGGGGAGAGCCCAGAGCTTTCCTTACCACGCTCAGGTTTCCCGGATGAGGTTTCTCACTTTATATTCGACGTGGAATTTCCTTTTTCTCCTTCTTAAGGTTTCTGTTAACCTATTTCAGGAATGATTCTTCTGGATCCATTCCAAATACAGCTGCTGTGACTCAGCCTCCTCTGTTCCCAGTTTTGGACCTGGAGATGCACTTGCTGCATTTACACTCCCTCTGCCTCTGGGATTTCTCCCGCTTTGTTCCTAATCCAGTTCCTCGAGGAGTGCTCTCCAGTTTTCACGGCTTTCCTGTTGATCCTGGTTTATAAATCGGCATCAGAAGAAGAATTCAGTCAGGAAACAGGACAAGGGGGAATGGTTTTAAACTGACAGGGAAGATTTACATGGGAATATTGGGAAGGAATTCCAGGCTGGGAGGGTGGGCAGACCCTGGCACAGGTTGCCCAGAGAAGCTGTGGCTGCCCCTGGATCCCTAGGAGTGTCCAAGGGCAGGTTGGAGCAGCCTGGGATAGTGGGAGGTGTCCGTGCCCATGGCAGGGGGTGGCACTGGATCATCTTTAGGTTCCTTCCAACCCAACCCATTCCAGGATTCTTGTTTTCCATTCCGTAACTCCCTGTTCTGTTTCTCTGACAGCTTCAGTGTTTTGTTCCGTGTGAGATACGTTCAACTTTTAGTTGTGGTGTAGCTAGAAAAAGAGAGGAAAAAGAGGCTGTTAATTCAGGAAACAGAATCCCAAGCTCTTCCAAGCAGTCACAGCAGACTTTTTTGTGGGGAAAGGTGGGATACAGCCCTGTCACCCACCCAAATGAACCTTCAGCAGAGGAACTGGAAGTTAATTTAATTCTTGTTCAGCGGATCCCAAGTGAGGGTTGGGCTTCAAACGACTCCACTGAAGAATTGTCAGGAAATTAGTGGGATTTGGATGCAGGGCAAGGTCAGGAAGCCTTTTCATGTTGAAGGAGACTTTGGCTGAATACAATTAACATACGATTTGCATCAACTGGAGGGAAAGGGTGACAGGCAGGAGCTGTTTGCTTTGTTCAGCCTCCCTCCCCGTGGTTCTGTGCTGCTGGTGGGAAAGTGGGAATTTTTGGGGCAGAGAGAAAATGCCACTCTTCTCCCTGCGAAGGAGGAATGGGTTTCCCAGAAGCATTTCCATCCCAGTTTCAGGAAGACAAGGAAATCTTGAAACAGCCCATCAGGAGATGAGGGGGAAATCTCTGTTGTCCACAAACGCTCTTTTTTAGTCTTTGCTTTACAATTGAACTCAAGCTTAGATCTACTATTTAATTTCTGGAGAGCCTGGAACACCCACGTGTCCCTGTCACTGTTTTAGGAGCCTTGTAAAAATCCCTGTCTCCCTGTAGCTTTGCCTTGGAACTCTGATTTCCTTGGCTTTCGGAGTTGCTCCTCCCGTGCCAGCTCGGGGGTGGAGGGACAGCTAATTAATTAAGCGCTAATTGTTGTCGAGTCAGTGCCACCCTTTAGTCTTTGGGTTGTTTGCTGTGCAGAGGTGGAGCAGGAGGAGTTAATGATCCTCCAAACTGTGCATCCATCACCAGGGCCTGGTTTGGAGGGAAGGGTGTTATTTCCAGGCTGTGAAATAACACGTTTTAACAAAAGCCCAGGTTTGGAAGCCTGGACGGTTTCACTGGATAACTGTGGAGACAAAGTGTGCTGCCTAATAAAGCTTAATGACTGATTTTCCCCTTAATCACGACTGAGAATGTGCTTCATTAGGATAATTAACTGAGCCAGTCGCTTAACTGACACGTAGGAGGCACAAATTCCCAAGTTTCCCGGCTTTCCTCAAAATAAAACTCACCAGGAGCTGACCCGGAGAGAGGAACACGGAGGGGCTGCTGGAATCTCCTGGGAGATCTGGGACGGGACCCAAGCCTTGGCCTCCAGGATTTCATGCTCAAAGCTCCCAAATATCCCCCCTTCTGCAGCTCCCCAGCAGCAAATGGCCTTGAATCCGCTGGTTTCCAAAGGGTCAGGTTCTGGTTGGGGTTGGTTTTGTGTCACCCAAGAACTGTGGGAGAATTCCAAGGGGGAAACTTCCTTGTCTTGCTTGGTGGCATCTCCTCTTTGTTCCAGCTGGAAGTGGAGTCATGAATCCTGATCCCCCCCCCAGCCTGGAGCAGGGATGTGTCTGCTCCATCTGCTCCGGGTACATTTGCAGGCAGAGTGTGCCGCGCTGGAAAAGATGTGGGAATTAAGGGAAGGGAGAGATCCAAAACCTGAATTATTAAATATCTCTCCGCTCGTGATGTCTGGTTGTAAATCCTTCCCGTGTCTGGAATTCTAAACCAGCCTGATTTGGGGGAGTCTGAACTCTTGCTTTTCTTTTGTGTCCTCAGAATTCCCGGTCTTCCGCCATGAATCCTGTTTACAGCCCCGTCCAGCCCGGGGCTCCCTACGGGAACCCGAAGAACATGGCATACACAGGTAGGAGTGTTGTGTCCCCCCCGGCTCATTCCCTGTGCCGTGGTGGGAGCAGATGGTCCTTAAGGAAGGAAGAAGGTTCCCGTGGGGGAACGTGACTCCAGAATTCACCACCAGGTGTTCACCATGTAAATGCCGGGGAGCTGGAGGGGTGTGGAAAGAATTTAGTTGGAAAAGGGAAAATCTCCGCTGAGGTGGAGCCGTGGTTTTCCCTGTGGATTTTGCTCTGATCTCATCAAGACCAGCCTTGGAAAAGCCCTTTAGGGACGTTTGGGTGAAGTTAATTAGCAGTGAGGTGTCGCGTGGTGCTAAAGACTTGGTTCTTTCTCTTTGTTACTGGGATGTGTTGACTTCCACCTGATGTGTGGAATTGCCTGGGAATGTGCTTTTGTGGAGGGCAGTGGCACATGGAAATGAGCATCAAATACTCTCAGCTCTGGAATATTCCATTGGCTTTGGCAGCTCCTCCATCAGGAGACCTGATAAATATTATTATTATGCCTTTTTAAATCTCAATTTGTTTGAATATTGAATAATGGCTTTTAATCTGATTTTTCTTCTCATTCTCATGTCTTTGTGGGGCAGGGAGAGAGATGCATTCCAAGATAAATAATGCGAATTTTTGTGCCAAATTGGCTGTTAGGGAGAGTTGGAAATCCTTGTGTTGGGGGAGAGTGGGAAACCCTTGGCTTACACCCAAGTACTTGGTGCACCCTCCGTTCCTCACGTTCCCATCTGGATCTTCCCTGATGGAATTGTGAAGGACAATTATTTCCTAAATAATTTTTCAAGTCTGCTCTGCCTCGGGTGGGTTTTGATGGGAAATGACGGTTAAGGTTTAGAAAGGAAGTGAAATAGAGTCAGAGTTGTGGAGCTGTTGTTTCAACAGAGGATGTTTCATTAGATGATCCAGTTGGGCAAAGCAGGAATTTGAAGATGAGTTCAAGGCGTTGAATTGATTTCAGGAGGGATTAAAAATGGATGAAGTGGATACAGTGAATATTTTTCCTCTGGCCTTTTCTCCATGTTTATTAATTGAGGAATCCTCCTTGGCTGGGAGAGGAAAGAGCTGTGACTTGTGTAACTCCTGGGTTTGTGTCTCAGGTACTTCCATGGAGTGTGGGGTCATCGTCTGGAATTCTTCACCCCAGAATTCCAGTCAAAATCTCACCAAGCCTCAAATAAATGGCTGGTTTTCCCTGTTTCTGGGACTGGCAGTTCAAATACACATTTGCACCACACACATTCAATACCTTTGAAATCCCTGGGTGCCTCAATTAAATAATTGAAAATAAGCTCCAATTCTGCCTTGTGATCCATTGAAAACCCTTTGTGTTTCCTGCTTTCCCCCCCCCCCCCCCCCCCCCTTTTCTTTTTCCCCC